>CM062805.1:1119388383-1119988383 GCA_031772625.1 Pinus tabuliformis
TAAGACTAGGGCAACAACACTTCCATCTTATAGTTGTGAGTGGTATGCTTCCTGGTTGCCATAATTTTGCTTTCCATTTTTTCCAACCTGAATGCCTTCTCTAATGAATCAGGTTCCCAAAGGCGAACATCATGTTGGATATTATCCTTTAAAGACCCTATGAACACATCAACCCTATGCTCCTCAGGAATATATTTTACCCTTATGTTCAATTTTTGGAACTCCTCAATGTGCTCCATTATTGAACCCTTTTGTTCGAGACTTATCAATTGGCTAAAAAAGTGTTGCTTTTTGTATCCTCATAATGTGCTATCAATTCTTCCGTAAAAATTGCCCAAGTGATAAATTGTTTACGAGAGCAAAGCCATTGATACCATACAAACTGATTTGGTTCCAAATATACACTTGGCATACGTACCTTTTGTGTGTTTTGCACATTATTGAGATCAAAGAATTGCTCCATCTGTAATATCCATGTGGCAGGATCATTGCCATCAAACTTCCTCATATCGATTTTTGGAATATGGTGAGTCTTTGATCCAACATTAGCATCTATGGACTCATGATTAACATTTCTTTTATTCTCATCATGAGTTTCCTTTCGTACCCTTTCATCCTTAGTGCCCATTTCTTGTAGCAACTTATTCATATTTATCTTTAATTCGTCCATGTCTGTCTTCAAATCTGCCATGTCTCTCTTCAAATCTGTGTTTGAATCATCCATCTTAGCTTCCATTCCCTTTATCTTAGCTTCCACGCCATTTATCTTAGCTTCTGTTAGCTTTTGTGAGCGTGACATTTGTTGCACTTGTTCTTGTAATTTTGATATATCATGTAGCATTTCTTCCTCTTCTTCATGGTCATGCTAGAGCTTTCAGGTTCCTTACTCAGTGTTTTCATTTTCTTTCCTCGGGCATCAGTTACTGATAATAATGCTTTACTATGCCCTTTGAATTCCTTCAAACCAAGCTTACGCAAAAATTTAAAAAAAGAACTACACACCTTTTTTCTCTTTGTAGAAGCCTGATATTGAATCTGATATATCTCTGTAATTTCGGATCATCCAGTTTTGAACTTTCAACCTGTAGTAGCCTTCTATGTCCTCTTTCCAATGCCACATGTCTGACCCAAATTGGATTCTCCAAGGAAGAGTTATGCGAAATCTCCCACAGTGACTTGATTTTAGACTAATTCGGTAGAGCAAACTTGTACGACGTGCCACAAGTCACTGTTTCGACCTATGGATCTGAAAAATTCATAAACGAAACTGCAATCCATTCTCTTTCTTTACCTTCTTACGAAATTTCAATCCAATCTTTAGAGAGAAAGTTATGACAATTTTCCCCAGGTCACCTGTTTAGAATGTAATTCAGGAGTCTGCAAAAGACCAACTTCCTCAGATCATATCTCCGAAAAGATAGTGCAAAATGATCTAAAATTTGGACCCAACGTTCAGCCCTATCTCTTCTCAAATGGGTTTTCTTTGCAAATTCTGAAACGTCACATAAAAAAAGTTATAGCGAAAATGCCACGATGACCTGTTTGGAGCAGCGAAACCCTAGAATCCAAAGCTCTGATACCAAATGTTATGAAACCAGCTCAAGAAAAGATAGAAAAGATAGATCAACACCTTAGAATTTAGCCACTTCGAGGGGGCAACCTCCTTTACATTACATAAATGAAAAATTCTTTGATGATTCAAATGACAAAACCTCCTTTCTATATATAGGAGTCTAAAGAGTCACAATGTAATCCAGCCGACATAACAATAATAATATAAAGCCACAAAAATAACAATAAAGGGATTCTATGGGGCACAGAGATAACAATATGGGGGTAATAGGGGCACAAAAATATAAATAAGGGGTATAACTGCAATATTAATGGGGTAATCACTAGTATTATAGGGACCCAACAAGCACTGCCACTGCTAACTGTTGCACTACAACTCATTTACTGAGAGGAAAGTAATTGATCTCCCAACTTTGACATCTCTGTCAAGCTAGAGTCACCCATGATGCTAAAACTCCCTCTGTCACTAACAAGTACCCCTTCTTCGACCTCTGCACCACTGCAACAAATCCATGCATCTCGCACTACTGCTTCATGTTGTCCTAGGAATCTTTCAATGTAGCTCCCTCTGTCGCTTCATCCACATCCGTCTCTACTGAAATCCGCCAGTACTACTACTCCTCTTTGGGGCTCCCATAGCAAGGTATAATCCAAGAGGCTGGGTGCCTCGAGAATCCTACCCCTCATCGCCTGTAGTCTGTCTAACTATAGCTCGATGTCTCCCCACTTCCTCTCAAGTGGCATGTGAGAACTCATGGCACAATCATCATCTATCTCCACTTCCTTCTCCGCCCTTGCTGGTGTAGCCTCGGCCTCAGTATCCTCTCCCTTTCTCTTCTTCCTCGGACACTAGCTCGCATAGTGAACCAGTTCCCCACAGTGGAAGCATTTAACCTTGGAAAGTTCCTTCTTCTTCCATTTCTCCTGCTTTCCCTCAGATGCTAGGGCAACATCCTCCTCTTCCTCCTTCTTGATTCTGACCCCGTTGCCGCTGCTTCCCACCTTGGTCAGCCTTCTGATCTCTTCTTGACAAAGAGCCACCCAAGGTTCCTCCCAATCTTGAAGGGTTGAGCTTCCTAGTATGCTCTGGACAAACACCTCCTAGTCTTCTGGGACTGCGTTCAAGGTTGTCCTCACCATCAATTCTTGATCCGGCATGGCCCTTATGGAAGTTAGTTGATCCCGGATCTCCTTCAATCGAAAGAGGAAGGTGTCGATCTATTCTCCCTAATACATCTGGTATGACCACAATTGATTTCTAGGAGCATCTTCCTCTGCACGGAAGTATGCTAATATAATTTTGTCAGGGCCTCACACATCTCATTTGCCGTGCCCTTTTCAGCAATATGTGGTACTACATGGTACTTGACCCCATCAAGGATGATGCTCTTGGCCCTCGCCATTACCTCCTCGTACTTATCGTTCTCAGCTGGGTCAACTGGGATTGATCTCATCTTCAAGGCGAAGTGCTTGAGATGATTCATGTCTAGAATGGACAAGATTCTGGCCTTTTAGACTACGACTTTTGAGGCTCCGTCTAGTCTATCTTGGTCTATTACCCCATTCACTACCATTTCACTACTCCTCTACTTCCCTCCTGGAACTTCTCAGTTTGACTCCCTCTGAGCCTCGATTTCCCTCTTGGAAACCCCTCTACCAATGTCGAGATTGCCCCATTCCTATCGTTAGTGCAACTACATCACTGATCCGTATTTATTGGCTAGAAATCCTTGGTAGCAACTCCCTCATCCTTGGTCTTGCCTTGTTAGGTACTGTTCTCATCACAGTACCCCACCAAATTCACTCTGCAACTTACCCACAGCCTCCTATGCCTCATCAAACTGAAGGTTAGAGATTCTAGGATTTGTGCAATCCTAGCACCAGCAACATCTGCACCTCCTGGCCATGGGCATCAATCCTTCCTAACTGAGAAAAATGACTGATCACTGTGTAGGTCAAGCCTACTCCCTTCTACCACTACACTGACCCTCCTCCCGGCTCAAGCTTGATAATGTAGGCATTGCATCACACCTTCCTTGTTGCTTATCCACTAGGAACAACTTCTATCACTCAAGAAAGTTGTTTCTGCTGCTGCTACTCTGATCGGTGATGCCCTCAGTTCTCCTGTGATCTGCAACCATGCTCTGATACCATGTTGGAATTTCTAAGTCTAACTGTTAGAAATCCTTCATGTACTTTCTTATTTATTTCTGCCTACTTGTTCTGTTTAATTAACAAGTTATTTACCATGTAAATACTAAAAATAAATACAAGTACATGCTCAACACATTACAAATCATCAACTGAAGGAAAAACATGCACACAAGTGACAACGTTGTTTTTGGACTAATGTCCCCAAAAAAACTCAATGTAGTAAAATTGGTGCAGCTATTTGAGGGTTTTAATAATAAGTAGTTTCAGAATACAATCTGGGTGCCAAAGTAGCTCACCCAACTGAGAATGATCTTGGCAGTAGTACCACTCAGTCGGAGACAGATATTTCGGCTAAAACCCCAGATGAAAAATCCCACAGCTCTCAGCTCCAATTTGCCCCATGAAATCTCGAGTGTCTACCTCTAGGGACTGCGTCAGCCTCTCTGGCCCAGTGTCACCCCAAATCACCCTCCGTAAGCCTCTAGAGGCACTATGTCAGCCTCTAGAGCCTCTACATCACCCATGCTGGCTCTCTCTAGCATTGCATAGCTCTTGGTTGCCTTTGCGTGGGCCCTGACTAGCTCTGTGTGGCCTCTAGTTGGCTCTATGTATCTCTCTCTCGGATTCTGCGCTGATGCTCCCGGTACACTCTCTACCTCTATGCTTCTATATTCATTTCCCCTCAACTACAATTTTGATCACTCCTTCGATTTCCTCAGCAAGCCCTGCCCCAGAAAATTGAATTCTTGATCAACTCGGTGTGTTCTCCAAGTGACCCTCAAGCCTCCTCTTATACTTTTCTTGTTGTCAATTCAACAGTCGAGATTAAGTCCGTAATCAATGACTAAGATTAAATCTCGCTTGATCCATGACTTTTGGACTCTTCTAACACAGTTTTATATTAATTCACATCAATATTTTATTTTCCCTAAGTTTATGCTTAGGGACTCCATTAAAAATATTAATTATTTTAATATCTCCCAAATTGTTTAGAATCTTCCCAAACCATTTCTGGGTATTGGAGATATCATGTGCTTTAGCCTCTCCACAAATTTTCGTGGAAAGAGAACATCTAATGCTACCCCAAATCAACATCATCTTTGGGCATGGGGTTTATCGCTTGTCATGCAAAGGGAGGTTTGTTTTGCTTCAAGGGGAAATCTTTATGAGAATGGGTTGTCCTCACCAAATAGACATGTTTCGCACTCATTTCACAGAATCTTACACAAGTATTTCCTTTATCCTCCCAAAGTCTATCATCAGAGCTTCACTTTCCATAAGCTGCCACAAAGTTTGTTGCATTAAGCGAAGTATGTGTTATATGTTCTGGATGGTCTATGTTGTATCACTAACTTTTCAAGCATGTGATCGTAGTCAAGTTTTATCATTTTTCACATCCGGTCCATTGATCCCACACTTAGCCAAATTTCGAAGTTTCCTTATCAACCAAGCCTCATCCAACTTTCCTGAACTGTGCACTTCACATATGTAACCCTCAATATTTTCCCTTTCCTATTGGAATTGTGCAATGTGTATAAATCCCATCCTCCCTTAGCATTCAAAAATGCACAGTGGTTTCCTCTAATGTCCTTCTCTCAGACAGAACCCAATGTCTCTAGAAACTATGTAGTTTTGTCCCTTGACTACCCAATCTACCTTGCATCCTAAAATTGTGTAGACATGTCCTTCGAGGGCCTCATCCCATAACAATGTCTTTCATCTAGCTAAAAATGTGTAAATTTTTCCTCCCAAGGCCTCATCCCACAACCGTTACTGCTCACTGAAACTACACAATTATGTCTCTCAAGGGCCATGAAGAAAGATGACATGATAGATGACTCTCAAGGAAGTGAGGAGAAAAATAAGCAGACCAAGGAACCAAGGTATGATAGAATATCGATACCACATGAAGACTCCATCTGATGCATAACCCTTTGGAGGCTAGGTGTGGAAAACAAAGCACATATTTTGAAATACACCTCTTACTGAAGCTTAAAAGTTTTCTTATCATTTTCGTATCGTTCTGTCTTCACTAACATGCATAGTTGAAAGAACTGAAACTCCTTCCATGTGTTTCCTCTACGTGTCTTGCTCCCTTTCACTTGTTTATTACATAGCTTAGAAGATGAAGAGCAATACCACTTGTTTATTTAAGCTATGGAGGTTGTGACCAATAAGATCTTATGACCAACCAGGCACGATGCAAGGAACCCTAAGTGAGATGAAATACGTTTGATGATATGTATATAGTCAGTACACTCCTTTGCATTACTCCTTTCTTTGTATCTTGCATGTACCCTCACTTCTTGTCAGATTTGGCTACGTGTTTCCAGTAGTCTCTTAGCTCTTTCCTGACAAAGCAGGGGAAGGAATTTACTTCAACCTGGTTTCTTCAAGGCTCTTAATAGAAAGTATAGAGCTCAGAGAAGGAGATGTGGAATATCACTATCAAACTCTTGAAAATCATTTACATGTTCGAATATATCCAAACAATTAAGTTGCCACTCAACAACATTGTCAATCTGAGAAGACTCAAGAAAGATCACATCTCTAGTTATTATAAAATTCTTATTCACTTCATCATAGAGATGGTATGCTTTGGAGGTATGAGTACCCAAAGAAGATACATTTGTGACTCCTTGCATTGAGTTTTTTATCTGTTCCTTAGGTATGAAGGCATAACAGGAGGAACCAAAAACCTTGAGATGCCTCACCGAGGGAATGTGACCATACCACATTCCATAGGGAGTCTTGTTTATAATAGCAAGAGATGGACAGGGAAACCAAGAATGAAAATATTTAACTAAGTATAGACAAAAAGGAATGCAAGCACATAACAAACCAATCAGAATGAAAATTCAACAATTGATGCATACAAATATATGCGTTCAACTATTCAAGGAAGCGAAAATTCAAGGTACACGAAGACGTGCATATGAAAAAAACAAGGGACTCATATGACAAAGTTGTAAGTGCATTTTTTTAGTGCAACAAAGTACAACTTACCCATAAGGAGCGTGCAGTGCAATCACAAATGGAAGCCTTGCTATATACTCAGAAAGTGTGTGAACCTCCAAGCACCAAAAAAAATTGTAAAATGAACTATTGGGGAGGGCTTATATTTATAACTAGATCACATGTGTGATTTCGTTGGCCTTTTGAAGTGCACCCAACACATATTCTTGCAACAAGGGGGGCTGACTAATGTTTAGAGATGTGCTTGCACTGATAATGATTGGCGTTGGTTTTGAGAAGTGAACTAGATTTCCAAACAAAGGTGCACTACAAAGGGAAAGGGCACGAAGCTTGTGAGGGAAAAGTGTGTTTACACTTAGGGATTTTCAAAGAAAACTCGAATGAATTTAAACACTGAGGGGATTTCAAACAAGTTCAGAGTGACCTTGACCACCTAGGCATTTCAAGAATATTATCAATAATCGCTCCAAAAATTATCTGAATTCAAAATTTTGGAGGGTGGTTGTAGCAGCTAAAGCATATGCATAAAAGCATTCGATGAAGCATCAAAGGAATACTCGATGAGTGAAAGAATCCCTTTGAGTTTCGCATTCCTAGAATGTCCATCTTTTTAGAAATCTTATTGAAACCACACATGAGAAATGTTGAAAGGAAGCATTGAGAATGCCTCTCTTTCTGTTGTGTGGGTCCATTGTGGCCACACTTTCAATGAGAACCATCCTTGGATCAATGGTATGAAAGATATGATATTAAATTCTATGTGGAGGAATGATATTTTCCTTCATACCTACACCATTGATATCCTATAAGATATTTTCCCTTTTCTGGTTGCTTGTTATGTATCGTAGTTGAGACATCACCCATAATGATTAGGCATACTCTAGGTTTAATGAGACTTTAATGGAACTAATGAGTTAACTTCATGAAGGGGAATGACCTTCCTGACCCCACCCTATAATGTTGAGTGAAAAATTCCCTCATGGCTTCATGGTTTAGTGTGGGGGTGGCCAGATTCAAGAATGAATGCAGTGTAGCTAAGACTATGGTGAGGTAGAACATGGATCACCCTTCATGAGTTGTAGACAACACAAAATATTCATTACATAAGTACCCTTGTGGAATTCAACTTTGGAATGTAAACCATGTTAATAAAAAACAAATGATGATTGATGAAATGAGTATATGTATGCACTAATATGCTAAATGGATATTATGGCATATGTGATGTCTATTTATAATGTGAATAATAGAGTTGGATGCAATGGTTGTATAGTATTCATATGAATTTTAATCAATCTTTAATGTGCATTTATGATGTTCTTTTCATGACTATGAATAGGGATGTAATGGTTCACTTAAGCATGTGATTAATGGACTACTAGTCACAATTATTAATAGTGTTCATAGTCAATTCGTAGAGGGGCCAAAAATTCTCTAAGTTTATTGAACTAATCAAAGAGTCTTGTGGATGATATGGACTTTGAGACAAAAATATAAGCCTTGATCTCAGAAAATGATACTTAAGGGAAATAATATTCTTAGAACATCTGGCGAAAGGTATTAAAGATTTCACTAAAGAACTCTCGAGTTGGTAAAGTATACTAAAGAAACTAAAGGAAAGGCCTAGAATATGGTAGTGAGATGAAGGAGTATGGATACATTCAAGGATAACAAGGAATTTTGTAGTTTTAGAAGTCATTTTGGTAGACCCATGCCCTCTAAAAATATCTTCCATCTTTGGAGACAAATTGAGGAAATCCATTCTATATGGCTATTTTCCTTGGAGAAATTTAGAGATTGGTTCCCCTTTAGATTTTTGGATTATTTGGAAATTCGGTGTTTGGGGGTCCAATCCTCAATGCTCGGTAATATGCCCAATAAGGGGGCTATCACCAAGAGCTATCCAAAATGGGTATCAAGAACCAAAGGACATAATATAATTTGTCAGGTATTGGGCTAACGACATACTGAATACCTCTATTACAAGTGAACTCCAACATAGTGTATCAATTGGCTGACATATAGTTTACCAAAGTATTTGGTATCAGAGATTTGGACATGGTATAAAAAATACTAATGAGAATAACCTGATATTAATATATCCCAATGATAACCATCGAATGTTAGGGACATTTCCATTATCTTTCTACGACATCATATCTTGACAACAAGTCATCATGTTGATCGATCTCTTGTGAACCATGGAATTTATCACATTGGCATTTGGAACAATGGAGAGGTTTCCCATAGCTAATTTCATAGTTTTTCCTATTCTATTAAACTGAGGATTACAATGTCAGTGCTAGAGGAGTATTAGAATTTATCCTTGAAAGGAAGGCCTCGTTTGCCCCATTGCAATAGAGGGTTTGTCAAGAAAATGGAGAGACCAACACTAATGTTTGAGAGCCATGAGACAAGGGTTTAATAGCCACTTAGGGTTTGAGAGCCACGAGACGAGAGTTTCTCTGATGAGCATGCAGGGCAGTAGGCCCAACGGTTATACCCCTTACAAGCATTCATGGAAATAGAGCACATAATCCTTTATTGGTGGGTGGCAGGAGATAAATATTAAGAGACCCTAATTCATAGGAAATGTGAGAGATGGGGGTTTCAGATGAGTGGGAAACAACAGGAAACAACAGGCTAGGCCGGCTAAAAATGGAAATAGGCCAGCTGAAAATGGAAACAAGCTGGCTGAAACCACTGAATTTTTTTGGTGTAGAGGCCAAAAATCATTTTGGTGCCAAATTGTTTTAGTTTTTATATGATGGGGCTTTCATTGTGATTTTGAAAAGGCATTGGAAGCTAATCTAGATTTTTCCAGGAGCACAACAAAGGGTTTATTTTCTAGAGGCATTTTCCAGAGGTATTTTCCTTGCATAGCTAAAGGCATTGGTATTGAGGTTTCCTATGAAGTGTTTGGAATTGGCATTGGTTTGGCTGGATAGGTGAATGCAGTCTTGTGTTTGTCTTCTAGTTTAATCTGAATTTGCTAATAGCCTGATTTCATATCAAACTTTGAGAATATTTGACTATTGTGAATCTTTTTCATAATGACTTCTTGCCTGGGTAATGGATAATTAAAATCTTTTGTGATAGCATTTAATGGCTTCTAATTTATCACCATTCTTATTTTCCCCTTAGCATTTCTACATGATTTTCAACCTCAAATGTGGAACAACAATAATGAGATTTGGATTCAGATATCAAGTTTAGATCTATTAATTCTTTCACCTGATTTTTAATCTCCTATTCATATTGAGGTGTATAAGGTATGAGTTTTCCTTTAACTCCATTATCATGTAAAGTCTCGATTTCTTGTTGTGGGCTTGTCGTATCCCAAAATTCTTAAGGATTGTTTGAACATAATTTGTTTAATTCATTATATACTTCTTTTTATTCAACAGACCAGGATTCATCTTTTAAAGCTTTATTTCTATGACTGACTCTTTCTTCATATTTTTGTAAAACTTCTTTCCAATCTATGGAATCATTTTCAGTCTTTCTTGATGAACTCCTTTTGTTTTGATTTATTCTTTTTCCCTTAATTTCAAAATATGCTAATGTTAGTCTTTTTACACTAACAACTTTTTTCTTGATGTTGAAAATAACTCTATCTTCTGAAATTGTTGCTTGTAGTACATAAGAGATAAAAGGCATACCCAATAATAGACTTATAGTTGAATCATAATGTTGAATTGCACTAATATTTATGGTTTGTCTCCCCAACTTCATCTTGGTATCATCAACATAATGTGTATGAGTAATCTTTCCTCCAATATTCTTAGAGGTGAGAATATTCCTTAAAGGTTTCCACTGTTTTTTGAATAAGATGGGACAAGCCAAATTATTAGAACCACCTGTATTAATAAATTCATCTAACTGTAACCATCTTTTTCCAACTTAAATTTCAATAGGTATATATAGAAGATATTTATTTTGACAATTTCCTTTAAGAAATTTGACTTTGCAACTTCGTCAATTTAATTGGGAACTATTGTAGATGAAGATTCAATTTGTTTTGGCCTTGGACACAAACCAGCATCTAGAGAAAAAATATCAGTTTATTTTCTACTGTTTTTCTTCTTCTAAGCTTTCTATTGATTGAGAATCTATTTTAGTTTCTTCAAAACTTTCTTTTGTTTCTTCTGTAATTTCATATTCACATTATTCACATTCAAGAAAATGTGAATCATATTTTTTCATTTTTAAATTGTTATGCAGTTCAATTTCCCTTTCTTCTTCTTCCTCAGTTTCTACCAACATATATACATAAAAAACTTCATCTTCTGACTCGACAACTAGCCAATTATCTACAAATTCATCTATTTTATACATTTTTTAGCTTTTAAGACTTTCTTTTTGGATATTTTGCCACAAAATGGCCTTTTTCTTTACATTTGAAGTACCAACCTTCTTTTATAGCATTTTGTCTTCTTTTAATGTACCCATATTTTTTAAATGGTTTTCTAAGATTAGATATCTTCTTGATCTTATATTTGCCATATCTTTTCTTATGATTCTTCTTCTTCATTGGCATTCATGGAAGCACTTCTCTACAAAATTCTTGAGAAGGATTTATAGGATTATCTTGAGAATTCTTTTGCCAAGAATGCTATTTTAACTTTCCTTTGCATACGTGGATTAAATCAACCCAATAAATTGAACTCAAGTTTTTGCCTTCTTTTTCTAGATCTTTCATAACTAGTTCACATATATTATGAGGTAGTTTATAACAAAATGTAACTCTGGTCATGAAATCATCTTGAATATTTTATTTCATTACCACTCTAAAATATTCTTGGGAAAATATTTCTAGTTTTCTAGAATCGCTGATTTCCATTCTGGACAAATCAGACATGGCTTGTTTCTTTGTATCATGTGGTTCAACACAAAATTGTGTTTTGAGCAGTTTTTCTAATATATCTAACCCTATTGAGATGACTGCATCTCTTTGTTCTTGAGATGGAGACATCCACCAATCATATACTATTCCAGTCATTCTTTTTTCAGCTATCCAAAATATGGCATTGTTATCTAATTTAGTTGTATATTTCATTTTCCATAATGGACCGATCCATACCATTATTGCATCGGTTGGATTATCTGTTTCATCTAGGTCTAAAATATAGCCATTATTTTTGGTTCCCATTAGACTTTCTTCAACTTTTGGGTATTTAGGAACATAATGAAAAATGTGGGCTTTGTTAAGTCTGGGTCTTATAAAATCAAGACACAACTTTGTAGCTTTAGTCATACTCAACTGACTCTTTTTTAATTCTGGTTTAATTTCAAACTTAGTTCCTTTTCCATTCTTTATACTACTTCCCCCTTTGAATGTGAAAGGTATCTTTCTGGCTCTTTCTATAAGAAACAAGTTGATTCACTATCATCTTCAGAGTCATATGTCACTCTTGTGAAAGATCTTAAGTTCAAACATTGATCTTTCTCGTTTATTATTTTTCTTTTCTTCTCTGATTCTTCTTCATTATTATTTTTATATTTTGGCTTGAGTTTGTTCATCATGAATTAGCTTTAAATTCCACAATATTAAGTCTCCTTGTGATCCTAAATCATCTATTGCACTTTCGGCATGATGATACTAGTTGGCTATGTTATTGTTGATTTGATAAAGTTCATTAAGATCCTTTGGATTACTGGCATATTTTCTATCATTGGTGCAAATCAACTCTTGTAGTTGGTTGTTTATAGTTTGTTGAACTTGTAGTACTATATTTTATTTTGGGAGGCCATTTTCCACCACGAGAAAATTTATGATTATTATAATTCCATTCTTATGATGTAGCTTAAATGAATTTGGAATTCAGGAGGATTTTAATGGACAAATATCTTCGTTTAATGAACCAAGTAAATATTTATAATGTTTTGGAATGTTTGGTTCATCTGCAATTCGTATTGAGTTGATCTTGAAAGCCTTAGCCAAAAACGGTTTTTCATCTGGAACATACAGTCCCTTGTCTTCTGGAATATACAACTTGGACTCACTATTACTAGATGATGCTTCTGTATTTACAATTTGGGCTTTATTCATATGATTAGAAAAACTATATCTTGGTGGCTTAATGATTAGTTTTGGAATTTCTTGCCTATCTTGTAGAAACTATATTTGACCATTCCTAGTCACAATTTTTCTTGGATATTTTTCTCATTTTTTCTAACCCTCTAAAGATTGATATTGAAAATACCGATCAGAAGGAAGAACAACTTCTTCACAACCAACTCCCTCTAGCTCAATATTTGAAGTACCAGTTGTTATGCAATCTTTTAACACATGCTGTTTTAGTTTTGGATGAGTAGTATCACTAAGTTGGAATGAAGTTTGTACCACTACTCAAAGATATTCAGCTTCATCAACCATAATAATTCTTTAGACTCTGATTAGTAGTTTCCATGCAGGCTTAATATGCTCATTTATCAAGCTAACAACATTGTCTGGATATATAGTACCATACGAACAACTAGTAGCTAAATTTCCCATTATTGTACCTATTCTTGCATGTTCATATTCCTTATGATGAATATCAAACAGTTCAACCATGCAAGGAGTATTAATTCCTCTTAGGAATAGGGGTTCCAACCCTATTCTTATACCTCCAAAATGGAGATAGGATTACCTTTTTTCTTGGAAATATTTTTGAAATTTTTGTATATCTTCATGAGTACAAAATATTAAGTGCAACTATTTGAGTAGCAAGTCCAAACACCTTGACTTTTGCTTTGACTTGTTTTAACCGAACTTTATTACTTAAGACCGGAATAATATTATTCTTATATACATCATTACTGGATAGTTTAGGAGGATTCCATTTAGTAGGGTCAATGATTTCTTCCTCTTTTTCTAGCTCTTTGATCTCTACTTCAGATATACATTTCCTATCTACTAGAGAAAAAGTTCTAGCCATATCTTATCCATAATAAAAACACACAGAGCTTTATATATTCTTCTTGGGCATTTCACTTTTGAGGGATTCTAGAAGATGATGTTCCCAATGCTTTGCTTCTAAAAAATGCTCCCACTTCATGCAATATTGCTTTTGATTATCTAAGTATGTTTGTTAGTTTGGGGATGGAATGAGGTGGAAAACCTCAATTGACAACCAAGAAGCTTCCACAATGTCTTCTATATTTACCTCATAAATTAAGAGTCACGTTTTGAAATAATGGACAACATGTCTTGCATCATTTTAGCTTGAAACTTGTTATGTTGTTGTTATTTACAACGGTTGCTCCAACGAGAACTGGCTTTATTGGAAACATTGCTATTGGATCTTCTCTGCTAAGAGTTGAATGGTACAAGGGTCTTGTGACTTTTCTAAGTCTCTAGAGTTATTAAGATTCATGATGTAGTACTGAAACAAAAGTTATGTTAGTTTGAAGTAGTTTTTGTATGTTATGTTGATTAATAACAGGTTGCAGATGACTGCATTCTCGCTATTCAAAGGGAACTATGAATTTTGGATACAACTATTGATGTTGTTTATCCAACAAGATAATGATCCTCTCCTTCACCAATCATATGACATGATTCGATGACAATTTATGGATAGCTACTCATTAAGAGAGTGTTATCTACACAGATTATCCTCCTCAATATCTGGCATAACAAATTCATTTAATTCTACACATCATGGTACTCGTGATATATCATAAATGCCGAGGGATAGGTGTTATTCTATCTTTAAGGCCTTCAATATGCCCTCTTATTTTGTAAATCTAGGGATCATTTAGCCTTTTCCATCAAAGGCATATTCCCATTCATTGTTTAGGTGGACGCTAGAATATAGAACTGGGAAACGGCTTTAACACCACCTTCATTGATCATTTGATAACTAAACTTCTTGTGCATCAAAGGGGTGTAGTGTACCTCTGCTAACACTTGCTAGATTTTTTAGGTTGTATTTCTCATCAAATTCATGAAATAAATTGACAGAGGTCGAATTGAAACATACGAACTGCAACGCTTATCAGGAATCTTGATCGCAACAAACTCCTTCAATTTTAGACAATTGTATGGGTAATATCACGATCAACGTTTCCATTGTGTGCGAATCAATGTTAGATTCCTTAATGGCATGTAATGCATACGTTCTTGTCAATTTAATGGCACTGAAACTCATTAGTAGATAATTTTTCTTTCTCCTCCACCTGCAAGATCAAGAAATATTAAGAAATTATATGCAAACTCCGAGAGCATAAATGACTCCACTTAAATTGGTTTCTAGCTAAAGTAGCTAGAGAAAATATGAGTAGCATCCATATAGTTAGGGGATTTATACACTAGTTTTATACCCATTAAATAATTAAAAAAACAATAATCGATTTATACACTAGTTTTATATATTTTATGTTATCTTTAATACACCTTTTAAGATTTTATTGGTCGAGGGGTTAGGTTCTCTTTTCACTATTATATAGGTTGTGGTTGTGATCCCTTCGCACACTTATCCCTCAGTAATTTTGCATAGATATTTTCCTTTTAAGGATTCTTTTTAAGCTTTTCCTTTTCATGATTTGCATATAGCTATTCCTTTTCAGGAGATGATCCTGTATCATATTACCTAGTTAAACTTTAAAAGCATGACCTTGTGCCAAAACTGCATGCCATCACCAAACCTCATTGTTGCTCCCTCTATGCAAATGTCATCCTATCTTGTAAACAATAGTAACTTGTGCTCCTTTTGCTTGTTACTATTGCTCTACACCTTGAACAACTCTCTGTCTTGCACTCTATTGCTCTTTGTCTTCTTCTGTTGGCTCATCATAGATCTCTTCTTCGTTGAAACATGTCTCATGGAACAAGGTAGCTACATCTCCAACTCAACTACCATTAACAATATCATAAGGCAACATAGCAGTATTGAGTATTGAATGATGTACCTAATTAAAGGAGAGGAGTAGGACATTCTCTGATGATGCTCAAAATTCAACCTTGGCACAATTGTGAAACCCTTTGCGTCTATAACCAAATCAGAGAATGGAATCCTCTCCTACAGCAGTAGTTGTTTGTATAGAAACTTGTGTGATTTTAGCGAAGTTATGACATCTGTGTTTTTGTCACTTGGATTCTAAAGATATTAGATATATTTCATCTTATGGAATCGTTTGACCATGACGAAAGAAAAGGGACACAGGTAATATATATTGACATAATTATTGGATCTCTGGGCATAAATATCTACAAGAGGAATAATTTCACAGTGGCATAGCCACATTGTACCAAGGTTTTTATTTGAGCACGTTCATTTCTCATCAATCATGTTCCTTCCTCCCCATCAAGAAAAGCAAAGGAGCCATGACGGACATTGTGTTTTCCTTTGTCATGTTGTACCTTCAAGAAGTGAAAGCGTGAAAGCTCATGGCCCAAAAAGGAACGTTCTTCTTTACTTTTCAAGAGCATGATTAAAAGGCAGAGTCAATCATGTACCTGGGCTACTCAAGAAGACAGCTAGCACCAAAAAAAAGCCTACAAGGATGACTCCAACTAAAGCAACTCTAGTACTCCCAATCTTCATTTCTCTCAGTGAGCTAGGCATGATTAATTCTCTTTTAAATATGGATCTCAGTTGTGTAATATTTTTAATCCATAGTTTTAGAGAGTCAACCAACTAGACTTTCATTTAATTTTCTTCAATCTCTAACTTTAATCCAACTTCTGAATGTTTTTATATAAATCATAAACAAAAGCGCAGGGAAAGTTTTCCCTGATACTGTTTCTCATGCATAATTCTCCATCATATGATTTAGAGTCTTGGGAAGAGAATGGTATCAATCAATGTCACACTACGTCTCAACCCTCAATTGGCAACAATGCTAATCATGGCTATGGACTCCAAAAGTGGAGGTAACATTCAGTCTACTGTGTGTATCCACTTTCTCCACTACCCTGAATACAGACAAATCAATCTCTCGGTGTTATTATCATTAGCCTTGCTACATGCGTGGGCTCAAGGTTTACATTTTACAATTTAAAACACAAATGTGCCTTTCCCATCACCAACTTATTAATGCTCTCCCATTGTTTTTCATGGTGTTTGTGGAGGATGAATAGAAGAATTGAAAAAAAAAATCATGAATCGACACAAATGTATATTATTATTATACAAAGAGAAGGTGGAGTGGCATGATATCTGTAAAGTTATTTATCATGCAGAATCTATATGTGATTTCTCTAGATATTAACAACATTAAAGTCCTAGATCTCATCTTTTATATTTATAAAAATGCCTTGGTCTACATCATGTACCACACAATACTAGATCTCTTCCTTACTCCTCAAGATTGCCATTATATTCAACAACATTGGCCTTTCAAAATGATTATTTAAAAAATAAATGCACCAACTTTATAGAAAGGACATTTCACTTGTTTTAATATTGTGATCCCAATAAAGTTTTGATGCTTCCAACTATGCTATATTAATCAAAATTCAAGTTACGAACAACATTTAGCAACACCCATAATGTACTCTAATATGTAATTATGCATTTTTCATATATTTTCATCCTAGCCTATTAATTCTACTTGAAAGCAGAGGTGCCTTGAAGAAGTATCTGCAAGGGACTCTAATTTTGATATCCGTATCTTATGTAGAATAGTGTTATAAGCACCTGAATGCTACTCATTAAGATAGTATTATCTACATAGATTATCCTCCTCAGTATCTGGCATAATAAATTCCTTTAATTCTACACATAGTGGTACTCGTGATATATCATAAATGTTGAGGGATAGGTGTTACTCTATCTTCAGGGCCTTTAGTATGCCCTCTTATTTTGTAAATCTAGGGAGCATCTAGCCCTTTCCATCAAAGGCATATTCCCATTCATTTTTTAGGTGGATGCTAGAATATAGAACTGGGCAGCAGCTTTAACACCACCTTCATTGATCATTTGATAACTGAACTTCTTGTGCATCAAAGGGGTGTAGTGTACCTCTACTAACACTTGATAGATTTTTTAGGTTGTCTTGCTCATCAAATTCATGAAATAAATTGACAGAGGTCGAATTGTGACATACAAACTACAACGCCTATCAGGAATCTTGATCACAACAAACTCCTTCAATTTTAGACAATTGTTTGGGTAATATCAGGATCATCGTTTCCATTCAAAGGAGAACATGTCTCAATTTTCATCTCTCTCATGATAGCACAAGTATCCTTCAGACCTATCACAACTTTAGTTAGGGATGTGATTAAACTTCATCCTCAGTAGTCTTCATTATTTTTTTCAATTTTGAAGCCCCTTTCCAAATCTACAGCATGTTCTTGTTCTTTGCCTACATCATAAAAAATGCTCATCAAGAAACACATACAGTACTTTCTTTAAGCTGAATACAATGAACTCATCGAGATTGTATTATCAAATATCAGTTGTCCGTAAAAATAAAAAATATGAGATGGTTCAGAATTTGATTTTTCACAATCATATTTTTCAAAGATCAATTGTTAGTAACAGTAAGTAGTCTGTACGTACTTTTTCACTAAAATATGAATATTAAGATATAAGTGTGTGGTCATTAAATATATTTAAATTTAATTAAAGGAATAGACTAAAGTCTAGTATTAGTTATATATTAATTTGTATTATTATAGATATCAGTCTATATAGTATGGAAATATGATAAAGAAAATTGTACATTAAAATAAAATAAACAATTTATTTATATATATAAGTTTTTGAGGAATATTATAGAGATATGTAAAATATATAATAATATATAATAGTTTATGGAATTATGTGTGGTCATCTGTTTTATGTTTTAAGAAAAAATTCCTTATTTTTATTATATGATGTGATAAGTGTTGCTCAAAGGCTAATTGGTATATCCATTTAGCTTGAGTTGGAAATAAGGCCTTACTACGAACTCAATAATTGATAGCACATTTATTTCAGAAAATTAGTGTAAACATTAAGAAGACTATATTAATTCAAAGGTAGTATAAAATCTAAGATGGTATTTGAAGAATGAGAGATAACATCATGTGAATTTAGTAGCTTGTAAAGTTTGAATTGGTCTACATTCACTACATGCATTTTAATCACGGAACTGCCTCAATGAAATTAGTATTACATGCATAAAAGTTTAAACCAAAATATTTTAGAATAATTTTATAATTTTAAATGTTGTCATATATTTCAACATTTATTTATGTAATGATCCTAACTAGTATCCACAAACTTTTCTTCGCATATTTCTATTACGTTATTCTATACAAAATGGCAAACTAGGTATTTATGTTTCTTTGGTATTTGTAGTATTTATGTTGTTGATTTAGTTAGAGGTTGGATTTATTTTTAGAAATAACTCTAGAACGATACTTCAAAAGTTTGTTTGTGACCAGTTAGGTGCTTGCTGGAACACTCTGATAAGTTTGCCTCAAAGTGTTGGACAGATCTTCAATGCTCACTCAACACATTGGTAGAGTTTTTTTCAGGGTTTGAACCTAGATCTCAATTTTTTTCATATCTAATTCCTACATAAGCACTAAACACTACCTTGAAACAACAAAAAATACAAAAGTACAAACAATCAAGTGATCAAAGAGCAAAAAAATACACTGGAAAACTACATATTCATAGATTCACTCCCTAGGTTTATTCATTGGTCATGTTCTCTTGAAAAAGAAGTAATAATCAAGTTAAAAATTGCAGCCTTATTGTTTAAAAAACATGGTGTCTTCAGGGAAATAGCATACAGGAAACAAGACCTACTCTGGGTACAGATGAATACTTCAATGAAATGATATATTGCAATTTCAAAATGTTCCAAAATTGGAAACTAAAGAAGCGAAGGCTTGTTGGTATCCATAGATTGGACCATGGAGTTTATATAGATGAGGTACATTATAATTAACAAATTGTCATTCTTATAATAAATAAATATGCACATTATTTAATACATTATTATTTATCATTTCATTTGATTTTTTTATTTATGAAAAGCTGCATCGAGTTCCCAATATTCCTAAAGAACCAACGGAAGATATTGATAATAGAAACTCTCAAGATGAAGGAAACGACACATTTATGGATGAAGCCAATTTGTAGATAAATGAGGATGGTGTCAATGAATTCATCCAAGACTTCTGCACATATTTTGATGAAGTTGTTGATTCACCCCTAGCTCATTTGGCTAGGACAACTCTTTATGCAAATGTTGAATCTTCTATATTGACGACACTTATGTTGTTGTTGAACTTGAAGGTTACACATGGATTGACAAACAAATGCTTTAATAATATATTAAGTTTGGATTGATATTCCTATAAATGTATTATCTAGATGTCTTAAAAGTTTGAATACTGTGTGTACTTATAAAAATCATTTGTTGCACTATGTAGACTTTTTGCAAACAAAATAATTCCAAAGGACAATAAGTTGCCTCATTCTCATAGAGAAGTATCTTCAATAATGAAAGACATTGGAATGGAGTACAAGCCATATGATGCATGTCCAAATGACCATATATTGTACTATGGAAATAATGAAAATTTACAACAATGCCCAATGTGTCACACAAATAGGTATCCTCAAGATCAAGTATCCAAGAAGGTTCCTTATAAAGTATTACAACACATTCCACTAAAGCCAAGGTTTGAGAGAATTTTCAAATGCAAGGAGTTGGCAAAATATATGGATCATCATGCAGAAGAGGGGAGCCAAGATGGTGTCATGCATATGGCTGTGGATAGTAAATATTGGAAAGAGACTGAGGTAAAATGGCCACATTTAAGAAATGAGCCAAGGAATGCAAGAATTTCTCTAGCAATGGATGGCGCCAATCCTTTTGGATATCTTAGAACAACATATTCTGTTTGGCCAGTGTTAATTATAAACAACAATCTTCCCCCTTGGATGGCAATGAAAAAGGAACATGCAATGTTAACTCTTATTATACCAGGTAATAGAACATATGAATGCAATGCTTTCTTGAAGATTATATAAAAATATTTCAATTCAGTTAATCCTAATAAAGAACTCTTTGTTCACTTATGGAAATATCAGGTAAAGGATATGGATGTATACATGGAGCCCCTCATTGATGAGCTTCGTGAATTATGGGATGATGTAAATATGTTTGATGTATCAAGACCTATCAATGATATAAACTTCCTATTTCATGTGATTCTTATCTGGACAATTCATGATCCCACGGGGCTCTCTATTTGTTGTGGTAATATAATATAAACTACATTTATAATTATTGTGTTCATTTTAGCATTTACTAAATATGGTTTACAATCTTGTTTTAGGACTACAAACAAGGGGGAAACATGGTTGTCCATCATGTGGGCCAAAATTGTTGCACATGCAATCAAGGGATCTCAATAAAACTGTCTATGATGAGTATCGACAATTATTACCACAAAATCATCGCTATCGAGTGCATGATAAACATAAGTTCAATGGAAAGGAAGTGGAAATGAGGAAGCCAATAAAGATGAACCCTGCTAGGAGGAAAGTGGTGTATGACAAAAAAGAAGGGACATGTTTTCCTTTAGGAATGAAAAGACTCTCTATTTTCTACAAATTAGAATATTATGAGAGCTTGCCAATAGCCCACCTATTTGATACTATGCACATCAGGAAAGATGTGGTAGAGTCCTTGTGGAAACATCTAAATGGAAATAACGTTGAAGCACAAATAAAGTTAAGAAAGGACCTTCGAGTTGCAAATATCATGCCGAACATGTGGTTGCACGAAGACAACTCATATGTTCATGCCCCATGGACATTTACATCAAATGAAAAAGAAAACATCATTTATACTATGAAAAGCATAAGATTTCCTTCTATCTTTGGTGCAACATTAAAAAACTTATTCACAAGAGATGGATCAGAGTTCTCAGGCCTAAAACCACATAATTGACATAATTAGATAAAGGTAACATTGTCACATGTTATATTTGTTGGAAACTTAATTATAAAATTGTATATCTTAGTGATAATATCAGTTCATGCATATTTGAACATGGTTTTTTGTTAACAGTCATGCTAGTATAGTGATAAAATCAATTCATGCATATTTGAACATGGTTATTTGTTAATGGTAATGCAGTATGTGTTGTATGCAGCAATACCAAGTACTTTTGACCACAATGTCACTTTGGCTATTTACAAATTATGTAAATATCTGAGATATTTTTCAATCCATCATGCATACTTTTCCATTACTATTATCATTTGAAGTGCATCATTGGTTATGCCTTTATATGAGTTTCTACTTTTAGTTTACAAGAAATAACAAGTCTTTATTTTAATACTTGTAGGTGGGTCTCATCTAAAGAGATACATCAGGATGACTTGAAGTATTGGAAGAGGAATGTTTCACTTTTGATGTGTGATATTCAAATATGCTTCCCTCCAAGCTTCTTTAATTCTCAAGAGCACTACCTTGTACACATAGTAGAAGAAATTTAACAGTGTGGTCCTATTCATATTCGAACAATGTGGCTCATGGAGAGATATATGAACGTCTTAAAAGAATTTTTGAGGCAAAAGGCTTGACCAGAAGTGTCCAAAGTTGAGGGGTACATGGTTTTCTAGGAAATGGTTCATTTGAGTGAGTACTTACCTCAATTTCATCTTGAAGCTCTGCGATTATGGAATTATAACCAATCTCAATCATTTGAAGGAGAAAAAATAGAGGGTGAAGGGACTTCAAATAGGATAAAAGGTATAAAAAAATGTTAGGAGTTATTTTTATCTTAAGTTTCATATTACATGGCTTTAAATAATTATTAATTCATTGAACAAATACATTTTTCATTTTAGATGCTAAGGAGTAGGAGGCATTACATTTGTATGTTGCATACAATTTTGACTTTATGTTCGAACGGATGGAGAAGTATGCTGAAAAAAAGAAATTAGAAGATGAAAATGCATGGGCTAATATATATAATAGATATGGTGAAAACACTACTCGAGGATTGCCTGCAAGCCATAAAATAAAGTGGCCAAAGAGATGCCCATGGAATTGGTTAAAGACCAATATTGAATAGGAGGGAACAAAAGGGAATGATAGAGTAACACAACAACAATTGAATTTCATTAAAGGATCTATAAATGGGAAGGTGTGATATATTAATATATTGCATATATTTAATAAAGTTTTTGTTAGATTTCATATCCTTGAATCTAGTTATTTGATATTTATATAAATTTAGGTAAGATATTACAAAGGAATGTGGAATTATGGTCATCATTTTCACATCAGAAAATTTGATGAAAAGATAAAAACTTATGATTATGGAGTTTCACCATAATTTGAGGTGGAATGTCATTCACATGCAAATGATAGACAACCAATTACAAGAACACTTCGCTACTATGGAGTGTTGGAGGACATTATAGAGCTTGATCTTGTGTCTTTAAAGAAAGTTATTTTTCATGTTGAATGGTAAAAGCTTATCGAAGTGGGAGAAGAAAAAACTATCTTGCTCCATAATAATGGATTCCATATGATCAATACATCTAGGTTTGAAGCCACTTTTGAACCTTATGTGTTTCCAAGTCAATGTGACCAAAATTTTCTCATTCCAAATTTATAACAACCTGGTTGGTCATTTGTGATTGATTATGATCCAAGAGGACGAAGAGTAACATGTGTTCAAGATGCAGAGGATCTTTTGGAATCTAGTGGAGGTAGTGTTGACTGTTGCATTAAGTTTTTGAATACTCATACAGGAGCTTCTCTAAATACCGTTGACACTCACTCTCAAGTTTTCTCACTATTATGGAATAAGCATGAGCGTGAGCTATTGAGTTCACATGGATCTAGCCAGAACTAGCCGACCTTATGGAAATATCTATCTATGGTTAAGATATTAGAGCTTACTGGTCACATGTCTAGAGTACTGCATCTGGCAGAGGTATTGATTCTATTGATCTATCACTAAATGGGTTCATGCTGATAGTCTTAGCCTTTTTGATGACAGCCTTTCCTTTGTTTTGTATTTTCAGAGTCCAGATGGGTACACTATTGCATCAACTGTAGGAGATGAGACTCTTAGGTTTTGGCAAATATTTGGAGCTCCTGATACCGTAAAGAGAACCAAGAGTAAATATGTGGCTGGTGCTTTTAACATGTATCTCATGCATATCTGTTAAGCAGATTTTCCTCCTTCAGGAATGAGCACAGGGGTATTATCTGCTCACATGGATTTAGCCAGAACCAGCTGACCTTATGGAAATATCCATATATGGTTAAGATAAGAGAGCTTTACAGGTCACACATCTAGAGTGCTGCATCTGGTAGAGGTATTCATTCTATTGATCTATCGCTAAATGGATTTTGTATTGAATGTATTTTTTTGTGCCGACAGTCTTTCCTTTGTTTTTGTGTTGACACAATGACAATCTTTCCTTTGTATTTGATAAGTCTTTGGAGCTCTTGATACCTTAAATAGGACCAAGAGTAAAGATGCGGCTGGTGCTTTAAACATGTATTTCAAGAAGATTCGTTAAGCATATTTTCCGCTTCAGGAATGAGCACATGGGTATTGTCTATGGTACAATAATAATTTCCTACATTCAAAATATTATAAATAAATAAGATATTGTAAGCCTATCTTATTTAACATAATTGTTTTTCCTTCTTTATACCAGTTCTCTAACCATTCATGAATTCATTTTTAGTGTATCAAGAGGTTTGTGATTTGTACATGGAGATGCCATTCTGGACATGTACAAGTTTGACATGGAAAGGGTAATCTTCTCAGGTAAGAGTAGCGAATATAGTCTATACCATAGTGATTTTGTTGTAGGAATAAATTGTGACATTCATTCAAATAGGCATGGACTTATGTTATATTGAAGATACTGTAAGTCTATCTTGCCTATCATATATGTTTTTCCTTTTTATTCCAGTTCTCTGACCATTCATGAATTCATTTAGTTTATTTAGAGGTTTGAACAGATGGGCATATTAAACAACCAAAAGCATGTTCATGTATTAGGTATAGTAGTGAAGGATTACATTGAAGAATTTGACCATTTTTTCTTTTTAGTTGAGTAAAGGACTACTTCTCAGGTAAGAGACAAAAATGAAAGTGTCTCTACAAAGACAAATGAAATTGTCTCTAGAGAGAGAAATGAAATTGTCTCTTAATAGACAATAATTCTTGTCATTATAGAGACAATAATAATATGTGTTCTATATTGTCTTTACGGAGACAATTTTTTAAGACAATAATTTTGAGACATTAAATTCTGAGACACCCACTTAAAGACAATATTTAAGACAATACACAAGTTTCTTTTCGTCTTAAGTTAAGACAATTGACTTAAATATTGTCTTAAAACCCCCCTACAAGTAGTAATGCTCTATGGTAGTAAATTTATGTAAATGATGTATGTTTTGTGCAGATTTTTGCATGAATAGATTTTTCCTATCACTAAAGTTGCTTATCAATGTAGGTGACAATGGCGGGTGTGATGTTGTTGCCTTCATGATACATAAGCAATGAATCTTTTAAATAATGAAATGTATGATAAGACAAATTACAAGGAGAACCAAATGAATTTTAGCCAAATTGAATAAGATAGAGAAGATATTTGGTGGAATTCCAAAGTTTTTAATTAACTAATCAACATTCATATGTCACTATGAAGACATAAAAAAAAAGAAAAAAGAAAAAAATAAGTTAGCATATATTGATGAAGGCAAAAAAATGGAAGACATATGTCACCATCAAGACATACAAAAAAATAGTTATCATATATTGATGGAAGACAAAAACAAATGGAATTCTACTACTTGACTCACTATCTTCATATCCATTTCTTAAAACTTGTCCATTTGTGGAAATAATAAGAGGCTATAGTTTGTGGAAATGATAGAATAAACATGGTACTTGTCACTAAAGACCCAAATATTAATGTTAATATTACTTCAAAGGTATATCGAAATAATTTGCCAAGAGAGGGAAAAACTCCAAATTTACAGTCTAAATTTACTCTCAACATGAAAATGGGTTGCCAAAAGGTGCTGGAAGGAGATTCAAAAGCTCCAAATTTACAAGTGCAAATTTACTCTAAACATGAAAGTGGGTTGGCAAAAGGTGAGTGCAATTCAAGTTTATTGCTAATATTACTGTAAAGATTTGTGAAAATAGGTTATAAAAAGAAAGTAAAGGAAAGGAGATTCAAATTGTAAAGATTTGTGAAAATAGGTTATAAAAAGAAAGTAAAGGAAAGGAGATTCAAATTAACAAGCATAAATTTGTTAATTTGAAAATTTTGAAAGCATAATCCATTTAATATCATGTATATCTTAATTTTTGACTCAATTAATTTGATAATGACATGAAGTTAAAATTCAAAAGTTCAAACTTATTTGTTAATTGAAAATGGCGATCCATTGTATTAGAGTTTGTAACTCATTCAGAATTCTTAGACTTGAAAACTTAATAAAAGTGAAAGAAACATACAATGAAATATTTGAGTTGTATTTTTCGAAATGTGATTTCCTTTCTTCTTTCAAAAGCTAAAGAGTTAAGACATTTTTATTTGTACAACATAAAGGAATTGACATACTTGAGATAAATTCAAGAGTTAATGAATTTGTTTATAAAGCTTTGGTACTCCTGTTAATTTAGATTACAAACCTAGGATTTGAATAGACAAGTTTCCTTCACATATATAGTCTTTTTTTTTTTTCCTATTTCATTTTTATAATTTTGAATAGACATGGCCAATGTTTTATTAGTTTTAATAATTTGATTATGATTTTCACATGTAAAGTTGAGTATGTCGTTCAATCTGAAACATATAGCATTACAGAGAATGTTACATTTCCATTTCCTGGAAATTCCTCCTAGTAAGCTTCTTCTGCCCCACAATTTGCTTATTTGTGACCAGTGAAAATGATATTTTTGGAATGAAAAACCTCTCTGAAGAGTTGGGTGATTCGATAAACGTACACATGGGTGTATTGGTTAATGATAAGGCTCTTGCAAATATCTCCGTGATAACCATTTCGTTCCAATCAAGTAGGCTTCCATATCAACCTCGGGGAAAATAAGTAGCCTTCCATATCAACCTCGGGGAAAATATTTTTTTCCCAAAAAATACTATGCACGACAACATTAATATACAGCATGACAGCTAGCAGAGTATATATCCTCACGCGGAGAAGTTGCCATTTATTCTATGAATTTGGCTGTGTTGGTGATCAGTTTGAAGAAATATTGTGGTTAACATTATTTAAGTCATTTTTTAATCTGATTCTTAATTCAATTGCATATTTTAAAAATCTTTTTGAAATATAATTATTATCATTTAAATCAATTATATTTGAAATGGCTCTTAACAAGAAATTAGAGAGTTAGGATTTTACAATTATTCATAATGTAAAAAATTTCTGAATTAAACAAAAAAAAATGATATCTATTTAAACAATATTTTTAAAAGAAATAAAAAATATAAAAAATTGAGAAAAAAACCAATTACTAATCAAATTAAAAACAATAAAAATAAGTACTAATACAATTAAAAAATATATTTATATTTTCATATGGATCAGTTCGTATTAAAAAATTGTTGTAGAAGGTATACGAAAATGGATTATGTTAACAAATCTTTTCAAACATATCATATATTTATATTTAAAATATAATATTTAACATCCTTGAGTTAATAGTTTTATTAAATAAAAATATATTTTTGAGTGATTAGATATGATATTATATTTAATTAGTGAATTTAATATTTTTGATAAATGAATATCATTAATCATAGGTAAATCAACAAAATTTAGTCTCAAATAAAACTATTTTTATATTAAATTTATTATTTATATTTTAAGGAAATTTTAAAATTATGTAATTGTAATGATTTTATAATTAGATTTATAAATGTGTTTATTTTGGAGTAATTTTTTTAGAGTTTTAATTTAATTATAAAAATAATAGGGGATGATAAAAATCTATTTTTTACTAAATATTCTAGAATATTTATAGCAATGTAGAAAAATCGAAGGTTGAGATTTATCTCCAAAATAGTTATACCTCATTTTCATTTTTGCATTAAATTGATTAATTAAAAAATGCCAATTTAACAATTATCATATGAAGTGAGTTATAGTTTTATAGGCATGTGGTATTGATAAACCATGATATTATAACAAAACCTATTTACAAAATAAAAATTTCCATGAAAAAAGTGGAGTAAATAGTCATGGTTAAGAATCTTGTTTTATGTTTTTTTTAAATATACATATATTTAACTTATATATTAATTATTTTAATAATTAATAATAATTGTAGTAATTTAAAATAAAGATATAATTTAATTAGTTTTATAAAAAAATTCCAATTTTAGTAACACCAGAAATATTATGTTGTAATTATTTTGATGCATATTATGAATTAAAGCCTATCTTTGTTTGCCAACAATTTAATTTATATAAAGTTTGTAATGGTATAAATTGTCAAATACTAATTACACCATTCATGTTACATGATTGAAGATGGAAGATTTTTTGGCAGCTCGATTAATAGTTAAGACAAAAAACAACCCTAATAGTTATTACAAGCAAAAAGGGTTAAATTTTTTATACAACCACGGTTTCGACCTTTGTCCAACGCACTGTACAGGTAAATATTCCTTTTCTTTTTCTCTAGCGTTAGCGTTTTTACCGCCTTCTCTTCATGGTTTCAACTTTAGTTTTATGATGTAGGGTTTCCTTCTGGGGTTAATCCTGCTTCAACAATTTTAAGGTAATCTACAAAATCTTCTTATCAAGTTTGCTTTCCATATCCTCTTATTTTCCGTTAATTTTTCACTACCTAAGTTCGCTCCTTTATAATTTTCTATAGGGGTCTGTTGTGAAAAGCCACCATGGTCAAGCTTAGCTAAGGGGAGAAATTTCTTCCTCCAACAGGGTTTACTTAAATGTTTTTCTCTTTTTAACTTATTTTCGGTCACATAGAGACTCTTCACTAATATTATTTCTCTTGTGTTCTCGTTTTGGTCGCAGTCTGTAGGTACCCCAACCCGCTCCTAACTTGGATATTTAGACTTGCACCCAACCTTAATACCATATTTGGGTTTCTTCCAAGTTGGCGCACTTTAACTGTAGATTTAAAGGACTCTGAATGGGAAACAAATCCTAACCTTGGTTTTGGTTTCACGCCTTCGGGATTAAGCTCTGGGCTATTGACTATTGCCTGGCTTTTTTTGTTTTGATTATACCTATATCTATGCACATATGTCATTTATTGTTCCAACTGTTTGGTTAGTCGTTAAGATTTATAGCTATAACCACATTGTTTCAATGGTAGTCTAGGCATATGAAGGTATCATGGAGTGACTCTTGGTTTTCGATGAGCGAAACTTTGTGATCAAGCATGGAGGTGCCCAGGTGACTTACTGAGATCTGCTCACTACCTTCATTGTTCTTATGCCATTATTCATGTATCAAACCATATAAATAAATTCTATTCATTAACAAACAAGGTTCATATACACAAAACCTCGGGAAAAGTACCTCAATGGCTCCCCTCTCTTATTTTGGTCTTGTGAATCCTAATAACGCTGACAAGCTTACAGAGTTAGGTGCAAATCAATATTCTAGGGAAATGCTTTTTTAATTTTAATAATTTGATTATTATTTTCACATGTAAGGTTGTGTCTTTAAATCTGGAACATATGGAATTAGAGGGAAACTTACATTTCCATGTCCTGGAAATCTCTCCCAGTGACCTTCTCCTCCTCCACAATTTGCTTATATGCGAGAACCAAGGGTGATATTTTCTAGAGTTCAAAAGTTGTCTGAAGAGTTGGGCGATTTGATAAATGTATGTATTGGTGTAATGGGATATTTTTATATGCATGCGATGTCATTTTTGATAAAAAAATAATCCCTAAGATTATGGAGGGCCTACCTCATTGGGTTCCCCATCTTAGTTTGGGCTTGTGAATCGTGATAATGCTGACCAATAGACTGATTGAGGTGGAACTCAATACTTTAAGGAAATTTTTTATTAGTTTTAATAATTTGATTATGATTTTCACATTTAAAGTTGTGTACGCCTTTCAATATGGGATATGTGACATCAAAGGGAACGTTACATTCATGTGGATTAAATTTTTTGAATACCCATAGAATAGATCTCTAAAGGATAGAATGTCATGTGTTGCCTGCTTTTGTACCCTATACAATATCTAACCATGTAACTTTTATGGATATTGACTGGAAAAGGTGTATCAATTGTAATATTTGCAGGCAAAATAATCACTCAATATAGCAATTGAGCTTGAAACTAGTGTAAGGAAAATCATAAGCAATGAGAGACATATGTCCTTTTTTTTATATTCCATGAGTGTCTATGCAATTAAAATCAATTGAGATTAGAAGTTACATATAATCCAGATAAAAGACAACCAGAAATGAAAGGAAACCTTTCTTTGCCTGAGAGAAATGGAAGCTAGGAAGATGAACCCAATATAAACTGGTGCAGTAGCCCCTGTGAGCTGAAATACATCCCAAATACTGGGTATGAATGATGCGTGGAGGAAAATGGTCCCAATGAATATGGTAGTGATCCAGATGAACATCTTATTATTTGAAATGAGTGGCTTTTTGGTTGCAAATATAAGCCTATCAATATTAAGCCGTAGGGAAAAAAATACAAGATGAAGGACTTGCATCAGATGTACAACATAGGTCATGCAATCAATGTCATTCATCATAACACTGTAAAGAACTCCCAATTTGGTGTCAGAATTGGTTAGGACATCATCCATAACTTGGTCTCCAAATAGAAGAACACCAAAAATGCTTGTAGCTATGCATACAATCGAGCAAAATGATAATGACTCATAAACTTTTAAAATGCTAATTCACCTAATGAAATCTAAGACACTACATTAAGGTGTAGGACTAGAGATGAAAGGCAATAATCCACACCATTGAAATGACATATGCAAGAAGTCACAATGACATACCACATTGAAAAAATTCAAGAACGAAGTATGATCAATAATATATAATAGCCATATTAGCACTTAGATGGTGTCACTAAACATATTTACGATTGAAATACCAACGATGAACACAACAAATACAACATCGAGTGTAACTGATAATGCAGAAGTGAATTTCAAAGAATATGAAAATTCACGAAAGTGAACCCATCAATATAATCATCAATATTTCAACATGTTAACTCGTTAAGGAATGACCCAAGATCCACATCCCTAAATGCATACCCCGTTTCCAACGGGGTAACATGAAAATTTAGACAAATGGTCTACACATATGTGATGAGTATGTGACATTCCTAAGACATGTTGAATTCTTTTCATATAATTACATTAGTTATTAAACATTTAAATCCCTGATAGTTATGAAATGGCACAAACGAAATATGGCTTTTCTGAAAATCACAGTGCAAAAACATGCTTACGAGAATGATTAAAGAAGACTTACCCAGTCTCTTGAAAGACATCAACGAAGCCAAAATAAAGACTACGGTGAGAACTAGGATTGGAAGACGTCCATTCCACCATTGAAATCCAAGAAATTCTTCAAGTATACTAGCATGATGCACACCATTTATGATGGTCTAGATAACTTGCCCAAATAAAAAATCATCTCTACCAGAAAAAGATTTATAATTCTAAGCCATATATGATACGAATCATGCCTTAAGTAATATAAATGTGGCACTTCTCCAGTTAATTGGTTATTCAAATAAATATGAAAGGAATCTGTGAGAAAAGGGGCACTCTTGAGGCATGTTAAGTCATGCATGCCTCATCACACACTTCAACTTTGTGAAACAAGAAAACATTGTTACTATTTCAACTTTTTGTATTGTTCATAATACAATAATTAGGTTGAAATTTCAGAGGATTAGACTTTACCTATGACCTAGTTGCCGGCAGTACTGTTTTATTTTGTGATGATGAATAATAGGCCTAGAAAAACCCTCCATTCTCATTGGGGACGAGCATTGTTTTGGAGGTTTGTAGTAATTCCATAGAATCGAAATGTAACCCAATCAATTTTACATAGAGAGGAAGCCATCTTGGGATGGGATTCTTCAAAAAAATGAAATCTTAAATCCCGGCAACTCAACTAGAATACATTTTTTCTATAATTTGAAGCCCTCAATCTCTTTATATTGTAAATGGATGTTTCTCAACACTTTGTAAGGACACAATTCTTTTGTATGTCTTACATTTTTCACGGTCTACTTGAAAACACACCTGATTTCTTACATCTGATTAGATTTTCAAATACAAATTCTGAGTTCATTTGAAGCAAATATGATAAACATTCCATTCTTATCAATTTCATGACCAAAGATCTCTCTAAACTCTATTTATGCAAGCTAGGTTTTCTTTATGGCATGTTTGTTTTCTTTCTCCATATTGTTTTCGATGGGGAAAAATAACTATTTATTTTTTATTATTGTTTTCCATTACATTTGATTAGTGTTATATGAAGAGACAAATATGTCTTCCACCTAGGTTTCATGAATATTAAAAAATTCTATCTACCTTAGCCTTTGATCTATCAGGGATTAAAAGAAACACCAAATTCAAGGTACTTTTTTTCTCATATTCGTAAAACGTAGCTTCCACGCCAAGCTATAGGTATCCATGCAGTACCTATGTGTATGAGGCTCTATGCTAGTAAGTTTATGTACATGATTTTTTATAAAGACATCCACTTGAAATTTTTTTTCTTATGTCTATGCTTGCTTGTCCATTTTAAATTCACATTGACAATGTTTTGTGCAAAGCTCTACATTAATATCTTTTGCCTATCACTAAGGTCACTTACCATTGCAAGTGACAATGGTGGGTGTGATGTTGTTTCCTTCATGATACAAAAGAAATGAATCTTTTAAATAATTAAATTTATGATAAGATAGATGACAAGGAGAAGAAAATGAATTTTAGCCAAATTGAACAAGATAGAGGAGATATGTGGTGGAATTCCAAATTTTTTCATTAAGTCATCAACATTCATATGTCACTAAGAAGTCATACAGAAAAAATGTTAGCATATTGATGCAAGGCAAAAAAAAAAAAGGAATACATATGTCTCCATGAAGACATACAAAAAATGGTTATCATATATTGGTGGAAGAAAAGAAAAATGGAATGCTACTACTTGGCTGACTATCTTCATATACATTTCTTAAAACTTGTTCATTTGTGGAAATAATAAGAACCTATCGTTTGTGGAAATGATATAATAGACATAGTACTTGTCACTAAAGACACAAACGTTAACGTTAATATTACTTCAAAAGCATATGGAAATAATTTTCTAGAAGGAGAGGGAAAGAGATCCAAGTTTAGAAGTGCAAATTTACTGTCAACATGAAAAAGGGTTGCTAAAAATAGCTGGAAGGATATTCAAATTTATGAGTGCAACTTAATTTTACTACTAATATTACTATAAATATCTATGAAAATAGGTTATTAAATGGAAAGAAAGGAAATGAAATTCAAATTAACAAGCATAAATCTGTTAATACAAACTATTGTAGTAGCCCCTGTGAGCTAAAATGCATCCCAAATACTGGGTGTGAATGATTCCTTGAGGAAAATGGTTCCAAATAATATGGTAGTGATCAAGATGAACCTCTTATTATTTGAAATAAGGGGATTTTTGGCTGCAAATATAAGCCCATGAATATTAAGGTGCAAGAAAAAAAATACATGAAGAAAGACTAGGATGAAATGTACAACGTAGGCCATGCGATCCATGTCATTCAACATAACATTGTACAGAACTCCCAAGTTGGCGTAAAAATTGCCCATGACATCATCCATAATTTGGTATACAAATAGAAGAACACTAATAAAGCTTTTGTTTATGCATAAAATCACGCACAATGCCAATGTCTCATAAACTTTTAAAATGCCAATTCTTCTAATGAACTCTAAGATACTATATTTAGGTGCAGGACTAGAGATGAAAGGCAATAATCAATACCATTGAAATGACATACCTAAGCAGGCACAATGACGCACCACAATAAAAAGATTCAAGAACAAAGCATGATCAACAATGTTTGGTAGCCATATTAGCACTTGGATAATGCCATTTAACAACTTTATGATTGTAATACCAGTTGTGATCACAACAAATACAACAACGAGTGTAACTGATAATGAAGAAGTGGATTTCAAAGAATACGCAAATTCAGAGAAATGAGTCCATCAATATAATCATCAAGATTTTAACATCTTAACTCGTTAAGGAATGAAACAAGATCCACATCCTTAAATACATATGTTGTTTCCAACTGGGTTGTAGAAATTACTTGTAGATTCAAACTACTAATTGTAATTTACTAAAATAATAGACTTGAGTATACTCTACTCATCAGTGGAAACAAATTAATTATCGTGAAAACATGAAGCATATAAGAAAAATAATTCAATCAACACATTACACAATGATTTCCTACAGAAAACCACAACTAAAAGCCCCTACTATCTTTAAACAATGTAAACTTTGAAACGTGAACTTTAGCCAAAGAACCCCAAAAAAACATGAAAAACAGTGTTAAAAACGAAAAGTGTTGATGTTGGAATAACACTTTTTTTTCTAGGGTAAATTTTCAACATGTTTTAAAAATGGCAGTGAAAACCATTTTTTTGTGCAAAAATTGTGCAAAAAACACCGTTTTATTGTTTATGCTAGAATAACACTTTTTTTTTCTAGGGTAAATTTTCAACATTTTGAAATAATGGTGTGAAAGATGTTATCATGACTCCGAAAAACATTAAAATTTCAAAAGAATAATGAAAACATAAAAGTAAAAATTAAAACAATGAAAAAATAAATAAGTAAGTAAAAATAGCAATATGTAAATAAAAATATATATTAAAAAAAAAAAAAAAATCAACTATACAAAAAAAAAAACCAAAAAAAAAAATATCAATCATAAAAATGTTATAAAAAAAAACAAAATTAACCTATAAAAGATAAGAATTAAAAAAATATAAAGATATATATATATATATATATATATATATATATATATATTAAACCATAAAACAATTTCGAAAAAATAAATAAATTAAAAAACTATAAAATAAGTAAGTAAAAATAGAAAAAAATTAAAAAGCATTAACTAAAACTTAAAAAAAATAAATTAAAAGAAATCTAGATTAAAAAAAAAATGCTAACCAAAAAAAAGAAACTACTAAAATTAAGATTATAAACATTTAAAAAAATCTAAATTTAGAAATATATACGTATTTTCAAAAAAAACAAAAAAAAAAAAGAAAATTACATATTTTTTATTTGAAAAAAAACATTAAAAATAAAATAAAAAATATCTTTTTAATATTTTAAATTTAAATTTTTAAATGTTTTTTTCCAAATTGATTATATATATATATATATATATATATATATATATATATATATATATAATCAAATTAAGAAAACATTTAAAAATTATATATATATATATATATATATATATATATAATTTTTATTTTTAAATGATAAATGTATGTTTTGTTTTTAATTTTATATATATATATATTAATTATTTTTTGTTTTTGTTCTAAATGTGTTTTTTTTTAATGTTTTTAATCTTAATTTTAATTTTAATAGTGTTTAATTTTATTTTTTTTATCTTTTAATTTAGTTTGTTTTAATTTTTATTTTTTTTTCCAATTTTTTTTATGGTTTACAAGATAATTTTTTTTTTACAATTTTATGTTTTTTTGGGTCTTTTTTTATGTATATTTTTTATATTTGTTTTTTTAAGTAATCAATATTTAAAAAACGAAAAATACGACAACTAGAAAATCTGTTAAGTAATCATGATTTCAAAAAAAAAATTGACATAAAAAATTTTAAAGTGTCAAAAATAAGCCCTCTGAAAAGAGGTAGATGCTGCATCAACATGTTTCAAAATCAACATGAAAATCACTAACATTTAAAAAAAATATCCACACTTAATATATTAAAAATTTTAAAATGTCAAAAATAAGTCCTCTAAAAAAAACGTTGATGCAACATCAACACTTTTCAAACTTAGCATGAAAGTCACTAACATTTATATATATATATATATATATATATATATATATATATATATATATATATATATATATATATTTGATACATAAGAAAATTTAAAGTGTCAAAAATATGCTCTCGAAATGGAAAGTGTATTCTGCATTGCTACTTTTCAAAATCATGTCACTTTTTTGCTACCTCTACAAAACGGGCAATCGTATCAGTTCCCATTTCAAAGTTTACATTGTCTTTATATTGCATTAACCATTAAATATGAGAAGATTATAATGCTTTTCTCAAACACAGACAATCTCCACACTATCTCTATCTATCTCACAACTTCCTAGACAACCCTAGCTCAATACTTAACCAATTTCTCACTTGCCCAAGTTCTTATTTTCTTGAGTTGTTTCCTAGGGAATTAGCCTCCTATTAATTAGGAAAATTTCTGATAGGAATTGTGCAATCCATCATAGGCCTTCCTTTGACTACATGCACCACCTATATACTTCAGATGATTAAACATCTTATAGTACACTGTCCTTGGACTCCAATCTCAACTAGGTAACTCTCAGATCTGTCATTCATTAGCTATTTATAAGTAAATCATCAATTAACTCATTGATCATTGTAGGCAGCACCACACTACTAGACCTCCCACTAGTTCCTCCGACAGTTGGAACTAGTTTAACTAACTTTAACTCAGTTAAACTGAATTAATTAATTACAACTCAAAATAAACTCAACCGGGGCTCCTATAATGTAGGAGACACTATACATGAATCAAGTTAGATCCTCAACTCAAATTACCTGAGCCAACTAAGTCAAATTAACTTAATTAACTAATACAAGTTATGATGAGATGTGGAATTACAATTTTATTTCTAATTTAATTCAAGGACAAAGACAAATTAGGATTTTTTTTTTTGCATTTTCAATGAGGGTAACATGAAAAGTTAGACAAATGGTCTATGCAGATGTGATCAATATGTGACATTCCTAAGATATGTTGAATTATTTTTATATAATTACATTAGTTATTAGACATTTAAATCATTGATAGTTGTGAAATGGAACAAATGAAATATGACTTTTTTTGAAAATCCCAGTGCTAAAACATGCTTATTAGAATTATCAAAGAAGACTTACCCACTCTCTTGAAAGACACCAACGAAGCCAAAATAAGTACTATGGTGAGAAATAGGATTGGAAGACGTCTATTTGACCAATAAAATCCAAACAATTCTTCAAGTAATATACCAGCGTGATGCACACCATTGATGATGTTCGAGGGAATGTTGCAAAAATCTTGATGATGTTCTAGGCAGTGTTGTGAAAATCACAAATTTAAAAAATTGCGATTTTCTCCAAAAAATCGTGATTCGAACAGACAAAATCATGACCCTCCGGGACAACACATTTTATAAGCAAATTGATGAGTTTCATTTCTTATTTTTAGCAGACAACGGACTTGTTTGAGAGCTGAGGATGAGATGAAGTGTCTACTAGGGCAAAGGAGGAGAAAAATGGGAGAGTTTACCATCCCAAGAAAGAGAACTTCGTGTTTGGACCAAATTCCTTCGGCAAACCGTGGTTTACAAATATGGGCACCAAATTTGACCATTTTATTTTAATTTTTTCTTATTTTTGCTTGGGTTTCTATAACCCATTGATTATCAATGACTTTTGAGTGGATTTGATTGTGTTTTTATTTTTATTTTTGTTGCATAGAGTGGAGAGGGTTCATTTTGGTAAAAAAATGCAAAAACTTGATTATTAGATTTATTAGTTTAATTTTTTCTTGTGCTCTATCTTTTTGCATCATTTTTTAATGGGTTTCAATGTGCATTTCTCTATTATTGTTAGATTGAGTTGAGTTTTTTTTTGTTTGTCAAAAATTCAATGTGTTGTGTCATGTATGTAATTTTTTTTTTTTTTTGTAACTTGCAATTCTTATTATGCAATAGGTTCAAATTCAAACTTCATTTTACATTAAAACTCAAGATTTCAACCAAGTTACAAACATGCCAAGGAAATTGGACCCTTTGTGGGGATTTGGTGAACTTGATGGAGGGTTTGATAGAATAAACTTGTCTTGTAAGTTGTGTGGGCAACATATGTTAGGGGGAGTTTATAAATTGATGTATCAACTTGCACAAATCTCTAGACATGATATAGGGCCTTGCACCAATACAAATTTTGAAATCATCCGAAGAGCCATGAGATCATGGAAAAATTAGAGCAAGACAAAGCGACCAAAGCATATCTGAAGAAGCAACTAGAAAGGAGTGTGTTAGGAAGTGAATATGGAAGTGGCATTGGTTCTACTTCAGTATCAACGTCTACGACCAACCCTGTAGCTAACTCATCATTTTCTGTTCCTAGAACCACAGCTTGTTCACAACCATCTATCACTTCAATGCTGTAAAGAAATGACAAAGAACAAGTTGACAAGTTGTTGGGAAAGTTTCTCCTTTGGAGTGATATTCCTTCCAGTGTTGCAAAGAATAATCTATTTTTCGAACTTGTTGTTAATGTGTAATAACCCTGGTAACTTGTAATTTCCGGTAAATGCTGTGGTAAAAACAATATGGGTGACAACCTGTTTTTTTTTTAAAAAGACATTATTATTTGTTAAAGAAAATATAATGAACTATTTTACACATGTGTTAAATGAAATGCTGGCAGCCTCCAAAAAGAGGTTTTCTTTTCTATTAAAAGAAATTAATCAGTTAAGGAACTGAAAAGAAAGAAACTGCCTCTCACCCTGAAGAGGGTTGGAAGGAAAAACCTCTGGGCTGTTTGGGAACAGGCAGAGGAGAGATTCCAGAGAAAAGAGAGTGCAGAGCGAAAGAAAAGGGTTATGTCTGATTGTGATCAGATGACCCAGCACCGTGGTGCATAAGTCTTGTTGAGGGCTGCAGGCCTGCAAGACGGCTCGGGGGGAGAATCCAGTGCAGTGGATCTCAAGGTTGGGAGGTTAAGAGCGAAAACTCTACAGGTGACTACTGAAAACAAAGCACTCCTGTGATCGAACACCAGGTACGCTTCCTTAACTTTAGTTAAGAAAGGTTCAGGTATTGAATGTACTCAGTTATATCTTTTCTTAAAAAGTTGCTGTGTTTAGATATTTAGAATAAAATTACTGTTATTAAATAGACAGAATGAAACTGTGACATAGACATCCAGGTGGAATACAATCACCAAGCTTATACAGTGGATCTGTAAATAGCTAGTAATAGCAGAAAGACCAATTTCTTCGATAACTTATTCAGGAAGGTACTTAGTTTTACCTTGTAAAGACCTGAGTAGCTAAAGGAAGCCGAGTTGGCTGTTAACCTTAGGGGGTTTATGTAATCTGATACAGAAATCTCTTATAAACATCAACCCGAGAATTATAACCTTACTCGGTATGCATTCCCTTAACAGAGTAAATAAAAGTAAGTTGAAAGGCGGAACTCCAAGAAAGGACTTATATATGTTTCAAACCAGTTTCGCAAGCGCTGTAGGAATATGATAATATACACGGAATAACAATTTAATACCTTCAACTACTTTCCAGTTGTTAGTATATTAACTAATGACAGGTAATAAAGATGGAAGTAAAGTGTTTGTTAAACATAGGATGAATATTCAGCAAACCCTAGCTTCAGGGATGAAAATGAGAATAACTGTTTATTACAAATCGAGAAGTTAAACATAATGCCAGAATAAGTATATACCGGAATCAGATAAAAGTGTGAACCAGGCATATGAACGCGGTAACTTGTAAGTAACGTATGGACGAGACTGTGCGCGGGGGGTTAGACTATACATTCATGAGGTGAATGCAAGTCTATCCTCTACGCTGTATAATGTCATTAAGCCCGATAGCAGTGCCATGGGAAAACAAAACAATGGGGAAACTATAGTTTTCATAACCCTGAAAACCTTAACTAAGAAATCATCATAACTGTGATACAAATGAACAAGGGAAAAGACAGCAATGTATTTTGGAGCTCAATATCAGCTTAACAACTCTTGGCATAAAAAATGTATGTAAACAGATATTAACCAGAATTAAAATCAGAGACGTGAATGCATCCAATAACAAGGTAAATAAGGAAACCCTGAAATATAGCCATAGTCGTATATTATGTGCTACAATGAAACAACAGTAATAGCCGCTACTTTGTACAATAACTGTATGTAAAGATTATAAACCAAAACAAAGACGAAGCCATTGACCAGTGACGGCATTGAATATACAAATAGAGCAGAGATATCATTATGAAGCTCAGTTGGAAAACCATTGACATTTAGAAACCCAGGCCGGGCCAAAACAATCACAAATCTAAATAAGACGGATAATGCCGAATTTATACAGCTGTGTAATCTGTTCATAACTGTCGAGAGCACAGAATTGAACTAGATCTGGTAAAATTACAGAACACAGAGTCTTAGACAAAATTTAATAGTGAATAGGAACTAAGGCATCGAGGCCATAACCTAGGCGCAGCTGGACCGGCCAACCTAGTAAGGCCGCCATGCATAGCCGCATAAGGGTTTGGTCCAGTAAATAACCTGAGACACAGGTAGAGAGCAGGCCGTCTCAGCCATGTAACAAACCCTCGAAACGCATTCAAATGCAAACAATAAAACCCATGAAGGAAATGACTTACCTGGAACTGTCATGGTACCTAAACTCTTCAGCGGTTGAAGCAAGTGAGCTGCGGCATGTATCAGAACCTATCAACCGTTCAAGCAAACCCTGAGTTAATTAGAATATATTCAGTGAGTCATAAACCAGCTATGGAATTGCAAGAACGAGATACAGTGAGACATAACCAGCAATGGAAATGAGATAGGGAGGCGCGGCAAACCTGGAGGAGGCAGAGGAGTGACGAACTGGAACAGCACAAAGAGCCTGGAAGTTGCAGTGTAATCCAGCGGAGGAGGTCGATGACTGGCGAGTGAACAAATGAACCATAAACGAAAACACTTGAACCTTTATACACAAGATCAAACCCTAAGTAAGGCAGGACCGTCCGATGGAGCCGAGCAATCCCCATCGTTGATTTTGGGCGGGAGGCCGAGCGTAAATCCCGGGGTTGGTCAACCCTCTCAGACCACATGGCCATCACGTGATGAGGGGCCATTTGGCTACGGTATCGGTGAGCTGGCGTGCTTACTCTGCCATTTGGCAGTAAACACCAAATGAACGACCATCAACACACAAGTGTCAATTCATATCATTAATAAAGGTTAAAGCAACACGTTTGATTCGATACGTAAACCCTTTATGTATAACCATAGTTATAAAGCTAAGAACCTTAAACAGTCACAATATAAATTAAAGAAAATATGTGTTTAGGGTGGTAGATGAGTTATACGATAAGTGGGTAATAATAATAAGGTTACAATTGTAAAGTTGATTGTAAAAAAAAATAATTTTATGACCGTAATTTTTAGTTTATAGAAGGGAGTGTGACAATGTGGTATCAGAGCCAAGTTCCAAAACTGTGACCTCTGGAACAGCAATGGGAACAGAAAGAGAAATTATCTTACACATGTATACAGTACAATGTCGTTAATCATGTTTTTTGTGTGCAACCAGGAGAATATTGAGACATTCAACAGCTGACAGTTATACAGTAAGATGGAGGAAATGCCGGGAGCTGGCGGCATCCCACTAGATAACACAGGACTGTGGGTTCATCTTGGTGCTGAGACACGCAGTACCAATCAGGCAATACTACAAACAGTTCAAGAACTGAAGGGTGAGATGGCACGCTTGCGAGAGGACAATGCACGATTAACCATGGAACAAGAAAGAATACTGAAAAGCTTGTCTGAAAAACAAAATCCACCCTTACCCAGTCCTAGTGCAGAGCAACGAAGGGGCACTGAGGAGCGGAACTATACTCCTGAGTTTTCAGAAGAACATGAAGACCATTCTGACAATGTGCAAGAGCAGCAGGCTACCAAGAGACAGAAAACGGAATTACAGGGGGAATTTCGTAAAATCAAACCCCCACTTTTCGATGGAGAGCAGGAGGAAGCAGCGGAAGCATGGCTGATCAATATTAATAAATATTTTCAACTGTATGAATATGATCAAAATCTGAAGGCACGTTTGGCCATATTCCAGTTGCAGGGCAAAGCCACCTTGTGGTGGGAAGAGATTAAAATTGTGAAGGGAGTAACTGAGCAAAGCATAACCTGGGAAAAGTTTCAGAAATACTTTAAGGAGAGGTATTTAACTGAGCGCTTTTATGATGAGAAGGCGCGAGAATTTCATGATTTACGACTAGGACAACAATCCATGGATGAATTCATAAATCGCTTTACTTCGCTACTGCGTTATGTGCCCTACATAAAAGAGGAGAAGGCCAAGGTGCAAAGGTTTGTGAGTAGTTTGCCAGCTTATATAAGAGAACGAATTGAGTTTGATAACCCCCGAACCATGGATGAGGCAATTAGAAAGGCCAGAATTTGCTACCAGCAGAACAAACAAAAGGGAGAAATTCCAAGCAGGAAATGGAATGAGAGAAAAGGTAGCAGAAATGCTGGGAGCAACAAAGGCAGCCGCGGGAATGGTGGCAAAGGGGTTGGAAAGGGGCAGTTTAACAGAAGCATGAATAAGGGTACTTTCCGGCCTAAGCCAAACGAGAGCAGGATTAGTGAACTTCCTGCTAAATCGGAGGTTGAAGGAACCAGACCTCCAGTTCAATTCTGGGTATGCGAGGGACCGAACTATGCTAGGAACTGTCCACAGCGTAAAAGAACTGATCAGATATCTCAAGTCCATGAAGCTTCCACTGTAGGGGATGTGGCGCGCAGCGTACCAAGGATCAATGCAGCATTAGAGGACCGACAGGCAGAATATCAACCTTCCATGGTGGAATTCGAAGGTAAGATTTCAACCCTTGCTGTAGCTGTACTTATTGATCCAGGAGCTACTTTAAGTTATGTTAGTCCAAAAGTAGTGGAACACTGTAAGTTACCATCAGAAAAATTCAAAAACCCATGGCTAGTCCAGTTAGCTACGGGAGCCAAAAGGCGGGTTCTAGCGAAAGTTAATAACTGCTCTTTCAGTATAGCTGGACAGCCTGTAACAACAGACCTGAATGTACTTCCATTGGGCTCCTATGACATTCTTATTGGCATGGATTGGCTGGAAAAGCACTGGTCACTGGTGAACTGCAAAACCAAGACCATATACTATAAAGATGATGTGGGACAGCAGCAGGAATTACAGGGAATTAAACATCCTGTTCAGATCCGACCTATCACTGCAACTCAGCTAGCCAAATGTGTAAGGAAGAAATGCCAGATTTACGCCGTACAGGTTGGTTATGTGAACCAGAAAGATAAGATGTCTGCATTAAATGACATACCAGTGGTACAGGAATTCACAGATGTTTTTCCTGAAGATATACCGGGTCTGCCTCCAAGAAGAGACATAGATTTCACTATAGAGTTGATACCAGGGGCAGCCCCAGTATCAAGGGCACCATATCGGATGAGCATACCAGAGTTAACAGAATTGAAGATGCAGCTCCAGGAATTGCTGGATAAGCAGTACATTCGACCTAGTGTGTCACCCTGGGGAGCTCCAGTATTGTTTGTGAAGAAGAAGGATGGGACCCTCCGCATGTGCATAGATTACCGACAGCTGAATAAGCTCACGGTCAAAAACAAGTACCCTCTACCCAGAATAGACGAACTCTTGATCAGGTGAAAGGGGCAAAGTTGTTCTCCAAAATTGATCTGCGATTTGGTTATCATCAGATCAGGATCAAGGATGAGGACATTGCCAAAACTGCTTTCCGAACACGCTACGGGCTCTACGAATTTGTAGTGCTACCTTTCGGTTTAACCAATGCACCTCCCACTTTTATGTGCATGATGAATAGCGTGTTTCACCAGTTTTTGGACAAGTTTGTACTGATATTTATTGATGACATATTGATATACTCTCGTTCCCAGCAGGAACATGAGGAGCACCTTAGATTGGTGTTGCAAACTCTTCGGAGGCATCAGCTTTATGCTAAATTTAGCAAATGTGATTTCTTTAAAGAGGAAATTCAGTATTTGGGTCATGTAATTACAAATGAGGGAATTGCGGTTGACCCCGAGAAGATAAAATCTATTATGGAATGGCCTACGCCCAAGGATGTTTCGGACATCAGGTCTTTCATGGGGTTAGCTGGCTATTACAGGAGATTTGTGGAAGGCTTTTCAAGAATAGCCTACCCTATTACCTCATTGCAAAAGAAAGGAAGGGCATTTAAGTGGACAGCAGAGTGCCAGCAGAGTTTCGACCGCTTGAAACACCTACTCACCACCGCACCCATCTTAAGAATCGCGGATCCTAATAAGGAATATGTGGTATGCACCGATGCAAGCAAAGAGGGCGTGGGGGGAGTGTTAATGCAGGAAGGTAAGGTAATAGCATATGAATCAAGGAAGTTAAAGGAACATGAGCAGAGATACTCTACCTACGATTTAGAATTAACTGCCGTAATTCATGCACTTAAGATGTGGCGACATTACCTTCTCGGAAAGAAATTTCTGCTGTTAACTGACCATCATAGTTTAACGCATTATTTCAATCAACCCACTTTGAATGCAAGACAAGGCCGTTGGGCAGATTTTCTAAGTGGGTTTGACTTTGAAATAAAACATTTAAAGGGCAAAGAAAATCGGGTAGCAGATGCCTTAAGTCGGAAAGTTCATTGTTTATGTGAACTTTCAGCCAGCCGGTGGCGGAGTTCGCTAGTAGAACAAATAAAAACAGCAGCGGACAACGAATCAGCATATCAGCAGTTGAAGCAGCAGGTACAGCAATCTGATCATGGAAAGTTACAGCAAGGGTACACACTGGATAATACTGGATTGCTGTATTTCAATGGGAAAATGTATGTACCTAACTCTGATGATCTTAAGAAGCTGATCCTAGACGAATTTCACACCAGTCATTATGCTGGTCATCCAGGATACCAAAAGATGATTACAGCACTCAGGAAAGAGTATTACTGGCCAAGGATGAAGAGGCAAGTGGTGGAATATTTGGCAAAATGTCTGGAATGTCAGCAAATTAAGGCTGAACACCAACATCCAGCAGGACTGTTACAGCCTTTGCCTATTCCGGAATGGAAATGGGAAACCATCTCCATGGATTTTATAACCGGGTTACCACGGACAAAGAAGGGTAATGATTCTATTATGGTCGTAGTTGATAAACTAAGTAAAGCAGCACACTTTATACCTGTGCAGTCTACTTACAAGGCGGTACAAATTGCACATCTCTTTATGCAGAATGTGTTCCGCTTGCATGGAATGCCAAAGGTAATCATATCGGACCGTGATGTGAAGTTCACATCTATTTTCTGGAAAACATTGTTTGCTGAGTTGGGTACCCAGCTGAATTTCAGCACAGCTTACCACCCGCAAACTGATGGCCAAACGGAGCGAGTCAATCAGGTATTGGAAGATATGTTAAGGGCAAATGTGATGCTCAAGCCTAATCAGTGGGAAGAGTATTTGCATTTAGTGGAATTTGCCTATAATAACGGGTATCATACCTCCACCCAGTTAAGTCCCTTTGAGGATTTGTATGGGCGAAAGTGTCGCACACCCTCAAGTTGGAGTGGGCTAGAGGATAAGTTGAGTTTGGGTCCGGAAATGTTAAAAGACATGGAAGATATGGTAAAGAAAGTGCGAGCAAACTTAAAGGCTGCACAAGACAGACAGAAAAGTTTCGCAGACAGGAAAAGAAGATTTGCAGAATATAAAGTGGGTGACCATGTGTTTGTAAGGATTCAAACCAGAAGGAGCACACTGCAGTGGAGCGGGTGCGCCAAACTGGCTCCCCGATATTTTGGACCGTTTCAGATTCTAGCTAGAGTGGGGCCGGTGGCCTACCAACTTGCTTTACCCAGTCACATTAAGATTCACAATGTGTTTCATGTTTCTGTCCTAAAGAAATATGTGTATGACCCTAGACATGTTATTCAATGGCAGGACGTACGGGTAAGAATTGACTCGATTGGTTTGATTATACAACTAAACTTAATGGAAATTGACTAAGTGCTGGTTGTTTGCAGGTCGAACCGGAAGGCGGGGTCCTAGTCGAACCACAGAGCATTCTCGACCGGAGAGAAGTGCGGCTGCGGAAACGGGCTATTACCCAAATTAAGGTGTTGTGGCAGCATTACGGCCCTGAGGAGGCTACATGGGAAGACGAGGAACTTTTCAGAAAAGCCTATCCAAATTTATTTAATGAGAATGGACATCGGGACGACGTCCAATCCCAGGGGGGGAAGATGTAATAACCCTGATAACTTGTAATTCCGGTAAATGCTGTGGTAAAAACAATATGGGTGACAACCTGTTTTTTTAAAAAAAAGACATTATTATTTGTTAAAAGAAAATATAATGAACTATTTTACACATGTGTTAAATGAAATGCTGGCAGCCTCCAAAAAGAGGTTTTCTTTTCTATTAAAAGAAATTAATCAGTTAAGGAACTGAAAAGAAAGAAACTGCCTCTCACCCTGAAGAGGGTTGGAAGGAAAAACCTCTGGGCTGTTTGGGAACAGGCAGAGGAGAGATTCCAGAGAAGAGAGAGTTGCAGAGTGAAAGAAAAGGGTTATGTCTGGTTGTGATCAGATGACCCAGCACCGTGGTGCATAAGTCTTGTTGAGGGCTGCAGGCCTGCAAGACGGCTCGGGGGGAGAATCCAGTGCAGTGGATCTCAAGGTTGGGAGGTTAAGAGCGAAAACTCTACAGGTGACTACTGAAAACAAAGCACTTCTGTGATCGAACACCAGGTACGCTTCCTTAACTTTAGTTAAGAAAGGTTCAGGTATTGAATGTACTCAGTTATATCTTTTCTTTAAAAGTTGCTGTGTTTAGATATTTAGAATAAGATTACTGTTATTAAATAGACAGAATGAAACTGTGACAGAGACATCTCGGTGGAATACAATCACCAAGCTTATACAGTGGATCTGTAAATAGCTAGTAATAGCAGAAAGATCAATTTCTGCGATAACTTATTCAGGAAGGTACTTAGTTTTACCTTGTAAAGACCTGAGTAGCTATGAGAAGCCGAGTTGGCTGTTTAACCTTAGGGGGTTTATGTAATCTGATGAAGAAACTCTTATAAACATCAACCCGAAATTATAACCTTACTCGGTATGCATTCCCTTAACAGAGTAAATAAAAGTAAGTTGAAAGGCGGAACTCCAAGAAAGGACTTATATATGTTTCAAACCAGTTTCGCAAGCGCTGTAGGAATATGATAATATACATGGAATAACAACTTAACACCTTCAAATACTTTCCAGTTGTTAGTATATTAACTAATGACAGGTAATAAAGATGGAAGTAAAGTGTTTGTTAAACATAGGATGAATATTCAGCAAACCCTAGCTTCAGGGATGAAAATGAGAATAACTGTTTATTACAAATCGAGAAGTTAAACATAATGCCGGAATAAGTATATACCGGAATCAGATAAAAGTGTGAACCAGGCATATGAACGCGGTAACTTGTAAGTAACGTATGGACGAGACTGTGCGCGGGGGGTTAGACTATACATTCATGAGGTGAATGCAAGTCTATCCTCTACGCTGTATAATGTCATTAAGCCCGATAGCAGTGCCATGGGAAAACAAAACAATGGGGAAACTATAGTTTTCATAACCCTGAAAACCTTAACTAAGAAATCATCATAACCGTGATACAAATGAACAAGGGAAAAGACAGCAACGTATTTTGGAGCTCAATATCAGCTTAACAACTCTTGGCATAAAAAATGTATGTAAACAGATATTAACCAGAATTAAAATCAGAGACGTGAATGCATCCAATAACAAGGTAAATAAGGAAACCCTGAAATATAGCCATAGTCGTATATTATGTGCTACAATGAAACAACAGTAATAGCCGCTACTTTGTACAATAACTGTATGTAAAGATTATAAACCAAAACAAAGACGAAGCCATTGACCAGTGACGGCATTGAATATACAAATAGAGCAGAGATATCATTATGAAGCTCAGTTGGAAAACCATTGACATTTAGAAACCCAGGCCGGGCCAAAACAATCACAAATCTAAATAAGACGGATAATGCCGAATTTATACAGCTGTGTAATCTGTTCATAACTGTCGAGAGCACAGAATTGAACTAGATCTGGTAAAATTACAGAACACAGAGTCTTAGACAAAATTTAATAGTGAATAGGAACTAAGGCATCGAGGCCATAACCTAGGCGCAGCTGGACCGGCCAACCCAGTAAGGCCGCCATGCATAGCCGCATAAGGGTTTGGTCCAGTAAATAACCTGAGACACAGGTAGAGAGCAGGTCGTCTCAGCCATGTAACAAACCCTCGAAACGCATTCAAATGCAAACAATAGAACCCATGAAGGAAATGACTTACCTGGAACTGTCATGGTACCTAAACTCTTCAGCGGTTGAAGCAAGTGAGCTGCGGCATGTATCAGGACCTATCAACCGTTCAAGCAAACCCTGAATCAATTAGAGTATATACAGAGAGTCATAAACCAGCTATGGAATTGTAAGAACGAGAAACAGTGAGATATAACCAGCAATGGAAATGAAGTAGGGAGGCGCGGCAAACCTGGAAGAGGCAGAGGAGCGACGAATCAGAACAGCACAAAGAGCCTGGAAGTTGCAGTGCAAACCCGCGGAGGAGCTCGATGACTGAAGAGTGAACAAATGAACCATAAACGAAAACACTTGAACCTTTATACGCAGGATCAAACCCTAAGTAGGGCTGGACCGTCCGATTGAGCCAAGCAATCCCCATCGTTGAATTTGGGCGGGAGGCCGAGCGTAAATCCCGGGGCTGGTCAACCCTCTCAGACCACATGGCCATCACGTGATGAGGGGCCATTTGGGCTACGGTATCGGTGAGTTGGCGTGCTTACACTGCCATTTGGCAGTAGACATCAAATGATCGACCATCAACACACAAGTGTCAAGTCATACCATTAACAAAGGTTAAAGCAATACGTTTGATGCGATATGTAAAACCCTTTATGTATAACCATAGTTATAAAGCTAAGAACCTTAAACAGTCACAATATAAATTAAAGAAAATATGTGTTCAGGGTGGTAGATGAGTTATACGATAAGTGGGTAATAATAATAAGGTTACAATTGTAAAGTTGATTGTAAAAAAAAATAATTTTATGACCGTAATTTTTAGTTTATAGAAAGGAGTGTGACATAATGCTATTACAATTGTTGGCCCAAGGCACAAAATCCTTTTTTATGATGACTTTAGAGGTCGCATTCTTCAAGATGAAAAAGTTGACTGCACCAAAATATTGGGGGAGTTTAGGGCATCATGGGCACAAACAGGATGCACTGTGATGTCAAATGGTTGGGCTGACCAAAAGGGGAGAACCATTATAAAAATTTTGGTTGATTGTCCAGAGGGGAAAATGTTTATGAAATATTTTGATGCATCATCACATATCAAAGATGCAAAATTATAATGTGATTTGTTGGATGTGTTTATTTTGGAGGCGGGTTCAGAACATGTTGTCCAAGTCATAATGGACAATGCTGCAAATTATGTTACTGTTGGCAAGATGCTTATAGAGAGACATCCTACTTTATTTTGGACACCTTCTGTTACACATTGTATTGATTTGATGTTGGAGGACATAGGAAAAATTTCCTTTGTCAAAGATATTGTTGACCCATCAAAAAACATTACAAAATTTATATATAATCATGCATCTGTGCTTAGCTTGATGAGAAAATTCACCAACAATAAGGAGTTGGTGCGCCCCGCCATTACACAGTTTGCCACCAGTTTCATATCTCTTCAATCCCTCTTGAATTCTATGTGGGATGTGAAGAGAATGTTTCCTTCAGATGAGTGGTGTGCTTTGACATTTAACCACAAACCAAAGGGAGAGGCCATATGCAGATAAGTTTCATACCAGGAAAACTTCTCGGTGGGAGTGCAGGAGGTGTACAGTGTTACTGAATCTTTGGTAAAGGTTCTTCGATTAATGATGGTGAGAAGCACGCAATGGGCTATTTGTATGAGGCCATGGACAGGGCTGAAGAATCTATTCGAGCCTACTATGATGATAAGGGAGATGAGGAGTTTCAAAAACAACTCCTCCTATGGGAAGTTATTGATGAACGATGGAACAACACACTCCATCGTCCCATTCATGCTGCAGGGATTTACCTGAACACCACATTTTCTTACCCATGTGGGTTCTTATTTTATGTTGAGATCGTGGATGGATTCTTAACCGGTGTTCAGAGGATGGTGTGATCTCCAACAAAATGTGGAAAAATCTCCAAGGAAATGGAGATATACAGGATGACAGGTGGCACATTTAGCTTGGAGATGGTTGTGGTTGATAGGAAGACTAAAATGTGAGGCATGTTTTAGTTTATTTCATTCAATGTCTCTTCAAGTTCATAACTTCATACTTTTCTTCAACATTCAAATTTCATTTTTTTCTTATGTTTATCTTATTTGTAATTTTGTTGTAGATGCATGGTGGACTCTCTATGGTGCCATAGTACCCCATTTGTGAAAGCTTGCCATTTAAATCCTCAGTCAAACATGTAGCTCCTCCGGATGCAAGTGCAACTAGAGTGTATTTGAAAAAATACACAACAAGAAGCACAATAGGTTAAACTTAAAACATAAAATATTCCAAATTTCCAATTAATTTTTTAAATTCATTAAATAATATTATTTTATGATCTTTGTACAAGTTGGAGTCTCAATGACTTATTGAGATGGCTTATGTCTACTACAATCTTCGATTGTGGGTGAGACAACTTGAGAGGATACCTGATATGGATGCCATCTCATTGGATGGGATTGACACCACTACTGCATGAAGGGTTGAGGCCAAGAGGCCTCTCATGGAGCCTGTCAATGATTGGTTAGAGCAGGAGGTAGTGGAAGGCCTAGAGGGGGAGGAGGAGGAGGAGGTGACACCACCTACTCACGCTACCCCTACCACCAGTGGAGGACGTGGTCTACCTCCTGTAGCTCCTAGTACTTTAGCTTTTAGAGCATACCAAAGTCCACTGCCAACTCCATCGGCATTTACATCTAGAGGGAAAGGGAAAGTTATTGCATTTTCTCGCAAGAGGAGCAGAGGAAATCAGTAGTATTGGTTATTTGGTTCATTTTAATGTATATGACATTATGACTCATTATATGAGATACATTATTATGTTTTTTGTTGATATTTTGAGGCTGAGTTAGGACTCAGGAGTCAGGACTTACTATTCAGGACATGATTCCCTGTTATGTGAGATGTAGCACTAGAAATTATATTACACATATTATATATTACTTCTTTTATCATATTTATGTGTCAATTTATTTACCTTATGTTCTAGATGATTTAGATATTAAAAAAATTGAAAAAAAAAAGAATATTTTTGTATTTTACGAATTTTTTAAATTTTTTCCCCTTGATGATTTAATCCCAATCGTGATTTTCGCAACATTGGTTCTAGGTAGCACATCACCTGCCCAAATAAAAAATCATCTCTATCAGACAAAGATTTATAATTCCAAGCCATATACAATATGAAATATGCCTTAAGTAATATAAATGTGGCATTGCTCCAAGCAATTGGCCATTCCAATAAATATGAAAGGAATCTAAGAAAAAAGGGACACTCCTAAGGCATGTTGATTCATGCATGCCTTATAACACACTTCAACTTTGTGAAATAGGAAAAAGTTATTATTGTTTCCAATTTCTATACTGATCACAATACAATAATTGGGATGAAATTTTAGAGGATTGGACTTCACCTATGATCTACCTGTTGGGAGTACTGTTTTATTTTGTCATGGCGAATAGCAAGCCTGAAAAATAACTCTATACTCATCGGGAGAAGGCATTTCTTTGGACGTTTGCAACAATTTCATATAATCACAATGTAACCCAATAAATTTTACATATAGAGGAATCCATTTGGGGATGGGATTCTTCAAAACATGAAATCCTAAATCCCCGCAGCTCAATTAGAAAACATTTGAGTTCCTCAATCTCTTTATATTGTAAAAGGATGCTTCCCAATAATTTGTAAGGACACAACTCTCTTACATGTCTTATATTTTTCACATTCTACTTGAAAACACACCTGATTTCTTACATCTGATTAGATTTTCAAATGAAAATTTTGAGTTCATCTTAAGTAGATCTGACAAACACTCAAATTCTGTCAAGTACACGACCAAAGACCTCTCTAAACCTTATTCATACAAGTTAGGTTTGCTCTATGGTATGTTTCTTTTCTTTCTCCAAATTGTTTTTGATGGAGCAAAACAACAATTTATTTTTCATTATTTCTTTCTGTTACATTTGATTAGTGTTACATGGAGAGACAAATATGTCTTCTAGCCAAGTTTAATGAATATTAAAAATTGGTATCTACCTTAGCCTTTGAGGACTTGAAAAAACACAAGATTCAAGGTAATTTTTTTTTCATATTCGTAAAGCCTAGCTTCCACCCCAGGCTATAAGTATCCATGCAGTACCTATGTGTAGCAGGCTCTATGCTGGTAAATTTATTTAAATGATGTTTTACAAAGGCATCCACTTGAATTTTTTTTTCTTATGTCTATGTCTTCTTGTCCTATTTAAATTCACATTGATAATGTTTTGCGGAGAGTTAAATTGCATGAATAGATTTTTCCTATCACTAAGGTCGTTTATCACTGCAAGTGACAATGGAGGGTGTGATGTTGTTTCCTTCATGATACATAAGCAATGAATCTTTTGAATATAGAAATGTATGATAAGATAGATTATAAAGAGAACCAAATGAATTCTAGCCAAATTAAACAAGATAGAGGAGATATGTGGTAAAATTACAAAGTTTTTCTTTGAGTCATCAACATTCATATGTCACTATGAAGGCATAGAGAAGAAGAAAAAAAAGAAGGAAAAGTTAGCATATATTGATGTAAGGGAAAAAAATAGAAGACATATGTCGCCATAAAGATATATAAAAAATGGTTTTCATATGGAAGACAAAAACAAATGGAATGCCACTAGTTGACCCACTACTTGAGTCACTATCTTCATATACATTTCTTAAAACTTGTTCATTTGTAGAAATAATAAGAGTCTATCATTTGTAAAAATGATAGAATAAACATAGTACTTGTCACTAGACACACAAACATTAATGTTAATATTACTTCAAAGGTGTGTGGAAATAATTTTCCAGAAAGAGAGCTAAAGAGATCCAAATTTACAAATGCAAATTTACTTTCAACATGAAAATGGCGTTGCTAAAAAGCACCGGAAGAAGATTCACATTTATGAGTGCAATTTTAGAATCAGTTATTAAAAGGAAAGAAGAGAAAAAGAGATTCAAATTGACAGGCATAAATCTATTAATTTTAAAATTTTAAAAGCACAAATCATTTTCATATAATGTATATATTAATTTTTTTTTGACTCAATTGATTTGATAATGACATGAAGGTAAATTTCAAAAGATTAAACGTATTTGTTGAGTGAAAATAGCGATCCATTGTATTAAAGTATGTAATTTATTGAGAATTCTTAGACTTGAAAACTTAATAAAAGTGAAAAGGCACTGCAATGAAATATTTGATTTGTATTTTTCAAAGTGTGATTTCCTTTCTTCTTTTCCAAAGGTGAAGAGTTGAAACGTGAGTTTTATTTGTGCAACGTAAAGGAATTGAGATACTTGAAATAAATTCGTAAGTAAACGGATTTGGTTATGAACCTTTGGTATTCTTGTTAATTAAAGCTATAAACCGAGGACTTAAAAGAGACAAGTTTGCTTCACATATGGAGTTTTTTTTTTATTCTTGTTAATTAAAGCTATAAACCGAGGACTTAAAAGAGACAAGTTTGCTTCACATATGGAGTCTTTTTTTTTTAATAAAAAATTCATAATTTTGAATACCTATAGAATAATATTTTAATAATTTGATTATGATTTTTACATATAAAATTACGTATGCCTTTCAATCTGAAACATATGGCACCAGAGAGAAAGTTACATTTCCTGGAAATCTCTCCAGTGAACTTATGGCATTAGAGAGAAGTTACATTTCCATGTCTTAGAAATTTCCATGGCATTAGAGAGAAAGTTACATTTCCGTGATTTGATAAATGTACACATTGGTGTATTGGTTAATGATAAGGCTGTTGCAAATATTTCCGTGCTAACCATTTCGTTCTAATCAATTCTTATAGTGTCTTAGCCAATTAGCCTTCCATATCTTAGCCAATTAACCTTCCGTATATATCCTCACGCGGAGAAGTTTCTATTGATTCTATGAATTTGGTTGTGTCGGTGATCAGTTTGAAGAAATTCACAGATGCAATCGGTAATTTAGGTAATTATTGTTGAAGACTTATCGACCCTGCAACATATTATGCGTCCCTATTAAATGACCGGATCGTAGAATCCCAGCAGTCAACTTCAGCGTAAAACAAGTAGCAGAGCGGTCGATTTCCAATATTTTCTCATAGGGCGTACATTCGATAGTGAGAAATGGACAAACATCAGATATTCTTAACTATTTTGCTTGTGGCTTTGTCATCCATTCCGGCACTTCATGCAGAGCTTGTAGCTGCGTTATTGTCTGAAGATTATTACGAGAAGTCATGCCCCTTTGTAGTTCCCATTGTAAGTTCAGAAATGCATTTAGCGACGGCAAAAGAAGCTCGTGTGGCAGCCTACATACTTCGCCTCCATTTTCACGATTGCTTTGTGCAGGTACTGTATTTTAATTTTCACAACTCAAAATCATATGTTTTTATTGCTTTGGGATTAAGATCGTGTCACCAAAGTTTTGCATCCTATTCTTATAATATTTAGGATGTATATTCTATTTTTTATATGGGGTATAGATTTTAGGAATATCTTAAAATGTGATTGTTCTTAAAGAAATTAAATAATTAACTTTTTTTTCTTGAATGTCAGATTTTAAGATATTTTGGAAATTTGCAATCAACATAAAAATGATTCACTCTTCTTATCTATTTATTATTCCACTTATCTATTTATTATAAGACCATTATACATTCTATTTATCTGATGGGAAAATCTGCGATCAATATAAATTCAAAATCCAATTTTGTCCAAAGAAAAACTTGTGACATAAACAAAATTTTGATTACACAGTTTTTACAGGCTTACTTCTGGTCTAAAATTTAAACCATGGTTACTATTTTTAGTCATTGCATAATATTTGGAATTAATGCAGGGATGCGATGCGTCTGTGCTGCTGGATGACACGCCCACCTTTATAGGGGAGAAAACAGCGAGCCCAAATGTAAATTCGCTGAGAGGATATGAAGTTATAGATGCCATCAAGGAAAGGCTAGAGGCTGTGTGTCATGCCCCTACACCTGCGGTGATCTTCCAACCGCTTGTAGCGAGGTGCGACACCACCGAGCGCTTTCTTTTTAACAATACTAACACCCGTGGACTATGCCTACTTCAACATGAACATACTTAGCTTATGCAACTAAATAAAACATTATCCTTTATACTTTAGTGAAGACCATTCTCAATTATTAACCATGAACAATAAACTGAGAACATCAACAATAATCAAGTACAAAGGGAGGGGCAACTCCCAGAAAGTCTGCCCAACAATGTATTATAACAGCTTTTCTTTGATAGTACAAATACAAGTGATGCTTGACAATCTTCAAGCCAACGCTTAGAATAATTTTACAACAAGGCATAAACCACCCTTCTTACAAATTATGTGCACCTTCGCACAAAGTGAAACGCTCACCCGAACCTCCCAATTCACCTTGCCAAATCCTGCACACAATTGCCTGTCCAATCTCCACCTCTCAACCTGGGTCAAAATTCCATCTCCACACAAGGGAGGAACTACACATAAGACATGTATATTCCCCTTTTACCCCTGCGCAGCCTTTTTACCCCTTTCGCTGATTTAGAAGTGCGAATGATTCGATGATGAAATGAGGTGCAGCCACCTCTCATATATACGCTTCATACCTTAGCACATAACTTTGGGCCGACATGTAAAATAATGCCATGAAGCCCTCACGTCATATTTTATGTGTGTCGGCTTGGTATATTTTGTTGCCCATCGTTCCATGCGTATAAACCCCTTGCACGCTCTCATAATGTATGCGTTCACGTGTGATAACACTTAGCCAATTTTCGTGAGTTTTACTAATGTCGCAGGTTTCGTCGCAAGTCCTACCGCAGCTCGTCGCAATCGTCTCATGTTCCATTGCAGCTCGTCACAATCTTGGCTGTCGTGCGCGGCTGTCGTGCGCCCGTGCCCGGCACCCGTCGCACCATCACCCGAAGCCCTGACATTCTCCTCCACCTGAAATCGTTGTCGTCCTCGACAACATACCATCATCCATGATGTTGTCTCCTCCACATAAGGCAAACATCACTGCAACATATGTAGAACAACTGTCTCCACCATGTCTCGGCCTAGTGACCAACTGCCACTAAGCTCACTATACAAAGTATGTATCTCCACGATCCATGTCTAGGTCCATGGAAACTCCATCCATATCATCTACAACATGTCATTATCGATCATACCTGCTCCATATGCTTGAGGACTCACTGCCATGAGCAGCTAACAATGAGCCCATCTTCTTACTCATCTAAGAAGATGTAGAGGGAGTAGAGCATGAAGGCTCTCCCTCACTAATCAACTCGATCCATCTATCAGGATCCTCAAACTCCATCATTTGTAGATAAGCAACCCAGTCTTCCTTCTGGACATCCGGCTTCACATATACCTCATCATCATCATTATCATCTTCCACCAGCTCTACCCTTCTTGTTAAGTCCAAGATGCTATCTGAAAGTGTCTTGATGACCAATGATTGTTCCACAAGCTTTGCCTCAACAGTGGACAACCGCTTGTTCTCTTTTTCCTTATCCTCCATTTGCATCGCTCCCACTTTACAATGAGGCCTTGTTGCACCAATGGTAGGCACACCAATAGGTACATCTTCCCTTCCATCATAAATGTAGAGCTTCTTCAAATGTGGTACAATCATAGCATCAAACTGCTTCATAAACTCCATCCCCAATACAGCCTCATAGTCATCAATCCGCACTATAGTCAAGTTCACCTTCCCGGTCCATTCACCAAGTGTAGTGTCCACCTTCTCAGCTATACCAAGGATGTTCATAGGAGGAGAATTCACTGTCTTCATTTGCGCCTTTGCCGGTACAAATTTCAGCCCAATTCTTCTTGCAGTATCTTCTCCCATGAAGTTGTGAGAAGCCCCACTATCTACCATAGTGAGCACATTAGTATCTCCAATCTTCATTCGAACATACTCTAACTTGTTTCTTTCTGGATCGTCCTTAGAGACTGCTTTTGTAGTAGCAGAAGCACCAAGTATCTGCATCATCCCCACAGAAGCATCATTATCCTCATCATCAGATTGTGCAACCGTAGCCACCTTTAGTTTAGAGGGACAATTCTTCACCGTGTGTGGTCCTTCACATAACCAACACTTCAAAGGTTTCTTCATCTTTGCACCATCATCTGATTTTGGAGTATCATCATTCTTCTTCTCTTTTGGCTTTTCGGACTTCTTCTTTCTGTCATCAGAAGTTTCCTCAAAGTGATCCACCATCCTATCAACCACAGCAAAAGCTTCTTCAAGTGTTCTAATCTTCTGTCTCCTCACCTCATTGCGTGCCCAAGGTTTCAATCCCATAATGAAGTTGAACACCTTGTCTTTTTCTGCCATGTCATTAAGTTCCAAAGCTGCACTTGAATACTCTTGCTGGTATGCTTGTAGGCTTCCTGTTTGCTTTATGTACTTGAGTTTGGTCCTTGCTTCCCATGTGTCATCCTGAGGACTGAAGTGGGTCTGCAAAGCCTTCTTCAAGTCTTTCCACGAAGTGATGTCATCAGCACTGCCATTGGTAATCTGGTCCACCCTCCTTCGCCACCACATCTTAGCATCCTCTGTCAAGAACTGAGTAGCTACCTTGACTTGTGTCTCACCATCAACCAGGTTCAACCGCTCCAAGTACTGCTCCACATCCCACAAGAAGTTGCCAAGAATTGCGGCCTTCCTTGTTCCATCATAAGATTCTGGTTCTTTGACCTTTACATGAGGCACTCCTCCACCTGAGTTATGTCCCACGGCCTTCTTCACAATTGTAAGCTCATTCTTTGTATCTTCAAGAGTCTTCTTCAAGTTCTCAATTTGTGCAAGACCTTGATCCCTTGATTCCTCGACTTCTTTGACCCTTTGTTCGAGTTGTGCACACCTATATTCAGTGTACTCATTTTGTGTCTTGAGCTCATCATTCTGTATTCGAAGTTCATCGAGTTTCTCTTCAAAAGAAATCTCCATATTCTCTATCTTTTCTGACATCTTTTCAAGGAACCCAATAGTAGTATCCTTCATAACATGACTAGACCCAGCCTGAGATTCAGTTGCCATCTCTAACAACTTCTTTCTCTTTTGTAATCTAGTTTCGACCATCCAACAGCTTCACCAAGTTACCTGCAATTAGAACCAACCCTTGTTCTACTTCGTGTGAAATGGTTTCCTTCACCTGCAAGCACCCTTTCCACTGTCACGAGCAACCTTTGCTCACCAGCTCTGACCGAGATCTGATACCAACTGTCACGCCCCTACACCTGCGGTGATCTTCCAACCGCTTGTAGCGAGGTGCGGCACCACCGAGCGCTTTCTTTTTAACAATACTAACACCCGTGGACTACGCCTACTTCAACATGAACATACTTAGCTTATGCAACTGAATAAAACATTATCCTTAATACTTTAGTGAATACCATGAACAATTATTAACCATGAACAATAAACCGAGAACATCAACAATAATCAAGTACAAAGGGAGGGGCAACTCTCAGAAAGTTTGCCCAACAATGTATTATAACAGCTTTTCTTTAATAGTACAAATACAAGTGATGCTTGACAATCTTCAAGCCAACACTTAGAATAATTTTACAACAAGGCATAAACCAGCCTTCTTACAAATTACGTGCACCTTTGCACAAAGTGAAACGCTCACCCGAGCCTCCTAATTCACCTTGCCAAATCCTGCACACAATGGCCTGTCCAATCTCCACCTCTCAACCCGGGTCAAAATTCCATCTCCACACAAGGGAGGAACTACACATAAGACATGTGTATTCCCCTTTTACCCCTGCGCAACTTTTTTACCCCTTTCGCTAATTTAGAAGTGCGAATGATTCGATGATGAAATGAGGTGCAGCCACCTCTCATATATACGCTTCATACCTTAGCACATAACTTTGGGCCGACATGTAAAATAATGCCATGAAGCCCTCACGTCATATTTTATGTGTGTCGGCTTGCTATATTTTGTTGCCCATCGTTCCATGCGTATAAACCCCTTGCATGCTCTCATAATGTATGCGTTCACGTGTGATAACACTTAGCCAATTTTCGTGAGTTTTACTAATGTCGCAGGTTTCGTTGCAAGTCCTACCGCAGCTCGTCGCAATCGTGTCGCGTTCCATCGCAGCTCGTCGCAATCTTGGCTGTCATGCGCGCCCATCGTGCACCCGTGCCCGGCGCCCGTTGCACCATCACCCGAAGCCCTGACACTGTGTGCCCCATTATTGTGTCGTGTGCTGATATAATTACCCTTGCTGCTAGAGATGCAGTTGTGCTGGTATGTTATACATTTGTTTCATAGTTGATTTAATCTAATTGTATATTTGAGAATATTTTGAAAGGGGAACAATATTAGTTAAATCAATTATTTAATTTTTCTCTAAGATTTAATTAGATATTTTGAAAATGTTGTGATTAATATTGTTTTAATCAATTTTTTATTACTTTCTAATTTAATGTATTTAAATTAATTATTTGATGTGATTTTTAATAGGTAAGAAATTAAATAGTAAAGATTTTTATAGTTATTTATATTGAAAACAAATTATAAAAGTTTTAATATTGTTCGTCTTTCTTTTCTTTTTTTTGGACATTTCACTTATCATCAAAGACCAAAACTAAAAATAATAAGTAGAATATCCAAAAAAAAAAAAAAAACACAACAACAAACAAAATTAAAAATTCTATACAAAATTTCATCTAAAATTCCTTTAGAAAATGTAAGAAAGAATCTTAATCAAATTCTATTCATATAAAATTGATCTTAAAAAAAATCCTCTAGAAAATGTTAAAAAGATCTTAATCAAATTTTATTGATATAAAATTCCTCAATCCCTCTTTTAAGTCTCTTCTTTGTTACCTGCCAGGCCGGAGGTCCAGACTGGGGCGTCCCATTGGGAAGAAAGGACTCAAGAAGCGCTAGTTTGAGCGAGGCAAACAACAACATTCCCACGCCCAATTCAAACATCCAGACTCTCATTGAAAAGCTTTTATTACAAGGCCTCACAGCCACAGATATGGTGGCACTTGTTGGTCAGTGAATACCAACTCTGGAGCATTTTTGGATATTGATTTTTGTGGGCATTTTTATGTCTATTTTAGATTCTCAGAATATTTCTTACAGTTAAAAGAGGGTTTAATTGTTTGGCTTCTCTCATTATTGTTATAATCTCCAAGATATTTTCGGTATCTGCGATCTACAAAAATTTAACAGATTTTTGTGAAGATAAACTTTTGTTAAAAACTTTTAGAGTTTCGTCTTGCGCAGGTGGGCACACAATTGGACAAGCTCGATGCACAAATTTTAGGGAAAGGATTTATAATGGCGGGAGTGAAGGCAATGAACTTTATGCATCTGGACTGAGAGCAATTTGCCCTCCATCTGGTGGCGATGACAACATATCGCCCTTGGATCATGCAACTCCAACGTTGTTCGACAATTCATATTACGTCAACTTAGTGAATGGGGAAGGGCTCCTCAACTCTGACCAGGTTATGTATTCAGGTGGCTTGGGGAGCGTACTAACGGCGCATATTGTCAAAGATTATGCTACTGACGCTCTGGGGTTTGCCAAGCAGTTCGCGGACTCAATGGTGAAGATGGGAAATATAGTGAAGCCTGAAACTTTTCTGACTGGTGAAGTAAGGAAGAACTGCCGCGTAATCAATGAATGAAAACTTTACTTCTTCGCATTTTCATAAAATTTGAATAACGGGGAGGAATAACAGAGCCGATTTTTGAGCGAAATATCGCTTCTTCATAGTAGAAAGTATGATTTTACCTCTTGTTTTCTCAAATTCTATTAAAAACCATTGTAGTGATTTTAGGTCAAGTTCTTCCATGGAAATTATATTATTGCTAAGTTACATAGATTTAATTGTTCAGAATTGCAAGGTTTTTTTAAGAGATTTGTTATTCAAAGTCATATATGTAAAGTATTATGGGTTACGAGATTTGTTATTCAAAGTTATTTGTGGATGTGAAAAAAGTATGTTTAGAGAATCCACCTATGTCATGAGAATTGAACAAAATTCCTCTGGAAAAAAAATAAAGAATTATATATGTCATTCTCATAAAATATGCGAAATTTCGAACAGATCCAACGTTACATAATTTAATTGATATTAAATCTCAATGGAATGAATTGAAAGTAGATATTAACGGAATGAATAAAAAATGTCATGCTTATACAATCACGCCAATATTAAACAAACCTAACGTCGTATAATTTAATTGAGATTGCACCTCAATCAAATTAAAAAATGCCAGACTCGCATACATTCACGCCAATATTAATCTAATCCAACGTTAGTCCCGACGCCATTCCACAGCAGCTTGAGTATACTTTGGGTTCTCAGTCAAAAGGGCGTTTGAGTTGAAATTTGACAATGTCTTTCAGTTTATAAAAATAAAAATAAATATCTAAAAGTTAAATGATATTTAAACAAAATTTAAATGAAAAATATAAAAAAATAATAAATGAAAAATATAAGATATTTAAACAAAATTTAAATGAAAAATATATAAAATATAAAAAAGAAACACCAATTACAAAAAAAATTGAAAATTATAAAAATAACCCAACCAGAAAGTAAATATATATATATATATATATATATTCATATGGATTAGTTTGTATTTAAATTATGTTGGAGAATGCATACGAAAATACATTATGGTTGAAAAATCTTTTCAACCATATCAAATATTTATGATGATGATGATGATGGTTAACGTCCGTTGAGACCAAATAATGATCTATGGGACCTAAAAAGACATTATTTATTTTGATTTAAGATTTTATTCCTATGCTCAAAAAGCTTGGAGAGAAGCCTCCCGAGTTCACTATAATTTTGGCATTGTAAAAGGTTAGGAAGGTCAGTATTGTAACAAAGGTTGTGAAATTGAGATCTAATGTGGTTGTATGCAGGGCACTCTAAGAGGAAGTGGTTTTCATCCTCGATGCTCCTATTCTCACAAATATGGCAGATCCTTTCCATCCATGGTGTTTTAGGAACTGTCCAACGGCCAGTTTCACTATGGAGCTCATGAGAATTCGCTCTAATCTTTGCTATATTAATTTTCTTCTTTGAGCTAATTAAAATAGAGAGATACTTTTGATCTTCAAGGGTGGGGTTGGTGACCTTCTTATAATAACTTAATTTTCTTTTAGACGCTAAATCTTTCTCACACCACAATTTTTCTTTGAACTTAGAAGTAACAATATCTTTAATGTTATTTATGTTTTGCAAAGCATCATTCTCATTGATCTCCCAATAGTTTAACCAGGCCCTTGTGTCCTTATGCCATCCTCGGTTAAGCCTTAGGTGGTTTTGGCTGGAATTTAAAGCTAGCTTAGGAAGTCTATGATTGTCTATGTTATTGAGCTTGTGCTTGTACAATAGAAACCTGAGCATAGCCAGGCTCTCAATAGGAGAAAGACCTGCTTCTATAAGGAGAATAGGATAGGGTGTATTACTTTTAATTTTCAGGTTATAAGTTATAAAACGCTTCTGGATTTGCTCAATCTTTCTCCATGATTCTCTGGAGATGCTGCAGCCTCAAACTTCACAACCATATAAGATAATATTATATTTAAAATATAATATTTAACATCTTGACTTAATAGTTTTATTAAATAAAAATATATTTTTCAATGATTAGAAACTGATGTTATATTTAATTAGTAAATGTAATATTTTTATAAATGAATATCATTAGATTGTAATCTCAAATAATATTTTTTTATACTAAATATATTATTTATACTTTATAGAAATTTAAAAATTATGTGGTAATGATTTTATAATTAGATTTGCAGATATATGTGTTTATTTTGGAGTAAATTTTTTAGAATTTTAATTTAATTATAAAAATTATTAGCTGGATAGTTGCCGAATGGATGCTCATGGTCTCGACTAAGATTTTGAAACCCTAAGGGTCAAGATCGATATGGGCGATGGCAGAGCTGAAGATTAGGGTTTGAATCACAGAGATCTGCAGGAGTCGACGGGAGTAAGAGATTGAGGCATCGGCAAAGAGCAGGGACCCCTTGTGCATAGTTTGAACAGTAAATCCAGAATCTCACCGCAAGGAACAAACAAAAGCAGGCAGAGCTGAAGGAAGTTATGGAAAGTAGGCAGGGGAGGGGAGAGATCCCCTCCTACAAAAATGTAACAGTCGGGGAAGCAAGCGGAAGCAGACCGCAGAGAAACACAAGGGAGAGCAGCAGAGAGGCACCAGTAATGGGAAATCAATGGCAATCGAAGATAGGAGGCCGATGCTTACCAAGAGCACAGAAAAAGCCAAGGTATGTAATACCCAACAACAAACTAGAGGAATACAGTTGTTATATGAGAGACCACGCTTTGATATGCAAGTTTGTAGGGTTTTGGCCAACAGAAAAGGATTTATTTAAATGGATTCAACAAAGGTGGAGGCCAAAAGGGCATATAGACCTAAAATTAGGTGCGAAAGGGTTTTTCACAGTCATATTTGCAAATTTAGAAGATAAGGAAAGAACATTTGAGGAAGGACCATACTTCATGAACAACACAGGTTTGTTCATGAGGCACTGGGAGGAAAGATATAACCCAGAAAACGAAAAAATGCTGGCAGCACCCATCTGGGTCAGATTGTTCGACCTGCCTGTAGAATTTTGGGATCCTGACATTCTCGAAGGGATTGGCAATAGTATTGGCAACTTTGTCAAGGTAGCTGAATCAACTAAAAGAGGGAAATACATGTCCTATGCAAGGTTGTGCATCTACATGAACATAGCTGAACCATTGCCTGAGTATATAGAGCTAGAGTATCATGATGAGATATGGCAACAACCAATAGACTATGAACACATACCTTTCAGGTGCAGAAGGTGTCATGAATATGGGCACCTGTATAAACAATGTCCGGTAAATAAAGAGGAGGAAACTATTAGACAACAAGAAGAAGAGCAAAGGAGAGCACAGAGAACAGAGGATGGAGAAGAGGGTTTCCAAGAGGTAACTAGGAGGAAGAAACCGGGAAAAGAAGGAACAAATATACAAATACAAACAAGACATGATGTAATTGAGAGTCATAATAAATTCCAAGCTTTACAAACGGACGAGGAAGAAAAGGAGGAAAAATTGATAGAAGAAGAAGGAACAGAGAACGAGCCAATGGAAATCATCAAAGAGACAAAAGATAAAAATATAGCAACCATTAGAGAGACCGAAGAAGGGGTAGGGGAAAGTGTGGAAATAATAACAGAACAAACACAGATGGAGACAGAACAACAAAAGGAAAGTGGGATTGAAGAGGAAAGAATCATGAGAAAAAGGTTACAAGAATGGAAAAATCTTGATGAAAGATTTATACCAGAATCCCAGAAACAATTATGCAAGGAAGCATTCCAAAAGTACAAAGAAAAAAAAGGCAGAATTCTGGAAGACCAAACAGGCCAAACAGGGATACAAGAAAATGACATTTTGGGAATGGACAGTACTGGCAAGGGAAGCAGAAAGAGAGGCAGAAGAACGTTGAGTGAGACTTTACAAGCTGTCGGAGAAATTTTGGTCAACTCAGGTAAAGTTATACCTGTATCAGAGGTATTCCAACAACCCCCCAAGAAGTTATAAATGATAATTACAAGCTGGAATATTAGGGGCCTCAACAGTAAGGGAAAGCAGAGATATTTAAAAGAGAGGCTGAAGAAGGACAAACCAGGGATCATAATCATCCAGGAGACGAAGATTAGTATGCAGCAAATGGAAGGAATAATTAAAAAACTCAAAATTTAGTACGAAGTAATGAGCCAAGATGTGAATGGCTCAGCAGGAGGCTTAGCAATCATGTGGAATCCCGAGGAGGTAATATTCGAAAATTGGATAAGTCTGCCTAGAGTTCTCACAGGTCTGTGTAGATTAACAGGGTCAGCAGAGAGAATTCTCATCTCTGGAGTCTATGGACCACACATACCAGGAGAAAGAGAAAGGTTTCTTAAGAATCTGCAAGTCGCTAGAAGGATCTACCCCGAAACTCCCTGGATAGTAGGAGGAGACTTTAATATGATTAGAACCATAGATGAGAAAAAAGGAGGAATAAGAAGACCAGATCAAAATATGGAAATATTTAATGAGATGATAATAGAACAGAGGCTGGTGGATATACCAACCATTAATGGCATTTATACATGGAATAACCGCAGAGGTGGGAAAAACCAGATAGCTTCCAGATTAGATAGATTCTTATTATCAGAATCAATCATGAACCGAGATGTCTTCGTAGAAGCAAAAATAATGCCAACTATAGGTTCAGATCATTGGCTAGTTAGGGTGGAAATAGATATCAAGAAAAACTCAGGCAAAAAACCATTCAGATTCGAGGCCTTTTGGCTAAGGAACCCAAACTTTTTGCAAAAAGCAGAGGAATGGTGGAATCAAAGTACATTACAGGGGAAAGGGAAGATGCACACTTTCCAACTTAAACTCAAAGAACTGAAGGTGAAGATAAAGAAATGGAACAAAGAAGAATTTGGGAATATAATGGAGGAGAAACAGAAACTGGAAAAAGAAATGGAAGAAATACAACAGCAAATAATTACAGAAGGGAGAACGGAGGAAAGCTACAAAAAAGAAGGGATTATAATAAGTAAACTGGAGGAGAGAAGGAAGCAGGAAGAGATCCTATGGAGACAAAAATCCAGGATCAACTAGCTAAGGGAAGGAGAAAGAAATACTAAGTTCTTTCACCAAGCTACGATACAACACAGACAGAGAAATAGGATTCTCTCCATTAAAAACGAAGAAGGCGAAAGGGTAGTAAAGCAAGAAGGAATTGAGAAGGAGCTGGTGGAATATCATAAAGAAATTCTGACAGAGCCCCAAAAAGACTGGGCAACAACAATAGAGAGCATATGCAAGGAGATCCCTAAACTAGTAACAGAGGAGAAAAATAAAGCACTGATGAGAGCAGCTACTATTGAGGAGGTCGAGGAAATTGTGATGAGTATGAAGAAAGGCACAGCACCAGGTCCTGATGGCTATACAGTGGAGTTCTTCCAAGCAGGATGGCACTTTCTAGGTACAGAGATCCTGGAGATTGTAGAAGAATCGCGCATGAAACAAAAGGTATGGCCTGCCATTAACTCGACCTTCTTTACTCTGATACCTAAAAATGCTAATTCAGAAAATGCTCAGGGTTTTCGACCCTTAGCTTTGTGTAATGTCATATATAAAATAATAGCCACCCTGATAGCTAAAAGACTAAAACCCCTTCTAGCCAGCCTTATCTCCCCTGAGCAAACAGGGTTTGTAGAGGGTAGACAAATTCTTGATGGTTTAGTAGTGACCCAAGAAGTGATCTATTCCCTAAAAAAAAGAAACAGAAAGGAATGTTGATAAAGCTCGACCTATCAAAAGCCTATGATCGATTGAACTGGCATTATCTGGAAAGAGTCCTGGAGAGCTTCGGTTTCAACAACAGGTGGATAGAATGGGTGTACAACATGATATCAATGCCAAATTTCTCAATACTAATAAATGGAACTCCTTCAACAACATTCAATGCTACTAGAGGTATAAGGCAAGGGGATCCCCTCTCCCACTTCCTCTTTATAATGGCAGCTGAGGGCCTGGGAAGATACTTTAAGAAGGAACTACAAGACAGAAAAATCAAAGGTTTAAGGTTATGGGGAGACAATTTGCCCATAACCCATCAACAGTTTGTAGACGACATAATGCTATTCTGTGAGGCATCATTAAAAGAAGTAAGAAACATTAAAAGAATCCTGGACTTGTTTATGGAGGCATCAAGGATGGAGATCAACAATGAGAAATCTTGCACCTTTGTCTTTAACACCATAGAATCAATCAAAACTCACCTAACCAGGACTTTAGGACTCAGGCAGGGAGAACTCCCAAAAAGGTACTTGGGGAATCAGCTAGATACAAATCCTAAAAGAATGGTAAAGTGGCAGAAGGTCATAGAAAAAATCAAGAATAAATTAGCAAGCTGGTCATTCAGATCTTTTAACATTGCAGGCAGGATAGTCCTCCTGAAATCTTTTCTCCAAGCAATACCTATTTACCCCTTATCAATCATGCCTGCTCCCCAAGAAGCAAGTGCGAATAAAGAGATTTATGGAAAATTCATATGGGGCGGTCCAAATCAGCAGAGGAAATGGGTACTAGTCTCTTGGAAAAATCTAACGAAAAGAAAAGAGGAAGGAGGTCTAGGACTGAGAGACCCGGAGATGCTAATAAGGTGCTTGGAGAAAAATTGTGGTGGCGGTGGATGCGGAGAGGAAACGACCTGTGGAAGAAAATATGGAACCATAAGTACAATATTCCAAATAAACTCCATACGGTTCAACCATTTGGGAACTTGCAAGCCAAAACAGTGACTTAATCGATAGCCATGCATTCTGGGAAATAAGAGGAGGAAGAAGCGCCAGATTCTGGGATGAGAAATGGCAGCAAAGAGACAAATTGATCAATATACAAACCCTCCAGAATATACAACAAAATGTGCTTAGAGAGGGCAGGACATACGTAACGGATTACTGGATGGAAGGGGAGACAGATGGAATATGGAGAAAATGGAAAAAGCCAGAGGAGTGGGATGAAAACATAAATCAAGAACAACAAAGAACATACCTAAAAGAGCTTGAATCAAGGAAAATAAAGGTCAGAACCGGGGAGGATATCCTCCGATGGGGAAAGTCAATGAGAGGAACATTTACAGTTAAGGAGGCGTATTACCTGATGGGGCAACATGAGAGAGCAGAGGAAGACACAAAGTGGAAAATCATTTGGGACAATAAATGGTGGCCGAAGATAACCTTATTTGCATGGCTTGTGGGAAAAGAAAGAATCTTAACTTGGGATAAAATACAAAAGAGAGGCATCCTCGGGCCATCGAGGTGTAGTCTGTGCAATACAGAAACCGAGACCCAGGAACACATCCTGAATAACTGCCTATTTGCTCAGCAATTATGGGAAAAGACGAAAAATCTATATGGTAAATCAAAAAGAAACCCCAGGGACATAAGACAAACCATTTTCCAATGGAATAAAGAAAATTTTCAATGCAAAGTGGTAAAGAGAGCCTGGTTATTGACGATGGGCTTTGTGATATGGCTGTTGTGGAAGGAAAGAAATCGAAGGATCTTCCTGGATAAAAATAAAAACCCCGAAGAAATTTGGAAAAGAGTTCTAAGCTCTGTCAGAGAAACGATTCTAGCCGAAGATTGGGAAGAGGAAGAATGGAAAGCGAATCAAAACGAAGGACAAATTTTATCAAAATTAAAATTGAAATATGATATGATATATCCTAAGAAAGAAAAACGGCAGAGCAAACAGGTTCATAGCCCAGAACAGTTTAGATACCCTAGAGAGAAATTCATCAAGTTGAATTTCGACGGGGCTTCCAAAGGGAACCCAGGTAACGCAGGCTTTGGGGGAATTTTCAGAGACAGTGAGGAAAACACCAGATGGGTATATGCAGAATGGGGAGGAGAAATGACTAATAACGAGGCTGAATTGTGGGTGGTGCACCAAGGGTTAAGAATCGCTGTGAGGAAAAGCTACAGGAACCTGGAGATAGAAGGGGATTCTCAGGTGGTAGTAGAAATGCTACGGAAACTCAATAATAGGAAGAATTGGGAACATATAGTTGGAAGCTGGAGAACAGCTGGAATTGTTCAGGATCTGGCAGAATTGTTAAGGAGAATAGATTATAAAATTATAAACCACGTCAGAAGGAAAGGAAATAAGGCGGTGGACTTTCTTGCCAACTGGGGGAGTAATTATTAGGAAAGAAGGATTGACAACAAATGGCCATTATTAATGCATAACTCGAGTTGGAAGGAACTGACATCCATAATCAACCAATATCATGCGGAATCCAAACAACAATATAGATAAATATAGGAGAACCCCGATTGGGATGATCAAAGAGAGATACAAAGCAATAAATGTTGGCCAGAAGCAGCAAAAGTACAGCACTACGGGGAGTCAGATAATAATAAACAATGCAAGTATGTGCAGGAGGAACGATCACACCTTAAGGCAGATTAAAAGCAAAATGATGACGGAGGGAGGTGGAGATGACAGACTGTCAGAAAACAAATGCAAATATGATGGTATGAAGGAGGTGGGAGAGGACGAAGACGGCAAACAAACCAACAGATGGCACGGTAAGCAGATAAAGACAGACAAGAGAAATCGTAAGAGGAGGAATAATAAGGAGAGGAAGCGATGCGAAGGGAGACAAAGACGACGGGAAAAAGGTGAGAACCAGAGAATAGAAAGGGTGGCGAGGAAGCAAGCAAGAGACAAAGGGAAATTGCGAGTCCAGAGAGGTAGGATATCCAGTACAGAGGTTAGAGGAGGTATGGCGACCAGGAGGAGAGCGAGAATTGAGGAGGAGGAATCCACCAGGGGTCGCAGCATTCGGGAGAAAAAAGATAAAGGGGTGGTGAAAGAAGAAACAGCGGAGGAAATTTTTCTGATTCAGGAAGACTCGGAGGATGATATAGAAATGTACGGTGCGGACAGGGAAGAAGGGGAACAGATGAGTGAGAAAATAGGTAAGAGAGCAAAGCACGGGACAGGGGAAAATCAGGAAAGACAGGGAGATGAGAAGAGGCGAGGACGAGAACGAATGGGAGACGGTGACATTGGCAGCGTCTCGGGTTTGAAAAATCAAGGAGGGAGCGGGCACTACAGGAACAGAGGAGGCAGGGGAGGTAGACGGGGACTGCGTGGAAGGGGCAGGGGAAGATCAGGAGATAACAGAAAGGAACATATAACAACAAATGAAAGAAAAATAAGAAGGTCCTCTGGGAAGAAGGTTCAGTATGCGGAAAGAGCATACTATGAAAACACAAACAAGGACATTAGAAGGATGATACAGTAGATGGAAGAGGAGGCAATTCAGGAACAATCTGAATCTGAAATGGAGCACTGGGAATACCTTCTCCCGGACCCAGGAAATACAAGGGGCCGCATGTCTCTGTACAAACAGTCGCTGCATGTCTACTGGGTAATGAAGCGACTGCTAGCGAAGGCAATGGAACAAGTAGCCAAGGAAATGGTCGAGCTGTCTCAAGGAATACCAAACTTAAAGAAAGAACTGAGTAATATACAGATAACATTGTTAATGCAGGATAAAAAGATGGATGAAATTCAGCAGCAGATAAAGGCCTGTCACCCAGACATCAAAAGAGAAATGGAGCAGCATGCAGCCAATGGAGCTCAGTAATGGAAGATATGTACTAAATTTTGTTGTTTTTCATGAGTTCAGTAGATTTTAAACCAACATCTTTAGTAGTTATGGAAAATCTTAGTATGCAGATACGAAACTATAAAAACCTTTATGACTGTTTAGTTCACTTAGCATGGACAAGAAGAATATGGTTATTTTATTTTTGGATGGCCGTAAGGAACTTAAGGTGGCAAATAAACCCGGTTTCCCTACGGGGCGAGTTGAGGCCACCATGATTATGTTTTGGTTTTGACTCGAAGTAATAGAAAAGGAAAAAAAGGGGTCCCTCCTCAGCTTACAAAAAAAAAAAAAAAATTATTAGGTGGATAGTAGAAATCTAATTTTCACTAAATATTTAGAATATTCATAACAGTGTACACAAATCAAAGCTTGATATTTATCTCCAAAATAGTTATACTTTACTTTTCCCTTTATATTAAATTGATTAATTAAAAAAAATGTTACTTTAACAAGTTTCATATGAAGTGAGTTATAGTTTTTTGAGCATGTGCTATTGATAAACCATGGTATTGTCACATAGTATTATAACAAAGTCTATTTACAAATTAAAAATCTCCATGAAAAAAATATAGTCATGATTAAGAATCTTGTTTTATGTTTTTTTAAATATATAAATATTTGAGTTATATCTTAATTTTTTTTATAATTAATAATAATGATAATAATTTAAAATAAAGTTATAATTTAATTAGCTTTATGATTTTTTTTTTTCTAATTTTAGTAACACTAGAAATATCATGTAGTAAGTGTTTTGATGCATATTATGAATTGATGCCTATCTGTATTTACCAACATTTTAATTTATATAATCGCACTATTTTTTAATGGTATAAATTTTCAAATAATAATTATATAATTTTTTGGTAACATTATTATTTTTTTCCACTCATTAATTATCATTAATTTTTATTAATTTTTTTATAAAAAATATAATAAAATATTGTATTGTTGAATGGTATCACCAAAAAATAAGAAATATGAATAACTAATATTGTTTATATTAACATACATATATTTATGTCTGTATGTTTTATTTTTATTAATATATATAATTTTTATTAATTAAATCTATTAAAATATGTTTTAATATAATAATGAGTCATTTTAAATTGATTGTGAAAAATTATAATTAAAGAAAAATAAAAAAATAAAAAAAGTTAAATAAAAATGAAATAAAACTAAGAACAAAAAATTAGTAACCAATAGAAATAGAAATTACTAAACAACCCATAATAAAACCTCAATCAATCACCTTACAGATAAATTAATTTAAATAATAATAAAAAAGAACAAAAATTGAATTCCTAATGTTAAACTATGCATAAGCATCATAAATTTTTGGTCAAAGACAAACTAATACCTAGTGAAAGGCAAAACTGAATAATAATAAGAAATTTTAATAACTTTAAGAATTATTTCGGCCAAAATTACCAATGTCATATTAAATAAAAAGTATTTTTTTCGAAAGAGGTTCTATTGGTAGAAATAAAAGTGCCAAAGGTTACACATATTCGTTATAGGAATATGATTGAGTTATTTTTATATTAATAGGTATTTCTTATATTATTATTGTTCGCGTTGTTAAAGTAAGTTTACATGAGTTTGAAAAAGAAATGTGAGGTCGTTTTGTGTTCAAATATTTTTTAATTGTTTTTCCTTGATCAGGGTGCAAGTTGGACTTAGTGGGCTTGTCCTAGCCCAACGATTAATATGAATCCTAATGATTGTTCTGACCACCCTTTGCATGCATGCAACACTTGGAGTGGTGGTGGTACGCATGCAATGTTTAATTCCCTGGCTCGAAGGCGACAGAGGTTTAAGGACACTTGGTGTGGTAATAATTCTATTCGCGTAGTTGAGTAAGGTAGTTTGTGAACTCATGCTCCTAAGGATCTGGTGTGAGAGGGGAATTCTAGGGAGCAGGCGATTATGGTCGTCTTCAGGTTCTCGCAGCGTTCACTTGTATGTTTTTTGTCTTAACTTAGCAAATTTTGTTAGTATTGAGCAGTCTATTTGACCCTTGATTGGTGATATGTATATGTATGGGCTATGGGGTGATGGGCACTAGAAGTGCCAGACGCGTGGCCTCGTTGGGTTCCTGGTTGTGTCTGAGTCCATTGTCCTACTCGTCTTGGTGTCTATAGAGTAAGGCATATGATTGTTTCGCATGCGTGCATGCATGGATTTTTTTCTTATGTTTATCCTATTTGTAATTTTGTTGTAGATGCATCGTGGACTCTCTATGGTGCTAGAGTACCCCATCTACGAAATCTTTCCATTCAAATCCTTAGTCAAACATGTAGCTCCTCAGGATGCGAGTGCAACTAGAATGTATTTGAAAAAATACACAACAAGAAGCGCAACATGTTAAAATAAAAACTTAAAATATTCCAAATTTCCAATTAAAATTTTAAATTCATTAAAAAATATTATTTAAAAAATATTATTTTATGATCTTTGTATAGGTTGGAGTCTCAACAACTTAATGAGATGTTATATGTCTACTACAATCTTCGATTGTGCGTGAGACAACTTGAGAGGATACCTGATATGGATGCCATCTCATTGGGAGCGTTGAGGTAGAGAGGCCTCTCATGCAGCCTGTCAATGATTGGATAGAATAGGAGGTAGTGGAAGGCGTAGAGGGGGAGGAGGAGGAGGAGGTGACACCACCTACCCATGCTACCCTTGCCACCAGTAGAGGACGTGGTCTACCTCCTATAGCTCCTAGTTCTTTAGCTTCTAGAGCATAGCAGAGTCCACTGCCAACTCCATCGGCATGTACATCTAGAGGGAAAGGGAAAGCTACTGCATTTTCTCGCAAAAGGGGCAGAAAAAATCAGCTGTATTGGTTATTTGGTTCATTTTATTGTATATAAAATTATGACTCATGATATGAGATACATTATTATATCTTTTGTTGATATTTTGAGGCTGAGTTGGGGCTCAGGAGTCAGGACTTACTGTTTAGGACATGATTCACTGTTATGTGTGATGTAGCACTAGAAATGATATTACACATCTTATATATTAGTTATTTTATCATATTTATGTGTCAATTTATTTATTTTATGTTGCAGTTGAATTAGATATTAAAAGAATTGAAAAAAAATAAGAATATTTTTGTACTTTACGATTTTTTTCCCAATTTTTACGATTTTTTATAATTTTTTCCCCTTGCTGATTTAATCTCGATCACGATTTTCACAACATTGATTCTAGGTAGCACATCACCTGCCCAAATAAAAAATCATCTCTATCAGACAAAGATTTATAATTCCAAGCCATATACAATATGAAATATGCCTTAAGTAATATAAATGTGGCATTGCTCCAGGCAATTAGCCATTCCAATAAATATGAAAGGAATCTGAGGAAAAAGGGACACTCCTAAGGCATGTTAATTCATGCATGCCTTATAACACACTTCAACTTTGTGAAACAAGAAAAAGTTATTATTGTTTCCAATTTCTATACTAATCACAATACAATAATTGGGTTGAAATTTCAGAGGATTGGACTTTACTTATGATCTACCTGTCGGGAGTATTGTTTTATTTTCTGATGGCGAATAGCAAGCCTGAAAAATAACTCTATTCTCATTGGGGGCAGGCATTGCTTTGGACGTCTTCAACAATTTCATAGAATCACAATGTAACCCATTAAATTTTACATATAGAGGAATCCATTTGGGGATGGGATTCTTCAAAACATGGAATCCTAAATCCTCGCAGCTCAACTAGAATACATTTTTCCTTAACATTTGAATTCCTCAATCTCTTTATATTGTAAATGGATGCTTCCTAATAATTTTTAAGGACACAACTCTCTTACATGTCTTATATTTTTCACGATCTAATGAAAACACACCTAATTTCTTACATCTAATTAGATTTTCAAATGAAAATTTTGAGTTCATCTTAAGTAGATTTGATAAGCATTCCAATCCTGTCAAGTACACGACCAAGGACCTCTTTAAACCCTATTCATACATGCTAGGTTTGCTCTATGGTATGTTTCTTTTCTTTCTCCAAAATGTTTTCGATCGAGCAAAATAACAATTTATTTTTCATTATTTCTTTCCATTACATTTGATTAGTGTTACATGGAGAGACAAATATGTCTTCCAGCCAAGTTTAATGAATATTAAAAATTGGTATCAACCTTAGCCTTTGAGGACTTTAAAAAACACAAGAATCAAGGTAATTTTTTTCACATATTCGCAAAGCCTAGCTTCCACCCTAGGCTGTAAGTATCCATGCAGTAGCTATGTGTACCAACCTCTATGCTGATAAATTTATTTAAATGATGTTTTACAAAGGCATCCACTTGAAAAGTTTTTTCTTATGTCTATGTCTTCTTGTCCTATTTAAATTCACATTGACAATGTTTTGTGGAGAGTTTTGCATGAATAGATTTTTCCTATCACTAAGGTTGTTTATCACTGCAAGTGACAATGGAGGGTGTGATGTTGTTTCCTTCATGATACATAAACAATGAATCTTTTAAATATATAAATGTATGATAAGACAGATTATAAGGAGAACCAAATGAATTCTAGCCAAATTGAACAAGATAGAGGACATATGTGGTAAAATTACAAAGGTTTTCATTAAGTCATCAACAGTCATATGTCACTATGAAGACATACAGAAGAAGAAAAAAAGAAGAAGAAAAAGTTAGCATATATTGACATCAGGGAAAAAAATAAAAGACCTATGTCGCCATGAAGATATATAAAACATGGTTTTCATATGGAAGACAAAATCAAATGGAATGCTACTAGTTGAATCACTACTTGAGTCACTATCTTCGTATCCATTTCTTAAAACTTGTTCATTTGTAGAAATAATAAGAGCCTATCATTTGTGGAAATGATAGAATAAACATAGTACTTGTCACTAGAGAGACAAAAATTAACGTTAATATTAGTTTAAAAGTATATGGAAATAATTTTCCAAAAAGAAAAAGAAAGAGATCCAAATTTACAAATGCAAATTTACTCTCAATATGAAAATGGTGTTGCCAAAAAGCACCGGAAGGAGATTCACATTTATGAGTGCAATTTGCTTCTAATATTACTGTAAAGATTTATGAGAATCAGTTATTAAAAGGAAAGAAGAGGAAAATCGATTCAAATTGACAGGCATAAATCTATTAATTTGAAAATTTTAAAAGCATAAAGAATTTTCATACAATGTATATATTAATTTTTTTACTCAATTGATTTGATAATGACATGAAGGTAAATTTCAAAAGATTAAACGTATTTGTTGAGTGAAAATAGCGATTCATTGTATTAAAGTCTGTAATTTATTGAAAAGACCCTGCAATGAAATATTTGATTTGTATTTTTTGAAGTGTGATTTCCTTTCTTCTTTTCCAAAGGTAAAGAGTTGAAACGTGAGTTTTATTTGTGCAACGTAAAGGAATTGAATGTGCATTTTTTCTATTATTGTTGGACTGAGTTGATTTTTTTTTTTGGTCAAAAATTCAATGTGTTGTGTCATGTATGTAATTTTTTTTTTAACTTGCAATTATTATTGTGCAATAGGTTAAACTTCAAACTTCATTTTACATTAAGACTCAAGAGTTCAACCAAGTTACAAACATGCCAAGGAAATTGAACCCTTTGTGGGAATTTGGTGAACTTGATGGAGGGTTTGATAGAATAAACATGTCCTGTAAGTTGTGTGGGCAACATATGTTGGGGGAGGTTTATAGATTGAAGTATCACCTTGCACAAATCCCTGGACGTGATGTAGGGCCTTGCACCAATACAAATTCGGAAATCATCCAAAGAGCCATGAAATCATTCGAAAAATTAGAGCAAGACAAAGCGACCAAAATAGATCTAAAGAAGCAACTAGCAAGGAGTGTGTTAGGATGTCAATATGGAAGTGGCACTGGTTATACTTCAGCATCAATGTCTACAACCGACCCTGTAGCTACCTCATCATTTTTTATTCCTAGAACCATGGTTGGTTCACAACCATATATCACTTCAATGCTTAAAAAAATGAGAAAGAACAAGTTGACAAGTTTTTGAGCAAGTTTCTCCTTTGGAGTGATATTCCTTTCAGTGTTGCAAGGAATAATCCATTTTTCCAACCTGTTGTTAATGCTATTTCAATTGTTGGCCCAATGCAAAAAATACCTTCTTATGATGACTTTAGAGGCCACATTCTTCAAGATGAAAAGGTTAACTGCACCAAAAGATTGGAGGAGTTTAGGGCATCATTGGCACAAACAGGATGCAATGTGATATCAGATGGTTGGACTGACCAAAAGGGGAAAACCCTTATAAACTTCTTGGTTGATTGTCTCGAGGGGAAAATGTTTATGAAATCTTTTGATGCATCATCACATATCAAAGATGCAAAATTATTGTGTGATTTTTTGGATGTGTTTATTTGGAGGCACGTTCAGAACATGTTATCCAAGTCATAATGGAAAATGCTACAAATTATGTTGTTGCTGGCAAGATGCTTGTGGAGAGGCATCTTACTTTATTTTGAACACCTTGTGTTACACATTGTATTGATTTGATGTTGGAGGACATAGGAAAAATTTCCTTTGTCAAAGATATTGTTGACTCATCAAAAAACATTACAAAATATATATATAATCATACATCTGTGTTTAGCTTGATGAGAAAGTTCACCAATAACAAGGAGTTGGTGTGCCCCGCCATTACATGGTTTGCCACCAATTTCATATCTCTTCAATCCCTCTTGAATTCTATGTGGGATGTGAAAAGAATGTTTCTTTCAGATGAGTGGCATGCTTTGACATTTAGCCACAAACCAGAGGGAGAGGCCATATGCAGATTAGTTTCATACAAGGAAAACTTCTCGGTGGGAGTGCAGGAGGTGTGCAGTGTTACTGAACCTTTGGTAAAGGTTCCTCGATTAGTTGATGGTGAGAAGCCCGCAATGGGCTATTTGTATGAGGCCATGGGCAGGGCCAAAGAATCCATTCAGACCTACTATGATGATAAGGGAGATGAGGGGTTTCAGAAATAACTCCTCCTATGGGAAGTTATTGATGAACGATGGAACAACACACTCCATCGTCCCATTCATGCTACAGGGATTTACCTGAACACCACATTTTCTTACCCATGTGGGTTCTTATTTTTTGTTGAGATCATGGATGGATTCTTAACTTTTGTTTGGAGGATGGTGCGCTCTCCAGTAAAACATGGAAAAATATCCAAAGAAATGGCTGTGGAAGACTAAAATGCAAGGCATTTTTTAGTTTATTTCATTCATTGTCTCTTCAAGTTCATAACTTCATACTCTTTTTCAATGTTCAAATTTCATTTTTTTCTTATGTTTATCTTATTTGTAATTTTGTTGTAGATGCATGGTGGACTCTCTATGGTGCCAGAGTACCCCATCTGTGAAAGCTTGCCATTCAAATCCTGAGCTAAACATATAGCTCCTCAGGATGCGAGTGCAACTACAGTGTATTTGAAAAAATACACAACAAGAAGTGCAACAGATTAAACTTAAAACTTAAAATATTCCAAATTTCCAATTAAAATTTTAAATTCATTAAATAATATTATTTAAAAAATATTATTTTATGATCTTTGTACAGGTTGGAGTCTCAACGACTTATTGAGATGGTTTATGTCTACTACAATCTTCGATTGTGGGTGAGACAGCTTGAGAGGATACCTAATATGGATGCCATCTCATTGGATGGGATTGACACCATTGCTGCATGGAGCGTTGAGGTCGAGAGGCCTCTCATGGAGCCTGTCAATGATTGGATAGAGTAGGAGGTAGTGGAAAGCGTAGAGGGGGAGGAGGAGGAGAACGAGGTGACACCACCTACCCATGCTACCCCTGCCACCAATAGAGGACGTGGTCTACCTCCTATAGCTCCTAGTTCTTTAGCTTCTAGAGCATAGTAGAGTTCACTGCCAACTCCATCGACATCTACATCTAGATGGAAAGGAAAAGCTATTGCATTTTCTCGCAAGAGGGGCAGAGGAAATCAATAGTATTGGTTATTTGGTTCATTTATTGTATATGAAATTATGACTCATTATATGAGATACATTATTATATCTTTTGTTGATATTTTGAGGCTGAGTTGGGGTTCAGGAGTCAGGACTTACTATTCATGACATGATTCACGGTTATGTGTGATGTAGCACTAGAAATGCTATTACACATTTTACATATTAGTTATTTTATCATATTTATGTGTCAATTTATTTATTTTATGTTGTAGTTGAATTAGATATTAAAAATTTTGAAAAAAGAAGAAGAATATTTTTGTATTTTACGAATTTTTCCCGATTTTTACAATTTTTTCTAATTTTTTCCCCTTTCTAATTTAATCCCGATCATGATTTTCACAACATTGGTTCTAGGTAGCACATCACCTGCCCAAATAAAAAATCATCTCTATCAGACAAAGATTTATAATTCCAAGCCATATACAATATGAAATATGCCTTAAGTAATATAAATGTGGCATTGCTCTAGGCAATTGGCCATTCCAATAAATATGAAAGGAATCTGAGAAAAAAGGGACACTCCTAATGCATGTTAATTCATGCATGCCTCCTAACACACTTCAACTTTGTGAAACAAGAAAAATTTCTTATTGTTTCCAATTTCTATACTGATCACAATACAATAATTGGGTTGAAATTTTAGAGGATTGGACTTTACCTATGATCTACCTGTCGGGAGTAATTTTTTATTTTGTGATGGCGAATAGCAAGCCTGAAAAATAACTCTATGCTCATTGGGGGCAGGCATTGCTTTGGACGTCTGCAACAATTTCATAGAATCACAATGTAACCCAATAAATTTTACATATAGAGGAATCCATTTGGGGATGGGATTATTCAAAACATGAAATCCTAAATCCCCGCAGCTCAACTAGAATACATTTTTCCTTAACATTTGAATTCCTCAATCTCTTTATATTGTAAATGGATGCTTCTCAATAATTTGTAAGGACACAACTCTCTTACATGTCTTATATTTTTCACGGTCTAACGAAAACACACCTGATTTCTTACATCTGATTAGATTTTCAAATGAAAATTCTGAGTTCATCTTAAGTAGATCTGACAAGCATTCCAATCCTGTCAAGTACACGACCAAAGATCTCTCTAAACCCTATTCATACAAGCTAGGTTTGCTCTATGGTATGTTTCTTTTATTTCTCCAAATTGTTTTCGATGGAGCAAAAGAACAATTTATTTTTCATTATTTCTTTCCATTACATTTGATTAGTGTTACATGGAGAGACAAATATGTCTTCTAGCCAAGTTTAATGAATATTAAAAATTGGTATCAACCTTAACCTTTGAGGACTTTAAAAAACACAAGATTCAAGGTAATTTCTTTTCTCATATTCGTAAAGCCTGGCTTCCACTCCAGGCTGTAAGTATCCATGCAGTACCTATGTGTAGCAGGCTCTATGGTAGTAAATTTATTTAAATGATGTTTTACAAAGGCATCCACTTGAAAAGTTTTTTCTTATGTTTATGTCTTCTTGTCCTATTTAAATTCACACTGACAATGTTTTGCGGAGAGTTTTGCATGAATAAATTTTCCTATCGCTAAGGTTGTTTATCATTGCAAGTGACAATGGAGGGTGTGATGTTGTTTCCTTCAAGATACATAAGCAATGAATCTTTTAAATATAGAAATGTATGATAAAGCAGAACCAAATGAATTCTAGCCAAATTGAACAAGATAGAGGAGGTATGTGGTAAAATTACAAAGTTTTTCATTAAGTCATCAACATTCATATGTCACTATGAAGATATACAGGAGAAGAAAAAAAAGAAAAGAAAAAGTTAGCATATATTGATGTAAGGGAAAAAAATAAAAGACATATGTCGCCATGAAAATATATAAAAAATGGTTTTCATATGAAAGACAAAATCAAATGAAATGCTACTAGTTGAGTCACTACTTGAGTCACTATCTCCATATCCATTTCTTAAAACTTGTTCATTTGTGGAAATAATAAGAGCCTATCATTTGTGGAAAAGATAGAATAAACACAGTACTTGTTACTAGAGACACAAAAATTAATGTTAATATTAGTTCAAAGATATATGGAAATAATTTTCCAGAAAGAGAAAGAGAGAGATCCAAATTTACAAATGCAAATTTACTCTCAACATGAAAATGGTGTTGCCAAAAAGCACCAAAAGGAGATTCACATTTATGAGTGCAATTTGCTTCTAATATTACTGTAAAGATCTATGAGAATCAGTTATTAAAAGGAAAGAAGAGGAAAAGAGATTCAAATTGACAGGTATAAATCTATTAATTTGAAAATTTTAAAAGCATAAATCATTTTCATACCATGTATATATTAATTTTTTGACTCAATTGATTTGATAATGACATGAAGGTAAAATTCAAAAGATTAAACGTATTTGTTGAGAGAAAATAGCGATCCATTGTATTAAAGTTTGTAATTCATTGAGAATTCTTAGACTTGAAAACTTAATAAAAGTGAAAAGACCTTGCAATGAAATATTTGATTTGTATTTTTCAAAGTGTGATTTCCTTTCTTCTTTTCCAAAGCTAAAGCGCTGAAACATGAGTTTTATTTGTACAACGTAGAGGAATTGAGATACTTGACATAAATTCGTGAGTAAACGGATTTGGTTATGAACCTTTGGTATTCTTGTTAATTAAAGCTATAAACCGAGGACTTAAAAGAGACAAGTTTGCTTCACATATGGAGTTTTTTTTTTTTAATAAAAAAATTCATAATTTTGAATACCTATAGAATAATATTTTAATAATTTGATTATGATTTTTACCTATAAAATTACGTATGCCTTTCAATCTGAAACATATGGCACCAGAGAGAAAGTTACATTTCCTGGAAATCTCTCCAGTGAACTTATGGCATTAGAGAGAAGTTACATTTCCATGTCTTATGGCATTAGAGAGAAGTTACATTTCCATGTCTTAGAAATTTCCATGGCATTAGAGAGAAAGTTACATTTCCATGATTTGATAAATGTACACATTGGTGTATTGGTTAATGATAAGGCTGTTGCAAATATTTCCGTGCTAGCCATTTCGTTCTAATCAATTCTTATAGTGCCTTAGCCAATTAGCCTTCCATATCTTAGCCAATTAACCTGCCGTATCAACCTCGGGAAAATATCTTTTCCAAAAAAATGCTATACACGACAACATTATTATACACCATGAAAGCTACTAGAGTATATATCCTCACGCGGAGAAGTTCCTATTGATTCTATGAATTTGGTTGTGTTGGTGATCACAGCTACTAGAGTATATATCCTCACGCGGAGAAGTTCCTATTGATTTCGTGAATTTGGTTGTGTTGGTGATCAGTTTGAAGAAATTCAGAGTGCAATCTGTAATTTAGGTAATTATTGTTGAAGACTTATCGACCCTGCAAGATATTATGCGTCCCTATTAAATGACCGGATCGTAGAAACCCAGCAGTCAACTTCACCGTAAAACAAGTAGCAGAGCGGTCGTCTTCCAATATTTGCTAATAGGAATATAATCGATAGTGGGAAATGGACAAATATCAGATATTCTTAACTGTTTTGCTTGGGGCTTTGTCATCCATTCCGGCACTTCATGCAGAGCTTGCAGCTGCGTTGTTGTCTGAAGATTATTACGAGAAGTCATGCCCCTTTGTAGTTCCCATTGTAAGTTCAGAAATGCATTTAGCGACGACGAAAGAAGCTCGTGTGGCAGCCTACATACTTCGCCTCCATTTTCACGATTGCTTTGTTTTAATGGTATTGATTTAATGTGGCTTCATTGCCACCAACGTTTTGATATAGCACATGTTATAACCATATAACATATATGGTGGCTATGGATTGGACCACTGGCAATACTAACCCCTTACAGTTCCATTCACATGTTGCGGTCAACGAACTTCGATAGTTCCATTTGGCATATCACATGGTATTACCATATTCGGCGGTCTAATATTATCATCCCCATGGCACATGATGTGGCCTAAACTGTGGCGGTGACATGTATTGAAACCCATGGATTAACTGTATACCAAATTTACGCTATGTTTGGAGGCTCATTAGAACAACTCTTGGGTATGGCGAGGCCGTCAAATATGGCGGGCTTTGCCAACCCTACCTCCACTAAACACATATCAAAACATAAATATAAAATGCACGATATGTTTAATAAATCAAACCCATGGTGTATTGGTAAGGTTTTGCAATATGATTGTGGAGGCTGTAGGTTCAACCCTGACCCATGCCAATTCGACCTCTGTTGACTTTGACTACCTGCGTTGACTTTGACGTGAGTTAATTGCCATGTGTCATGATTTGACATTGCCACTTGCCCTACAAAGGCCCAATTTTTTTCCTATCTTCCACAAACTTCGGAGTGCGTTTTCTCCTTCATATGAAGACCATTTTTTCCTATTAAAGATTTGTTGGGATCATTTATGCAAGTTGTATGCGATGGCACTACTTTCAATTAAATCCAACAAATTTGAATTTTGACCTTTTCTAGATCCTTGATCATCCATTGATCAATTTCAGATCATTTCCTCGCCACTGCGAGCTTTTGGACAACCAATAGGCTTAAATTCCATAAAAATAAATGTGGGTTTTATTTTACCACTTGGTCGGTATCTGTCCACCCTATTATAAATATATACCTTTTATGCATCCATACAACTATCAGTAAAACACATAAACTACAAAGTATATCGAGTCATTTTTCACCCACATCTACATTGATATTTGCTGCTAATATCCAAGCACCACTAAACAGTAATAAACCCTTTAACAACATTTAAATTATTACTTAGATGAAACCATAGCCGGCTTTTTCTTCATAGTTGAAAAAAACTCAACTTATCATGTTGCAACTCTTTTCAATGTACAATTTTGGATTCCTTAAGCATGTCTCTTTGTTTATGTTTAACTTCAATGATATCATGCTTAGGTACTTTAGGTTGTACAATGACATTTTGACTAACATAATTTTCTTGTTTTAATTGATTCACCGTGAAAAGAGATTTATCTACTTTTATGGGGTGAGAATGTACAAAATATTCAATTCCTTTTTTGAACAAGTGATATTGATTATGTTCCCTGAAAAATATCACTTTTCGATCATATAAATACGGGCTACCCAAGACCATCCCACAAGAATCTAGTTTTACCACATCACACATCACCTTATCCTTAAATTGAGAAGTTATTGCAAATGGTAGCATACATTGCTTAGTCACTTGCAATTTATGGTTTCTTCTCATCCAAATTAAAGTATAAGGTTTACAATGCTTTATGGTTTTCAATCCCAATTGATTAACCACTTTCTGAAATTAGGTTAGCTTGAGATCCACTATCTAGTAATGTGGCAATCTTTGTATGTTTCATAGCAACCCTTATAAGAAATAACTTGTGTCTAGAACTATTAGAATCATTACCTTCATCAGATTTACTGGTCATAATCAATGATGTGATCTGGGCCTCATCGACTGAATTTGACCCTAAGTCCATTGGTTTCACTGTTGCCACAACATTTTCTTCCCTTTACTGATCCACTTTAGTTTCATTTCACGATGGAATTACCAACAATGGTCTTCGTCATGGCCCTCTTTCTTGCTATTTTTAGAGAGAAATTTTCAACCTCCATCTTAGTGTATTTTTCTTTCTTCGCTTTTACTTTTCCTTTGCTCTCCTTTCTAGATCTTTATTCTAATGATACCCCAACTCCTAATTTACCCACTTCAATGTAAGTTTCTTGTACTACCACTTCATCTAGGTTAATGAAATAAACATAAATACATTATTACGAATATACTCAAGTAATCCTCCTATGTATTTCATTAGAGTTTATTGAGTATACAAAGGAATATCTAACATCAACGCCTTCTTATGAAACTCATTTGTATATTCCTGTACTTAATGACCTTTCCTAACTTTTAGTCCTTGTCATTCAATTAAAGCTCTTTCCTTATTGGGATAGAATTGCTTGCTAAGTGCAACAATAAAAGCAGACAATGATGGAAAAATCTTACCGATATGCTAAGTACATTTCTGTAACTTACTCTGCCACCAAATCAATGTTGTGCCTTCTAAACAAAGTGACGCTAGCCTAATTTTGACTTCATCTTCAGTGATTTGTTGAACGCTACAATAAACCTCCATTTTTCTGACCCAGTTGTCAAGCTTCTTGGCATAAACTTCTCCATTGTACATGGGTAACTTGAACTTAACATTGAGCTTCAATAATAGTTTCGAAGTTTCAGATGGAGTCAAGAGAGAAGCAATTGGGTCTTTTTCATCACTTTCATCTTCTTTTCCAGATTGTGATGGTTGTCCTTATCTATTTTTAGGATTTGAGTCTTCATATTTTTCTTTCTTAAACTCTTAATACATTTCTTCGACCATGTCTCGCAAGGTCATGAAAGCATCCACAAAGCCTGCAACAAATCCAAAAGGATGATCACCACCTCCTTCTTCAGCCATCTCTTCTCCTTGAGTTTTCTTTCTTCTCGAGCCATCTTCTGGATCTCCTTCAACAATTTCTCCTTCCCCAAGCTTTGATTTGCTGTTGGTGATCATGCAAACTTATAAATTAGAATTATCAATTACTCACTCTGATACCAAATGATCCCATATCTGATATTTTATTGAAATGTGATTTATTATCTTTTAAAAAAGTGTTAATGTGTGACTTTGTAAAACACCAGTTAAATTGCTTTAGAACTTGAAAATGTGAATAAGAACTTGTAACTAGAAATTTTAGCAATTCAGAAAATATAACAGCAAACACATGAACACAAAGACACCAAAATTTTGTTAATGGAGTTTGACTATCTTCAAGCCTACATCTCCGGTCCTTGATCTCCAGCTGGAAGGTCTTTATATTAAAATATTCAAAACCATAAAATACATAAGATAAAAGAGCTTCAAATACAATCCTGGACAATCTTGTTGCAATATTCTCTGTCTTAGGATTCTGTAGCAACTCTCGGTTCTGAAAAAGGCTTCCCCAATATCCCAAAATGTTCCTTCAAAGTTTCGCCTACAAATCTTCAAAACTTCTCTATAGTTGTTCTCTCACTTCTATGTCCTCCTTGGCATTACATTGCCATCTATATATATATATATATATATATATATATATATATATATATATATATATATATGAACATGGAAATACATAGCAATTGTTTTAATTGTATTGATTTAATGTGGCACAACCTCATTGCAACGAACGTTTTGATATAGCACAATTTATAACCATATAACATATATGGCGGCTAAGGATTGGACTGATGGAAATACTAACTCCCAATGGTTTCGTTCACATGTTACGATCAATGAACTTCGGTGGTTCGATGTGGCATATCACATGGTATTACCATATTAGGCGGTTTAATATTATCATCTCCGTGGCACATGAATTGGCCTAAACTATGGCAGTGTTATGTATTGAAACTCGTGGCTTAACTGTATACCAAGTTCACGGTATATTTGGAGGATTGTTAAGACAAATATTGGGTTTGGAAGGGCCACCAAATATGGTGGAATACACTAACCCTATCCCCTACTAAATACATATCAAAACATAAATATAAAATGTGCCATATGTTTAATAAATCAAACCCATGGTGTATTGGTAAGGTTTTGCAATATGATTGCGGAGGTCTGACCCATGCCAATTCAACCTCTATTGACTTTGACTACCAGTGTTGAATTTGACCTGAGTTGATTGCCATGTGTCATGATGTGACACTGCCACTTGGTTTGCAAAGTCCCAATTTTTTACCTGTTTTCCACAAACTTTGGAGTGCGTTTTCTCCTACATACAGAGACCATTTTCACTCATTCGAGTTGTGTTGGGATCATTTCTGTGAGCTCTATTGGATGGTGCTACTTTCATGCAAATCCAACAACTTTAAATTTTTGCATTTTATGGATCCTTGATCATCCATTGATCAATTTCGGATCAGTCTTAGTTTGGGTTTGTGAATCGTGATTGATCCGTTAACGAAGAAGTTATTATAGAATATGTGTGAATTTTCTTATGTTACTTAGTGCAATGGATCAAAAATATTGAGAATAACATAAACACATAAACAACTTGAAAACACATTCAAACACATCAACAAAACCAAATTTAATAAAGGACTTCACCAGACTTTCTGGCTATATCTCCTAGTCCTTTTGCTTCTAGTGCTGACCTCTTTATTTTGTGTTTAAATTGTTGTTATAGGTATGAGCTTGAAAACAGAGTCTCAAATAAGAAAATATACATCACCACTGTGTTCAGATCGAGATTTGGGTGTCAAACAAGTATAAACTCGACCATATTTGGCCACTGTGACCTCCAGACCCCCTAGAATGGTCAAAAACAACCTCTGTCCCTACAAAACCACCTCGGACTACGCGCTGGTGGTAGGGCCAGTTCGGCACCTGCAATGGTTTACTAAAAAGTTTAGTTCGGATTTGTTTCAAACCCGAAATGTTGACCTCTTGGTTCCGTTTCAGTGATATGGTATTATATACCATATGTAGTTGCAATCTGCAGTGGATGTAGGATAATGCAATAACATAAAATCAAAGGATTGGTGGTTGTGGGGTTGACCCTGACCATCTGGCCTTTTCCCAGTAGGGATCCCGACACCAAAATAAATACAATTTTATCGTATCTATTACCAAGTCTGATCCAACACTTATTGCGTCACTCATTCACCAACCATCTTGCCCAATCTCCACCATCAATCAGTCCCACATGATCCAACAGCTATCGCATCGCTCGCTTTCCAACTAGCTCAGACGATCTCCACCATCGATGTGACCTGTCTAATCGAACGACTATCACACAATCTTGCAAAGATTCTTGCATGACCGATATTAGATCGATAGCATGTGAGAAAAGTGGTTTTCTCATGCTACGTGTCGCCTGCTAAGATTAATTGCGTGAATTTCAGAAATACCATTTCCAGCCTTTAGGGCACGCGAGATACCGCTTACCACTTTCCAAATACTACCCACATGATCAATATAGAACTTAACGTGATCTCTTCATTTCTTAACTTTATTTTGCACGACTTAATCCTAGCTATCTATCTCCCTCACTATCGTTCGTTGATTTGACTGATCCAACTATTATGCTTCACTGCTACATTCTTTTGTATCTCACCATGTAATAGTCCTCTCGGCTTATCTATCTGAACTCGAATTTACGCGTCGAGCACTTTGAATTGATCTCACTTTCATTTGCATTTGAAGACTTTGATTCAGAGGAAAAACTGAATCCATTTTGGATCACTCCTCCCCACGGGAAGATTTTGGTCCACAAAAAGTTGGTTTTAGCTGTCGAGTAAGTGAGGATAAATTTCCCTCACTTTTTCAATCTCTATCCATCGTGCTTTACTTGGATTTGTACCTTTGATTCCAACTTGAAAATACTCAACATTTCCCTATTGTGAAGTCCTTATCCTCCTGTCAAGAACCATGTCCTCCTGTAGCTCATTGAGATACTCGGGAAAAAGATCTTCAGTGGAAGGTAGCTGCCCTTGCTCTTCGGGATCTTCAATCAATGAAGGCTCATACAATCGCAATTTTTAAACATTTACGACAGAATTGATTTGCATATAAGCTAGTAGATCTAGGCGGAAAGCATTTTCACCAATTTTTTCAAGTATTTTGAAAGGACCATATCTAATTAGTTTCAACTTTTTACCTTCCCCTTACAGTCTTTCTTTGCTGATGCACAACCAAACTTGATCACCAACTTGAAAACTATTCTCAACTCAATGCTTGTCATGTCGCACCTTATACTTAGCTTGGCTTCTTTCCAGCTGTTCCTATATTTCCTGGTAAATTTCCTGGATTTGTTCAATGAACTTGGTTGCTTTGTCCACATCATTGTGTCCATCAACTGCTATGCCTTTACCAAACACAAAACCCAAGGGAGGCTTTGGTATAAAACCAAAACAAGTCTCAAAAGGAGATCTCTAAGTAGAAGAACATTTTTGCATGGTTGTAAGCATGCTGCACATAACACAAATGCTCATCCCAAAGTTTGGGATGCTTGTTGCAATATCCTTGAAGAAATTGTATCACTATCCTCTTGATCACTTATGTTTGACCATCTGTTTGTGAATGAAATGTCGTGCTCTTCTTTAATTTTGTGTCCATTAACTCCCATAGAATTGATCAAAATTTCTCGACAAATCGAGAATCTCGATCGGATACAATAGAAGTGGGTAACCCAAAATGAACCCATACATTAAAAAGAACAACTTTGCAGTTCATTCAGCTGTGACCTGTTTATTACATGGTGTCAAAATACACATATTACTAAACCTATCCACAACTACATACAAATAATCATGACTTTTTATAGACTTTGGAAATCCCCCAACAAAATCCATGGAAACACTTTCCCAAGGATGAGAAGGAATTGGAAGTGGAGTATACAAGCCTAATTTTCTATTACTTGGTTTGCTTGTAGCACACATAGTACATCCTTTAATATAACTATAAACTGTCTCATTCATTCGTGGCCAATAGTAGAATCTTTGTAATTGTGCAATTGTTTTACTTACACCAAAATGACGTGATATGAGAGAAGTATGTTCTTCTCGAATTATAATAACTCTTTCAGTTTTTGGAATGCGTAACTTTCCCAAATGATATAAGAGTTTGTCCTTTATGTGATAATCCATTTCTTCTACCTACTTGCCATGACTTAAAGTTGCATATACATCCTAAAAATTTGTGTCTTGAGCATATTGTTCAATGTAACTTTCATGAATTACTGAATTATGCTTAAGTATTGTGGATGCATTTATAATTGGTTTGGATAACATGTCTACAACCTTATTATGTATTCCCCTCTTATATCTGATAACAAGATGAAATTGTTGTAGAAAACCCATCCACCTGTAATGTCGTAGCTATTGCAATTTAGTTTGTGAGTGTAAGTATTGTAGTGGCTGATGATCTGTATGTATGATTGCTTCTTTACCCATTATATAATGTTTCCACTTTTTTATTCTCTGAACTAATGCATACAATTCTTTATCATATGTAGTATAGTTAACTATTGTTGATGTGAATGTCTCAAAATGAAAGCATATAGGTTTTATGTACTGCATCAACACTGCCCCCATGGCATATTCACTTGCATATGTCTCGATCTCAAATGGATGCTGAAGATATGGTAGTGCTAGTACTGGCACTGTACTGATCCTTTCTTTCAATGTGTCGAAGTCTTTCTGCTATTTGCCTCCCCACTAAAAAACCTATTTCACACTTGTCAAAGCATGTAAAGGAGCTGCAATCAAAGAAAAGTTAGCAATAAACTTTCTCTAATATTGCGTTGCCCCTAAGAAACTTCTAACTTCTGTAGCATTATTGGGCTTAGGCCAATTTAAAATGACTTTGACCTTAGAGGGATCTATCTTCAATTCACCACCCCCTACAATATAACCCAAATAATTCAATGATGTTCTACCAAATTCACATTTTAACAGTTTTACATAGAGATTTTCTCTTTTCAAAACATCCAAAATCTGCTTTACCTGCTTTACATGTTCATCCCATGTTCTACTAAAAACAAGAATATCATCTAAATAGACTATTACAAAATCATCAATGAATGGCCTAAATACATCATTCATGGCGCGCATGAATGTAGCTAGAGCATTAGTTAAGCCAAAAAGCATAACCATCCATTCATAGAGTCCTTTCTTCGTTTTGAAAGCAGTCTTCCATACATCCTGTTCTACAACTTTGATATGATGGTAGTCGCTTCGCAAGTTCATTTTAGAGAAGTAAACTACATCTTTTAATTGATATAACAAATCATCAATACGAGGAATAAGATAATGATTCTTTATTGTGATTTTATTTAAAGCTCTAAAATCAATGCACATTCTCCACGAACCGTCTTTCTTTCGCACTAAAAAAATAGGTGATACACACAATGGTGTGCTTGGTCGAATAAACCCTTGATCGAGCAACTCTTGTACCTGCTTCTTTATCTCTGCGTTTTCTATAGCTGATAACCTGTACATTCCAATGTTAGGTAACGGAGAATCTTGCTACAAATAAATCTCATGTTCTATCTCTCGCTTGGGTGGAAGCCCTTTAGGTTCTTGAAACATAATATCATAATCAGAAACAACTTTAACTAGATCTACTTTCTGTTTAGGATTACAGCCTTGGAATGCATCAGATTTAAGAATATCCTTTGCTTTTACAATAATAAGTAAAAATTATTTACTTGAATTTACTATTCTTTTCATCTGTCCTGAATTTATGAGAGAGAAGTTATCTTTGAGTTTATGAGCCCTTACAATATATTCAGTTCCATCCTTAGTGAGTTGATACTTACTTTCAATTCGATAGAAGATAACATTTCTATCGTACAAGTATGGACTTCCTAATACAATTCCACATATGTCCAATGGGACTATGTCTAACTCAACCTCATCTACAAAATTTGACCCAATAGCAAAACGAAGCTTACATTGTTTCGTAACTTGTAGCTTAGTTTTATGACACACCCAAACTAATGGATATGGCTTTTTCTGAGGTTTTTTTTCTAGACCCAACTTCTTTACAATTGCTTCAAAAATCAAATTAACTTGTGACCCACTATTAAATAAAGTATCAATTTTAGTATGCTTGGAAATGAATCTAATATGAAATAGCTCATTTATTTTCCCCTCTTCATTATCATTATCAACAGAATGCGAAGAAGTACTTGTAGATGCTCTAGAATCTTTACCTTTTATACCTATAGTTGTAACTGTTGTCTCGTCACCTGAATATGATCCCAAGTCCTTTTGAATAGCAGCAACATTCTTTCGCTCTTTACTCCCAAACTTCTTAGGCTTCAATTCTGGATGCAATGACCAGCAGTGTGCCTCATTGTGTCCTTCCTTCATACAATAAGTGCATGAAGGTTTATCCTTCTTCACAGTGTTTGTTTTTTTCTCCTTCCATTTCATTTTCTTCTTCCATTTATTCTTGCTTTCAATAGTTTTGGATGATTTCCCAACATCTTGGGTTACATTTTTACCTTTAGCTTCTAGATGAGTTGCTTGAACTATACATCATCTAAGTTAGTTGGATTAAACATAAGTATGGTATGCCTCAAATAACTATGAAGACCACCTATGTATTTCAACAATGTCTCTGGTGAGTCCAATGACATGCCTAATGTTAAAGCTCTCTTCTAGAATTCCTGAGTATAACTTTGAACACTTTGACCTTTTAATTGGCATAGTGTTTTCCAACTCATCATTTCTTGTTGCATATAAGCCAAAGGATAAAATTTCTTATTAATAGAAGAAACAAATTCATTGCAAGTTGAAATGATTTTACCATGCTTTTGGAGATCTGCTTGTGTCTTTCCTTCCCACCATACAAGTGCAGTTACTCCAAGTCGAAGGCTAGCAAGCTAGATCATCTTTCTTTCTGAAACAACTTTATGCACCCTGCAGTATACTTCAATTTTTCTTATCCAATTATCAATCTTTTCAACATTAAGTTCTCCATCATAAATTGGCAAATCAAATTTTACATATAATTTGATCAAAGAGGATTTCTTCTTCTTCTTCTTAGAAGGACTAGATTTATGAGAAGAAGAGGATGATGACGATGATGGTGATGATGGAGGAGATGGTGGAGGAAGAATTCCTCCCTTTCCGTTATCTTCCTGATCTTTAGGTGATGAAGTGCCTTCATCTTTGTTCTTCTTAAACTCGCAATACATCTCTTCCACCATTACACGTATTGTCATGAAACTATCCAAGAATTGAGATTCTGACCTAACTGGAGTTTCATCTGCCATCCTTCTTTGTGAAAAGACCCTTCCAATATCTGGATTTGCCTCAACAAGTTCACCTTCACCTCATACGAGCCTCAACCTAGTAAGAATTCAAATCTCCACACAAACTTGTCAAACCTTAAAAACCTTACTGCTTTGATATCACATAATCCGTTAATGAAAAAGGTATTATAGGCTATCTGTGAATTTTCTTATGTTACTTAGTTCAATGGATCGAAAATATTACGAATAACATAAACACATAAACAACTTGAAAACACATTCAAACACATCAACACAGCCAAATTTAATAAAGTAGTTCACCAGAATTTCTGGCTACATCTCCTGGTCGTTTCACTTCTAGTGCTGACCTCTTTACTTTGTCTTCAAATTGCTGTTACATGTATGAGCTCAAAAAAAGAGTTTCAAATAATAAAATAGACATCACCATTGCATTCAGCTCGAGATTTCAAGTCAAACGAGTATAAAATCGACCATATTTGGCCACTGTGACCTCCAGGCCCCCTGGAATGGTCCAAAAGCACCTCTGTCCCTGAAAACCCACCATCTATCTGGTAAAAACCAACTTCTTCCTGCATAGAACCACCTCGGACTTCGTGCTGGTGGCAGGGCCGGTTCGCCACCTACAATGGTTTATTAAAAAAATTAGTTCAGCTTTGTTTCAAGCCCGAATTGCTGACCTCTTAGTTCCATTTCGGTGATATGGTATTATATACCATATGTAGTTGAAATCTACGGTGAATGTGGGATAATGCGATAACATAAAATCAAAGGATCGGCAGTCATGGGGTTGACCTCGACCGTCCGGCCCTTTCCCATCGGGGATCGTGACACCAAAATAAATACAAGTTTATCATATCTATTACCAATTCCAATCCAACAACTATCGCATCACCCATTTGCCAACCATCTTGGGCAATCTCCACCATCAATCAATCCCATGTGATCCAATGGCTATCGCTTCGTCCTCTTGCCAACTAGCTCGGACGATCTCCACCATCGATGTGACCCGTCCAATCAAATGACTATCACACAATCTCATGTAGATTCTTGCACGATCGATATTAGATTGAGAGTGTGAGAGAAAAGTTGTTTTCTCATGCTATGTGTCGCCCGCTAAGGTTAAACGCGTGAATTTTAGAAATACCATTTCTAGCCTTTAGGGAAAACAGGATACCACTTACCACTTTTCGAATACTACCCACGTTATCAATACGGAACTTAATCTGATCTCTTAATTTCTTAACTTAAGTTTGCACGACTTAATCCTAGTCATCTATCTCCCTAACTCTCGTTCATTGATCTGACTGATCCAATGACTGTTCTTCATTGCTACATTCTTTTGCAGCTCACCGTGTAATAGTCCTCTTAGATTCTTTGTTCAGACTCGGATTTACACGCCGAGCACTTCAACTTGATCCCACTTTCATCTGCATTTGAAGACTTTGATCGAGAGTCAAAACTGAATCCATTTTGGATTAGCGATAATGATGGCCAACAGACTGAGTGAGGTGCAAATCAATACTCTAAGTAAATGTTTTACTATTTTTAATAATTTGATTATGATATTCCCATGTAAAGTTGTGTATGCCTTTCAATATGGAACATATGGCATCAAAGGAAAAGTTACATTCATGCGGATTTAATTACTCATAAAATAGACCTCTAAAGGATAACATTCCCTGTGTTTCCTGCCTCTGTACCCTACACAATATCCATCCATGTAACTGGCATGGAAATTGATTGGAAAAGGTGTATCAATTGTAATATTTGCAGGAAAAAAAGTCACTCAATATAGAAATTGAACTTGAAACTAGTGCAAGAAAAATCATGAACAATGAAAGATATATGTCCTTTTTTGTTGATATTCCATGAGTATCTATGCAATTAAAATCAATTGAGCCTAGAAGTTACATATAAGCCAGATAAAAGAAAATTAGAAATGAAAAACAACCTTTCTTTACCTGAGAGAAATTGAAGCTAGGAAGATGAACCCAATACAAACTACCGCAATAGCCCCTGTGAGTTGAAATGCATCCCAAATACTAGGTATGAAAGATGCCTCGAGGAAAATGGTTCCAATTAATATGGTAGTGATCGAGATGAACCTCTTATTATCTGAAAGAAGGGACTTTCAGGCTACAAATATAAGCCTAGTAGTATTAAGGCGCAGGGAAAAAATTAAGAGAGGAAAGACTAGCATTAGATGTAAAAAGTAGGTTATGTGATCAATGTCATTCATCACAATACTACAAATAGCTCCCAAGTTGGTGTCAAAATTAGCCAGGACATCATCCATAATTTGGTCTCCAAATAGAAGAATGCAAAAAAAGCTTGTAGCTATGCATATAATTGAGCACACTGAAAATGACTCATATACTTTTAAAATGCCAATTCAGCTAATGAAATCTAAGATACAACATTAAGGTGTAGGAGCAGAGATGAAAGGAAATAATCCATACCATTGAAATGACATATGTAAGTAGTCATAATGACGTACCATAGTGAAAAAATTCAAGAACGAAGTATGATCAACAATATATGGTAGCCATATTTGTCATGTCCCTTCGTAAATTAATTTGGAACAAGACTAATTATTGCATCTTGGGGCCAATTTTGGAGATAGTGGGGCCCATTCGATTTTATTAGGAGATTAGACTTAGGAGAATTTATTTTGTTGTGGTTAAGTTCTATGTGGGGGGCACCCACACTAGGGAATACACACTCCCTAGTTTGAATTGTTTGGAGGGGAAAAGTCGATGGTTAAGTGAGGGCCCATGACGGAGGGAAACATTGAAGGAAAACGTGCTCCACGAAACCTATATAAGGAAGACAACTCTCCTCATTTCATCATCTTTTGGCATATTGAATTTCTCTTTTGTTGCTTGAGCTTCTTAGTCGAGTCACTTGTTGTTTTGCAAGAGTTCTTCAAGCGGAGAGCTCACCCTTCCTTAAGGGGATTTCGAGTGCCACCCTAGAGAGGTTCATCTACATTCTTTTGGTGGAATTTTTCATTATAATTTGCAGCAATTGCAATCATCGTCTCCAAGTGGTGTATATTTCTGGTGGACGCAATGAGGATAGGTCAAGTTGTGATTGTGACATATTTTAGAGGAGCTTTGGCCTAGAAAAATTCTAGAAAGGAGTCTTGGGTGTTTGACTTCCATTTGGGTGAGTATTGGAGTTGGGGGAGACAGTTTCTATTCAGTGTGACTTTCGCACTTCCTGGGCCAGTGGAGAGGGAGAATATTGTGCACATGTGGGAGGTGGTGACTCATCTTTTGTGGTTTATCCTTGTCAGGAGAGATAAGGGAAACATCTGTGGAGGAAATTGCTACTTTTCCGGAGCCTTGGAGGAGGATTTTGTTGGCATCTTTGCAGGCATGTACTTCAGCACTTTGGAGAGCGTAGGGCCTCTTAGGGGTTGATTTTGGCAGGTGAAAATATGGAAAACCATTTATGGGTTTTTCTGGGTTTTCTAAGAGGCATTCATGGTTAAAATTTTGGAATTTTCTAGATGATATTTGGGCTTGAAATCATAATTCTTATAACATGGTGAATTGTGAGTTAGCTGGGGAATTTGCACCATTTTGTGGGTTTGACATTGGCTTAGAATCAAACCAAACCCTTTCTGGGTTTTTGTGGGTTTTGATCAAGGAGGTTGGAGTTATTTTTACAGCAATTTCTAAGCACCAGAGGTGGGGTTTTTCGAAATTCCTTTCTGGCCAACAATGTAGTTTTCTGGGTAGTGAAGAGCATTAGAGGAGTTGTCATTATGAGCATTTGAGACCATTTTCTTATCACTTGCATTTTGTCACGATTTCCATTGAGGAAATCCCATGTGCATTTCTCCATTATATTGAACTTGCTCCATTGGATTAATAAAATGACTCAACGCATTCTTACTTCTGGAGTTTTTATGAGTATTTGTTGAATGTTTAAAATTTTTGTGTTGTAAATCAATTTTTCTTTATATATCATTCTTTATCCAAGTTTGGAACATTACAATTTTAGCGCTTAGATGGTGCCACTAAACATATCTATAATTGTAATACCAACCGTGATCAAAACAAGTACAACATCAAGTGCCACTGATAATGTGGAAGTGAATTTCAAAGAATCTGCAAATTTAGGGAAATGAACCTGTCAATATAATCATCAAGATTTCAACATCTTAACTCATTAAGGAATGACCCAAGATCCACATCCTTGAATGCGTATGTTGTTTCCAACATGGTAACATGAAAATTTAGACAAATGGTCTACGTAGATGTGATCAATATGTGACATTCCTACAGTATGTTGAATTCTTTTCATATAATGACATTAGTTATTAGACATTTAAATTCATGATATCTGTGAAATGACGCAAATGAAATATGACTTTTCTAAAACTCACAGTGCTAAAAAATGCTGACCAGAATGCTCAAAGCGGACTTACCCACTCTCTTGAAAGACACCAACAAAGCCAAAATAAGGACTATGGTGAGAGCTAGGATCGGAATATGTCCATTCCACTAATGAAATCAAAAAAATACTTCAAGTATACTAGCATAATGCAAGCCATTGATGATGTTCTAGATAGGCTGCCCAAATAAAAAATCATCTCTATCAAACAAAGATTTATAATTCCAAACCATATATGATATGAATCATGCCTTAAGTAATATAAACATGGCACTTCTCTAGGTAATTGGACATTCAGATAAGTATGAAAGGAATCTGAGAAAAAAGTGACATTCCTGAGGCATGTTAAGTCATTCATGCCTCATAACACACTTCAACTTTGTGAAACAAGAAAAAGTTTTTATTGTTTCAAATTTCTATACTACTCACAATACAATAATTGGGTTAAAATTTTAGAGTATTGGACTTTACCTATGACCTGCCTATCAAAAGTATTGTTCTATTTTGTGATGGCGAATGTTAGGCCTAAAAGAAACCTCCATGCTCATTCGGGACATGCATTGTTTTGGAGGTCTACAACAATTTCACAGAATTGAAACGTAACCCAATCAATTTTACATAGAGAGGAAGCCATCTGGGGATGGCATTTTTTAAAACATGAAATACTAAATCCCTGTAGCTCAACTAGAATACATTTTTCTTTAGAGTATGAAGCCCTCAATCTCTTTACATTGTAAATGGATGTCTCTCAACAGATTTTAAGGACACAATTCTCTTACATGTCTTACATTTTTCATAGTCGACTTGAAAACGCACTTGATTTCTTACATCTGATTAGATTTTCAAATGCAAATTTCGAGTTCATCTGAAGTAGATCTGACAAGCATTCCATTCTTGTAAATTTCATGACAAAAGACCTCTCTAAAGTCTATTCATAGAATCTAGGTTTTCTCCATGGTATGTTTCTTTCCTTTATCCATATTGTTTTCGACGGGGAAAAAAAACTATTTATTTTTTATTATTGTTTTCCATACATTTGATTAGTGTTACATGAAGAGACAAATACGTCTTCCACCTAGGTTTCATGAATATTAAAAATTTCTATATACCTTAACCTTTGACCTATCAATGTTTAAAAAACACACAAGATTCAAGATAATTCTTTTCTCATATTCGTAAAACCTAGCTTCCACCCCAGGCTGTAAGTATCCATGGAGTACCTATGTGTAGGAGGCTCTATGCTCATAAATTTATGTAAATGGTGTTTTACAAAGACATCCACTTGAATTTTTTTTTCTTATGTCTATACCTTCTTGTCCTATTTAAATTCACATTGACAATGTTTTGTACAGAGCTCTGCATTAATAGATTTTGCCTATCACTAAGGTTTCTTATAATTGTAAATGAGAATGATGGGTGTGATGTTGTTGCCTTCATGATACATAAGAAATGAATCTGTTAAATAATGAAATGTATAATAAGCCAACTGACAAGGAGAAGAAAATCAATTTTAGCCAAATTGAACAAGATAGAGGAGATATGTGGTGGAATTCCAAACTTTTTCATTTAGTCATCAGCATTCATATGTCACTACGAAGACATATAGAAAAAAAAATGTTAGAATTTATTGATTCAAGGAAAAAAATGGAAGACATATGTCGCCATGAAGACATAAAAAAATGCTTATTCATATATTGATGGAAGACAAAAACAAATGGAATGTACTACTTGTTCATTTGTGGAAATAATAAGAGTTTATCGTTTGTTGAAATGATATAATAAATAGAGTATTTTTCACTAAAGACACAAACATTAATGTTAATATTAATTAAAAGGTATATGGAAATAATTTTCTAGAAGTAGAGGGAAAGATATCCAAATTTACAATTGCAAATTTACTGCCAACATGAAAATGGGTTTCCAAAAAGAGCTGGAAGGAGATTCAAATTTATGAGTGCGACTCAATTTTGCTGCTAATATTACTATAAAGATTCGTGAAAAACGGTTACTATAAGGAAAGGAAAGGAAATGAGATTCAAATTGAAAACCATAAATTTGTTAATACAAATTGTTGTAGTAGCCCCTATGAGCTGAAATGCATCCCAAATACTGGCTATGAATGATGCCTTGAGGAAAATGGTTCCTATTAATATGGTAGTGATCAAGATGAACCTATTATTATCCGAAAGAAGGGGATTTTTGGCTGAAAATATAAGCCCATGAATATTAAGGCACAAGGAAAAAAATATAAAAGGAAAGACTAGCCTCAAATGTACAATGTAGGTCATGCGATCAATGTCATTCAACACAACACTGTAAGGAACTCCCAAGTTGGTGTCAAAATTGGCAAGGACATCATCCATAATTTGGCCTCCAAATAGAAGAACACCAAAAAGGCTTGTAGTTATGCATACAATCGATCACAATGCTAATGGCTCATAAACTTTTAAAATGCCAATTCAGCTAATGAACTCTAGGACACTATATTTAGGTTTAGGACTATAGATGAAATGCAATAATCCATACCATTGAAATGACATATGTAACTTAGCAGTCGTAATGACGTACCACAGTAAAAAGTTTCAAGAATGAAGTATGATAAACAATATTTGGTAGCCATCTTGGCACTTGGACTGCGACACTAAACAAATTTATGATTGTAATACCAGTTGTGGTCACAACAAATATAACGTCGAGTGCAATTGATAATGCAGAAGTGAATTTCAAAGAATTTGCAAATTCAAGGAAATGAACCCATCATTATAATCATCAAGATTTAAGCATCTTAACGCATTAAGGAATGAACCAAGATCCACATCCTTGAATGCATATGTCCTTTCCAATAGGGTTGTAGAAATTCCTTGTAGATTAATACTACTAAGTGTAACTTACTAAAACAATAGATTGGAATCTACTGTACTCATCAGCAAAAACAATTAAATGATCATGAAATCACGAAGCATACAAGAGAAAGAATTCAATCAACGCATTACACAATGACTTCCTTGGGAAATCCATAGCTAAAAACCTCTTCTATCTATATACTGCATTAGTCATTAAATATGACAAGATTAGAATGGTTGTCTCAAGCTCGGTCAAACTTTGAACTATCTCTATCTGTCTCACAGCTTCCTAGACAAGCCTAGGAAAATACTTAACCAATTTCTCACTTTCCCAAGTCCCTATTTCCTTGAGTTTTTTCCTTTGGAATTAGCCCCCTATTAATTAGAGAAATTTCTCAAAGGAATTGCACAATTCATCATAAGGCCTTCCTCTGACTGCATGCACCACTTGTACAATTGAGATGATTATACAATTGATAGTACATTGTCCCTGAAATCCAATCTCAACTGGGTAATTCTAAGATCTGACATGCATGAGTTATTTATAAGTGAATCATCAGTTAGCTCATTGATCACTGCAGGTAGCACGACACTACTAGAGTTCCCACTAATTCCTCCTACAGTTGGAACTAGTTTAACTGAATTTAACTCAGTTAAATTGAATTAATTAATTACAGCTCCAAATAAACACAACGAGGGCTCCTATAATGTAGGAGACACTATACATGAATCAAGTTAGACCCTCAAATCGAATTACCTAAGCCAACAAAGTCAAATTAACTTAGTTAACTAATACAAGTTATAGTGAGATGTGGAATTACAATTTTATTCCTAATTTAATTCAAGGACAAAAATAAATTAGGATTTTCTTGTTACATTTTCAACAAGGGAAACATGAAAAGTTAGACAAATGGTCTATGTCAATGTGATCAGTATGTGACATTCCTAAGATATGTTGAATTCTTTTCATATAATTACATTAGTTATTAGACTTTTAAATTATTCATAGCTGTGAAATGGAACAAATGAAATATGACTTTTTTGAAAATCGTAGTGCTAAAACATGCTTACCAGAATTATCAAAGAATGCTTATCCACTCTCTTGAAAGACACCAAAGGAGCTAAAATAAGGACTATGGTGAGAAATAGGATCAGAAGATGTCCATTTAACCAATGAAATCCAACAAACAATTCTTCAAGTAATATACCTACATGATGCACACCAGTGATGATGTTCTAGATGGCACATCATCTGTCCAAATCAGAAATCATATTTATTAGACAAATATTTATAATTCCAATCCATATACAATATGAATCATTCCTTAAGTAATATAAACTTGGCACCACTCCATGTAATTGGCCATTCAAATAAATTTGGAAGGAATTTGAGAGAAAAGGGACACTCCTAAGGCATGTTAAGTCATGCATGCCTCATCATACACTTCAACTTTGTGAAACAGGAAAAAATTCTTACTGTTTCTAATTTCTATACTACTCACAATACAATAATTGGGTTAAAATTTTAGAGGATTTGACTTTTCCTATGACCTACCTGTCAGAAGTACTGTTTTATTTTTTGATGGCAAATAACAAGCCTGAAAAATAACTCCATGCTCATTGGGGACGAGCATTGCTTTGGAGGTCTGCAAAAATTTCATAGAATCAGAATGTAACCCAACCAATTTTACATAGTGGGGAAGCCATCTAGGGATGGGATTCTTCAAAACATGAAATCCTAAACCCCTACAAGTCAATTATAAAGCATTTTTCCTTGGAATTTGAAGCCCTCAATCTCTTTATATTGTAAATGGATGCTTGCAAACAATCTGTAAGGACACAACTCTCATACATGTCTTACATTTTTCATAGTATACTTGAAAACGTGCCTAATTTCTTACATCTGATTAGATTTTCAAATTCAAATTTTGAGTTCATCTGAAGTAGATATGACAAGCATTCCATTCTTTTCATGTTCATGACCAAAGACCTCTCTAAACTCTATTCATACAAGCTAGGTTTTCTTTATGGTATGTTTCTTTTCTTTCTCCATATTTTTTTTTATTGGGAAAAACAACAATTTATTTTTCATTATTGTTTTCCATTACCTTTGATTAGCGTTACATGAAGAGACAAATATGCCTTCCACCTAGTTTTGATGAATATTAAAAATTGATATCTACCTCAGCCTTTGATCTATTGGGGACTAGAAAAAACACCAGATTCAAGGTAATGTTTTTCTCATATTCATAAAACCCTAGTTGCCACCCTAGGCTGTAAGTATCCATGCAATACATATTTTTAGGAGTCTTTACGCTGGTAAATTTAGGTAAATGATGCTTTACAAAGGCATCCACTTGACTTTTTCTTTTCTTGTGTCTATGTCTTCTTGTCCTATTTAAATTCACATTGACAATGTCTTGTGTAGAGTTTTGCATGAATATATTTTGCCTATCACTAAGGTTTCTTATCACTACAAGTGACAATGTTAGGTGTGATTTTGTTGCCTTCATGATACATAAGCAATGAATCTTTTAAACAATGAAATGTATGATAATACAGATTACAAGGGTAACCAAATGAACTTTAGACAAATTGAACAAGATAGAGGAGATAGTGGTGGAATTCCAAAGATTTTAATTATGTCATCAACATTCATATGTCACTATGAAGACACATAGAAAAAAAATTGAGTTAGCATATATTGATGCAAGGCAAAAAAATTGGAAGACATACAAAAAATGGTTATCATATATTGGTGGAAGACAAAAAAAAAATGAAATGCTACTACTTGGCTGACTGTCTTCATATACATTTCTTAAAACTTGTTCGTTTGTGGAAATGATAAGAGCCTATCATTTGTGGAAATTTTATAATAAACATAGTACTTTTCACTAAGGACGCAAACATTAATGTCAATATTACTTCAAATGTATATGGAAATGATTTTTCGGAAGGATAAGGAAAGAGATCCAAATTTACGAGTGAAAATTTACTTTCAACATGAAAATGGGTTTCCAAAAGGAGATGGAAGGAGATTCAAATTTATTTGTGAAAATCATTTTTGCTACTAATATTACTGTAAAGATATGTGAAAATTGGTTATTAAAATGAAAGTAATGGTGATATTCAAATTGACAAGCATAAATATGTTAATACAAATTGTTGTAGTAGCCCCTTTGAGCTTAAATGTATCCCAAATACTTAGTATGAATGATGCCTCGAGGAATATGGTTCCATTTAATATGGTAGTGATCAAGATGAACCTCTTATTATCCAAAGGAAGGGGCCTTTTGGCTACAAATATAAGCCCGTGAATATTAAGGTGCAAGGAAAAAAATATGAGAGGAAAGACTACCATCAAATGTACAATGCAGGTCATGTGATCAATGCCATTCAACACAACACTCTAAAGAACTCCCAAGTTGGTGTCAAAATTGGCACAGACATCATCCATAATTTGGTCTCCAAATAGAAGAACACCAAAAATTCTTGTAGTTATACATACAATCGAGCACAATGCCAATGATTCATAAACTTTTAAAATACCAATTCAAATAATGAACTCTAAGATATTATATTCAGGTGCAGGACTAGAGATGAAAGGGAATAATCCATGCCATTGAAATGACATATGTAAGCAGTGACAATGACGTACCATAGAAAAAAGCTTCAAGAATGAAGTATGATCAACAATATCTAGTAGCCATCTTGGCACTTGGACAGTGCCACTAAAAATATTTATGATTGTAATACCAGTTGTAATCACAACAAATACAACAATGAGTGTAATTAATAATGCAGAAGTGAATTTCAAAGAACATGCAAATTCAGGGAAATGAACCCATCAATATAATCATCAAGATTTTAACATATTAACTCGTTAAGGAATGAACTAAGATCCACATCCTTGAATGCATATGTCGTTTCCAATAGGGTTGTAGAAATTCTTTGTAGCTTGAAACTGCTAATTGTAATTTATTAAACCAATAGACCAGAATATACTCTACTCATCAGCCGAAACAATTAAATGATCGTGAAATCATGAAGCATACAAGAGAAAGAATTCAATCAACACATTACACATTGATATCCTGTGGAAATCCACATCTAAAAACCCCTTCTATCTGTATATTGCATTAATCATTAAATATGAGAAGATTAGAATTCTTTGCTCAAGCGCGGGCAACCTCTACACTATGTCTATCTCTCTCATAGCTTCCTAGACAAGCATAGGAAAATACTTAACCAATTTCTCGCTTACCCAAGTCCCTATTTCCTTGTGTTGTTTCCTTGGGAATTAGCCCCTATTAATTAGAGAAATTTCTCAAAATAATTCTGCAATCCATCATAGGCCTTCCTTTGACTGTATGCACCACCTATACAATTGAGATGAATAAACAATTGATAGTACAATTTCCTTGAACTCTGATATCAACTGGGTAATTCTCAGATCTGACATCCATGAGTTATTTATAAGTGAATACTCAATTAACTCGTTGATCATTGCAAGCAACACCAAACTATTAGACCTCCCACTAGTTCGTCTAACAGTTGGAACTACTTTAACTGACTTTAACTGAGTGAAACTGAATTAATTAATTACAACCCAACATAAACTCAGCAAGGGCTCCTATAATGTAGGAGACACTCTACATGAATCAAGTTAGACCCTCAACTAAAATTACCTGAGCCAACTAAGTCAAATTAACTTAGTTAACTAATACAAGTTATCATGAGATGTGGAATTACAATTTTATTCCTAATTTAATTCAAGGACAAAAATAAATTAGGATTTTCTTGTTGCATTTTCAACAAGGGTAACATGAAAAGTTAGACAAATGGTCTATGTAGATGTGATCAGTATGTGAAATTCCTAAGATATGTTGAATTATTTTCATATAATTACATTAATTATTAGACATTTAAATCGTTGATAGTTGTGAAATGGAACAAATGAAATATGACTTTTCTAAACATTGCAGTGCTAAAACATGCTTACCAGAATGATCAAAGAAGACTTATCCACTCTCTTGAAGGACACCAATGAAGCCAAAATAAGGTCTATGGTGAGAAATAGGATCGAAATACATCCATTCCACTAATGAAATCCAACAAACAATTCTTCAAGTAATATACATGCATGATGCACACCATTGATGATGTTCGAGATAGCATATCACTTGCCCAAACAAAAAATCATCTTTATGAGACAAAGACTTATAATTAGAAGTCATATACAATATGAATCATTCCTTAGTAATATAAACATGGCTCTGCTCTAGGTAGTTGGCCACTCAAATAAAGATGAAAGGAATTTGAGAAAAAAGGGACACTCCTAAGGCATGTTAAGTTAACACACTTCAACTTTGTGAAACAAGAAATTTTCTTACTATTTCCAATTTCTATACTACTCAATACAATAATTGGGTTAAAATTTTGGAGGATTGGACTTTTCCTATAACCTACCTATCAGCAGTACTGTTTTATTTTGTGATGGAGAATAGCAAGCCTAAAAAATAACTCCATGCTCATTGGGGACGGACATTGCTTTGGAGGTCTGTAAACATCTCATAGAATTACAATGTAACTGAATGGTTTTTACATAGAGAGGAAGCCATTCGGGGATGGGGTTCTTCAAAAGATGAAATCCTAAACCTGTGTAGCTCAACTAGAATACATTTTCATTAGCATTTGAAGCCCTCAATCTCTTTATATTGTAAATGGATGTTTCCCAACAATTTTTGAGGACACAACTCTCTTACATGTCTTACATTTTTTACAGTCTACTTGGAAACGCACTAGATTTCTTACATCTGATTAGATTTTCAAATCCAAATTCTAAGTTCATTTGAAGTAGATGTGACAAGCATTCCACTCTTGTCAAGTTGATGACCAAATACCTCTCTAAACTCTATTCATACAAGCTAGTTTTGCTCTATGGTATGTTTCTTTTCTTTCTGCATATTGTTTTTTATGGGGCAAAACAACATTTTATTTTTCATTATTTTTTTCCATTACATTTGATTAGTGTTACATGAAGAGACAAAAATGTCTTCCACCCAGGTTTGATGAATATTGAAAATTGCTATCTCTCTTAGCCTTTGATCTCTTGGGGACTAGAAAAAACACCACATTCAAGGTAATTTTTTTCTCATATTCGTAAAACCTAGCTCCCACCCGAGGCTATAAGTATCCATGGAGTACCTATTTATGGGAGGCCCCACTACTACACCAAGGGAAATTTTAAGACAAAATAAATCTTTGGTCTTAAAAAATAACTTTTTATTTTAGTTATTTTACATTAAAATTTAATATCAATTGAATTGTCTTAAATATAAACTTTAAGACAAAAATAGTTTGTGACAAAAATATTTTAAGACAAAACTTTATATTTGAGACAAAAATATTTTAATACAAAACTTTATATTTAAGACAAAAATAATTTAAGACGAAAATATTTTGAGACAAAAATTTATATTTAAGACAAAAGTAGTTTGAGACAAACATTTAAAAACAAAATTTTATATTTAAGACAAAAACAATTTAAGACAAAATTATTTTAAGTTTAAAACAATTTAAATCAAAATTATTTTAAGAAAAAACTTTATATTCAAGAAAAAAGTTGTTTGAGACAAAAAAATTTTAAGACAAAACTTTATATTTAAGATAATGGCCACTTTAGATGAAACCTATTTAATATAATTGACAATTAAGACACAAACATATCAATTTAAGGCAATATTATCTAACAACTATATAATTGACTTTGATAGTGTGCCTTAAGTCCGCCATCTTGCAGGAAACTACTGTCTTGCACCTATACCAAGTTTGTTATTTTACTTACCATTCACATTATCTAATATAAAGACAAAGATTTGTTGGGCTCTTTGTTTTGTAGGGGTATTCGACTAAGAAAAACGTGACAACTTTTACTGACAAGATTTCTCGGACATCAATTCCTCTTTTCTCCCTTTCATATCTACTAATACAATTAGAGACAACTTTTCTATCGTTGCGTTTGTCATTGCTACAGGGAGGGGGATTTTAAGACAATTTTTTAAGAGAAAATAAATATTTTGTCTCAAATTTTCAATACGAGGTGCCAGTAAAAAAATGTAAAGGTAAATGATTAGGGGTTTGTCTACTAGCATTCACCAAGTGGTTTGTTTACCATGGTTTTTAGCTGATATTCAACAAAGGAAAAGTGTTACTGAGACACATAGCCACGGGATAGGTGAAGCAGATCAGGGTTCATGTGAAGAACCTGTATAAGCTAGATGTGGAAGACTGTGTTGCATTAAGCACTAAGGCGGAGAAAGTGCAGGTTGCGATGTCGATGAAATTTGGCACAAAATACTTGGTCATTTCCATCATGGTACCTCGAATATTATATAACAAATAACCACTGGCCTCCATAAAGGAGTGCTTAAGCAATAGGATGTATGTAAAGGATGTACATTATGGAAGTACATAAAATCCACATTCCATGATCAGGACAACAAAGCACATGCAGTCCTAGAAAGGATCCACTATGATGTTTATGGACCTTTCTCGACAACCTACACTGTCAGACACAAATATTTTGTCATTTCTATTGATCACTTCTCACAAAAGTGTTGGATATTCTTCATGTGGAAGAAAGATTAGATATTCTGCAAGTTCATAGAATTAAAGACATGGGTTGAAAGAGAAGCTAGCAAGAAGGTGAAGGCTCTGTTGTAGTGGCTGCAACACCCTCCAAAATTTTGGCCTACAATTAAATTTCAAATCCTACTATGGATATTGTGATTGATCATTCCTTAATCACTTATTGGTAAGTTTATTATCTCAAGCTCCCCTTTTCAATCTTAAGAGACGTTCATGCTTTTATCTTTACATAGAATGTGTCATCCATTGGAATTTCTAAGTCTAACTATTAGAAATCCTTCATGTACTTTCTGATTTATTTCTGCCTACTTGTTCTGTTTAATTAACAAGTTATTTACCATGTAAATACTGAAAATAAATACAAGTACATGCTCAACACATTACAGATCATCAACTGAAGGAAAAAAAGCACACAAGTGACACCGTTGTTTTTGGACTAATGTCCCAAGAAAAACTCAATGTGGGAAAACCAATGCAGCTATCAGAGGGTTTTATTATTAAACAATTTTAGAATACAATCTGGGTGCCAAAATAGCTCACCCAATAGAGAATGATCTTGGAAGTAGTACCACTCAATCAAAAATAGATATTCTAGCTAAAACCCCGGATGAACAATCCCACAGCTCTCAGCTCCAATCTGTCCCACGAAATATCCAACGTTTGCCTCTAGGGGCTGCGTCAACCTCTCTGGCCCAGCGTAACCCCAACTCGCCCTGTGCCAGCCTCTGGAGGCACTGTGTCAGCCTTTAGAGCCTCTTCATCACCCACGCTGGCTCTCTCTGGCACTGTACAACTCTTGGTTGCCTCTGCGTGGCCTCTAGCTGGCTCTCCATACCTATGTCCCAGATTCTACATTGATGCTCCCTGTACCCTCTCCGCCTCTCTGCTTCTGTATTCACTATCCCTCAACTGCAACTCTGATCACTTCTTCGATTTCCTCAGCAAGCCCTGCCGCAAAAAATTGAATTCTTGATCAACTCAATGTGTTCTCCAAGTGACCCTCAAGCCTCCTCTTATACTTTTCTCATTGACAATTCAACGGCTAAGATTAAGTCCCTAATCAATAGAAAAGATTAGCCCTAGCTTGGTCCATGACTTTTGAACCCTTTTAACACAGTTTTATATTAATTCACATTAATATTTTATTTTTCCTAAGTCTAAACTCCATTAAAAACATCAATTATTTTTATATCTCCGAAATTGTTTAGAATATACCCAAACCATTTCTTGGTATTGAATATCTCATGTGCTTTAGCCTCTCCACCGATTTCTGTGGCTAAAGCACATCCAATGCTACCCCAAATGAAGACTCCCTCTTAGCGAGGATTGTGCTCTACTAATACACCTCACTGAGCATCACCCTAATCATCCTGCATTGGTCCTTGTGTTGATGCTAGGCCTACTGCCCAACATCCTATGCCCTGTCACTACCACTGTTGCATCCATACCGCAACCCCTCTCATCATGCTGCATCGTGCTGCCCATAGCATTGTTATGAAACCAGCTCAAGAAAAGATAGAAAAGATAGATCAACGCCTTAGAATTCAGCCTCTTCGAGGGGGAAACCTCCTTTACATTACATAAATGAACAATTCTTTGATGATTCAAATGACAAAACCTCCTTTCTATATATAGGAGTCTAAGGAGTCACAATATAATCCAGCCGACCTAACAATAACAATATAAAGCTACAAAAATAAAAATAGAGGGATTCTATGGGGCACAGAGATAACAATATGGAGGTAATAGGGGCACAACAATATAAATAAGGGGTATAACTACAATAGTAATGGGGTAATCACTAGTATTATAGGGACCCAACATGCCCCTCTCCTTCAAAAAAGTGTTGTCCTCAACGCTTGAGTAGTTCTGGATACTTCTGCATAAAATTCTCATCCTCCCATGTGGAATCTTCAGCGGATAAGTTCTTCCACTTGATAAGATACTCTGGAATTGATCGATTTCGTAGCTGTCAAGTTCTTGTTTCTGTGACTGCTTCTGGTTCCAATATAATTTTTCCTTCCTCGTCAAGTTTTGGCAATATTGTTTGAACTGGGAGCTTATCACCTATAACCTTCTTTAGACATGAAACATGGAAAACTGGGTGCAATCGAGAAGCTGCAGGAAGCTCCAATTTGTATGCCATAGTACCAATATTTTGCAACACCTTGTATGGACCATAATACTTTGGTGATAATTTATTATCCTTCTTAGCTTGCTTTAGGGACATTTGCTTATATGGTTGTAGTCGTAGGAATACCCAATCACCTACATCAAAACTTATTTCACTGCGATGTTGATCTGCCTGTTGTTTCATTCTATTTTGTGCCAACACGAGGTTATCCTTTAAGAGTCGGAGGACTTGTTGTTGATGTTCGATGTGGTGTTCCACTACTTGAACCTTAGAATTTTCTCTTAAATATGATATGATGGATGGTGGTTGATACCCATAAAGTGCCATAAATGGGGTCATTTTTGTTGCTGTATGGAAGGAAGTGTTATACCACCATTCAGCCAGAGGCAACCATTTGACCCATTGTGTCTGTTTATCAGATACAAAGCAACGAAGATATCCTTCCAAACATTTGTTTACTATCTCAGTTTGCCCATCAAATTGACGATGATAAGATGAGCTATGAGCTAATTGAGTACCAAGACAAGAAAATAATTCTGTCCAAAAATTTCCAGTGAAAATGGGATCTCCGTCACTTACAAAAATCTTTGGGTTTCCATGTAGCTTTTGAATTGTTTCCATAAATGCAGTAGAAACTGTACTGGCTTTAAATGGATGTGATAATGCACAAAAGTGTGCATACTTGGTAAGTCTATCAACTACCACCATGATGACACTTTTTCCCTCAGACTTGGGTAAACCTGTGATAAAATCCATTGAAACCTCCTCCCAACATTGGCTTGGAATGGATAAAGGTTGTAGTAGACCCAGTGTCTTAATTGTTTCAACTTTATTTTGTTGGAAAACCAAACATTCCGCCACAAACTTTTGAATATCTGATTTAAGGCCATCCCAAAAAAATTCCTTCTTAACCCTGTGGTAAGTTTTTAAAAATCCTGAGTGCCCTCCTAAGGGAGAAGTGTGCAATTCCATAAGAATCTTTTGTTTTAGTTGGGAATTCTTACAGAGGTATAAGCGATCTTTGTACCATAACGAATCATTTTGCAAGCTAAATGTATCAGACGTATTGGAATCCTGTTGTAGCTTTCGAATAAGTGCCCAAACTTCTTCGTCATTCTTCCATTCCTCCCTTGCTTCATTTATCCAATCTGGTTGGATAATAGAAATGGTGCACAACAATGCTTCCACATCCTCATCCTTTCTTGAGAGTGCATCTGCCACCACATTTTGCTTCCCTCTTTTGTAGATGATTTCAAAGTCATAACCCAACATCTTTGTGACCCACTTTTGTTGCTCTTCAAAGGATAATCTTTGTTCTAAAAAGTATTTAAGGCTATCATGATCCGTTTTTACCTTGAAGTGTCCTCCCATTAGGTAGGGTCGCCATTTCTTAAGTGCATGGAGTATTGCCAGCATTTCCTTCTCATAAATAGCTTTGATTAGAAACTTTCCCTTGATTGGATGACTTTCAAAAGCAATGGGTCTTTCATCTTACATTAGAACATCACCAATTCCATTTCCTGAAGCATCACATTCCACAATAAAGGTTTTTGTGAAGTCCGGTGTAGCTAAGACCGGTGCTTGGCACATTGCCTCTTTAACATGTTCAAAGGCCTTTGTTGCTTATGGAGTCCATGAAAATGCATCTTTCTTCAATAATGTTGTTAGAGGTGCTACTATTCTCCCATAATTCTTAACAAACTTGCGATAATACCTTGTCAACCCAAGAAATCCTCGCAGATGCTTTATGGATGTGGGGATTTTCCATTCCTTAATGGCTTTAATTTTGCTAGGGTCTACCTTAACTCCTTCATGAGATACAATATGACCCAAATATTCCACCTCCTAGACTCCAAAGAAACATTTGGATCTTTTTGCATATAATTGTTTCTCCTCCAATAGTTGTAGCACCCTGTCAACATGTTCAACATGATCCTTCCAAGGCTTGCTATAGATTAGTATATAATCAAAAAATACTAACACAAATTTTCTAAGGAATGTTTTGAAGATTGAATTCATTAAACCTTGAAATGTTGAAGGTGCATTGTTAAGGCCAAAAGGCATGACCAAAAATTCATAATGACCCTCATGAGTTCTAAATGCTGTTTTCGGAATGTCTTCAATCTTCATTCTGATTTGATGATATCCCGAATGAAGATCCGACTTGGTGAAGTAAATTGATCCATGTAATTCATCCAGTAATTCATCAATGACAGGAATGGGGAACTTATCTTTAATAGTGAGCTTATTGAGCTCCCTATAATCCGGACACATGCGCCATGATCCATCCTTCTTGTGCACCAATACTACTGGAGCAGAGAAAGAACTTTGACTCGGTTAAATTATACCAGCCTCTAGCATTTCTACAACTATATGTTCAATTTCACTTTTTTGGACATAGGGATATCTGTATAGCCTCATGTTTAGAGGAACACTTCCTGGAATCAGATGAATAGCATGATCATGATCACGCATAGGTGGGAGACCTTTGGGAGTCTCAAATACCCTGGAATGATTGTCCAGGACTTTTTGGAGATCTGGAGAAATAGATGATTCCAATGTGGAAACATCTAGCGAACATAATTGTGCAATTACACCTCTTTGCTCCTTTTTTAGAAGCTTTGTCATACCATTAGAGTTGATTATCTTTCCTGGTTTTCCTGCAATACCCCTTAATTCAACTTCCTTTCCTTCCGTAGAAAATTTGATGAAAAGTTCTTGAAAATTAAAAGCTATTGTGCCCAAGGATTGTAGCCATTGGACTCCTAGTACAACATCAACACCTCCCATTGGAATGGAAAGCATTGGGCTAGTCAATACATATTCTCCCATGGATAGCTTGATATTATGGCACCTTCCAGAGAAATTTATTGTTCCTCCATTTGCAATCATCACTTGACACTCTGGTGCTGGATATAGGAAGCAATTCAATTCTTTTGCTACCTTACAATGAATAAAAATGTGGGTGCTTCCTGAATCAATCAACACTGTTACCTTTTTCTTCTTGATTTGTCCTTCTATCTTTATGGTTTGAGGAGTGGTAATTCCCGCCAATGCATTACAAGATATGTTCGGATTTAATTTTTCTTCATCTAGGCTTTGTTCTTAGAGTATATCCTCTTCTTTTGACCTTTCTTGCTCCTTTTCTTCTTCCTCTTCACAATCTATGTAGAATAATTTCTTCTTAGCACACTTATGACCTTTAGTGTATTTTCTATCACAACTGTAACAAAGCCCTTTTGCTCTTTTTTCTTCCAATTGTTGTGGTTTCAACCTTATAGGTTGTGGAAGACTAGGGGCAACAACACTTCCATCTTTATAGTTGTGAGTGGTATGCTTCCTGGTTGCCATAATTTTGCTTTCCATTTTTCTTGCCAACCTGAATGCCTTCTCTAATGAATCAGGTTCCCAAAGGCGAACATCATGTTGGATATTATCCTTTAAAGACCCTATGAACACATCAACCCTATGCTCCTCAGGAATATATTTTACCCTTATGTTCAATTTTTGGAACTCCTCAATGTGCTCCATTATTGAACCCTTTTGTTCGAGACTTATCAATTGGCTAAAAAAGTGTTGCTTTTTGTATCCTCATAATGTGCTATCAATTCTTCCGTAAAAATTGCCCAAGTGATAAATTGTTTACGAGAGCAAAGCCATTGATACCATACAAACTGATTTGGTTCCAAATATACACTTGGCATACGTACCTTTTGTGTGTTTTGCACATTATTGAGATCAAAGAATTGCTCCATCTGTAATATCCATGTGGCAGGATCATTGCCATCAAACTTCCTCATATCGATTTTTGGAATATGGTGAGTCTTCGATCCAACATTAGCATCTATGGAATCATGATTAACATTTCTTTTATTCTCATCATGAGTTTCCTTTCGTACCCTTTCATCCTTAGTGCCCATTTCTTGTAGCAACTTATTCATATTTATCTTTAATTCGTCCATGTCTGTCTTCAAATCTGCCATGTCTCTCTTCAAATATGTGTTTGAATCATCCATCTTAGCTTCCATTCCCTTTATCTTAGCTTCCACGCCATTTATCTTAGCTTCTGTTAGCTTTTGTGAGCGTGACATTTGTTGCACTTGTTCTTGTAATTTTGATATATCATGTAGCATTTCTTCCTCTTCTTCATGGGTCATGCTAGAGCTTTCAGGTTCCTTACTCAGTGTTTTCATTTTCTTTCCTCGGGGCATCAGTTACTGATAATAATGCTTTACTATGCCCTTTGAATTCCTTCAAACCAAGCTTACGCAAAAATTTAAAAAAAGAACTACACACCTTTTTTCTCTTTGTAGAAGCCTGATATTGAATCTGATATATCTCTGTAATTTCAGATCATCCAATTTTGAACTTTCAACCTGTAGTAGCCTTCTGTGTCCTCTTTCCAATGCCACAAGTCTGACCCAAATTGGATTCTCCAAGGAAGAGTTATGCGAAATCTCCCACAGTGACTTGATTTTAGACTAATTCGGTAGAGCAAACTTGTACGACGTGCCACAAGTCACTGTTTCGACCTATGGATCTGAAAAATTCATAAACGAAACTACAATCCATTCTCTTTCTTTACCTTCTTACGAAATTTCAATCCAATCTTTAGAGAGAAGTTATGACAATTTTCCCCAGGTCACCTGTTTAGAATGTAATTCAGGAGTCTGTAAAAGACCAACTTCCTCAGATCATATCTCCGAAAAGATAGTGCAAAATGATCTAAAATTTGGACCCAACGTTCAGCCCTATCTCTTCTCAAATGGGTTTTCTTTGCAAATTCTGAAACGTCACAGAAAAAAAGTTATAGCGAAAATGCCACGATGACCTGTTTGGAGCAGCGAAACCCTAGAATCCAAAGCTCTGATACCAAATGTTATGAAACCAGCTCAAGAAAAGATAGAAAAGATAGATCAACACCTTAGAATTTAGCCACTTCGAGGGGGCAACCTCCTTTACATTACATAAATGAAAAATTCTTTGATGATTCAAATGACAAAACCTCCTTTCTATATATAGGAGTCTAAAGAGTCACAATGTAATCCAGCCGACCTAACAATAATAATATAAAGCCACAAAAATAACAATAAAGGGATTCTATGGGGCACAGAGATAACAATATGGGGGTAATAGGGGCACAAAAATATAAATAAGGGGTATAACTGCAATATTAATGGGGTAATCACTAGTATTATAGGGACCCAACAAGCACTGCCACTGCTAACTGTTGCACTACAACTCATTTACTGAGAGGAAAGTAATTGATCTCCCAACTTTGACATCTCTGTCAAGCTAGAGTCACCCATGATGCTAAAACTCCCTCTGTCACTAACAAGTACCCCTTCTTCGACCTCTGCACCACTGCAACAAATCAATGCATCTCGCACTACTGCTTCATGTTGTCCTAGGAATCTTTCAATGTAGCTCCCTCTGTCGCTTCATCCGCATCCGTCTCTACTGAAATCTGCCAGTACTACTACTCCTCTTTGGGGCTCCCATAGCAAGGTATAATCCAAGAGGCTGGGTGCCTCGAGAATCCTACCCCTCATCGCCTGTAGTCTGTCTAACTATAGCTCGATGTCTCCCCACTTCCTCTCAAGTGGCATGTGAGAACTCATGGCACAATCATCATCTATCTCCACTTCCTTCTCCGCCCTTGCTGGTGTAGCCTCGGTCTCAGTATCCTCTCTCTTTCTCTTCTTCCTCGGACACTAGCTCGCATAGTGAACCAGTTCCCCACAGTGGAAGCATTTAACCTTGGAAAGTTCCTTCTTCTTCCATTTCTCCTGCTTTCCCTCAGATGCTAGGGCAACATCCTCCTCTTCCTCCTTCTTGATTCTGACCCCGTTGCCGCTGCTTCCCACCTTGGTCAGCCTTCTGATCTCTTCTTGACAAAGAGCCACCCAAGGTTCCTCCCAATCTTGAAGGGTTGAGCTTCCTAGTATGCTCTAGACAAACACCTCCTAGTCTTCTGGGACTGCGTTCAAGGTTGTCCTCACCATCAATTCTTGATCCGGCATGGCCCTTATGGAAGTCAGTTGATCCCGGATCTCCTTTAATCGAAAGAGGAAGGTGTCGATCTATTCTCCCTAATACATTTGGTATGACCACAATTGATTTCTAGGAGCATCTTCCTCTGCACGGAAGTATGCTAATATAATTTTGTCAGGGCCTCACACATCTCATTTGCCGTGCCCTTTTCAGCAATATGTGGTACTACATGGTACTTGACCCCATCAAGGATGATGCTCTTGGCCCTCGCCATTACCTCCTCGTACTTATCGTTCTCAGCTGGGTCAACTGGGATTGATCTCATCTTCAAGGCGAAGTGCTTGAGATGATTCATGTCTAGAATGGACAAGATTCTGGCCTTTTAGACTACGACTTTTGAGGCTCCGTCTAGTCTATCTTGGTCTATTACCCCATTCACTACCATTTCACTACTCCTCTACTTCCCTCCTGGAACTTCTCAGTTTGACTCCCTCTGAGCCTCGATTTCCCTCTTGGAAACCCCTCTACCAATGTTGAGATTGCCCCATTCCTATCGTTAGTGCAACTACATCACTGATCTGTATTTATTGGCTAGAAATCCTTGGTAGCAACTCCCTCATCCTTGGTCTTGCCTTGTTAGGTACTGTTCTCACCACAGTACCCCACCAAATTCACTCTGCAACTTACCCACAGCCTCCTATGCCTCATCAAACTGAAGGTTAGAGATTCTAGGATTTGTGCAATCCTAGCACCAGCAACATCTGCACCTCCTGGCCATGGGCATCAATCCTTCCTAACTGAGAAAAATGACTGATCACTGTGTAGGTCAAGCCTACTCCCTTCTACCACTACACTGACCCTCCTCCCAGCTCAAGCTTGATAATGTAGGCATTGCATCACACCTTCCTTGTTGCTTATCCACTAGGAACAACTTCTATCACTCAAGAAAGTTGTTTCTGCTGCTGCTACTCTGATCGGTTGATGCCCTCAGTTCTCCTGTGATCTGCAACCATGCTCTGATACCATGTTGGAATTTCTAAGTCTAACTGTTAGAAATCCTTCATGTACTTTCTTATTTATTTCTGCCTACTTGTTCTGTTTAATTAACAAGTTATTTACCATGTAAATAATAAAAATAAATACAAGTACATGCTCAACACATTACAAATCATCAACTGAAGGAAAAACATGCACACAAGTGACAACGTTGTTTTTGGACTAATGTCCCCAAAAAAACTCAATGTAGTAAAATTGGTGCAGCTATCTGAGGGTTTTAATAATAAGTAGTTTTAGAATACAATCTGGGTGCCAAAGTAGCTCACCCAACTGAGAATGATCTTGGCAGTAGTACCTCTCAGTCGGAGACAGATATTTCGGCTAAAACCCCAGATGAAAAATCCCACAGCTCTCAGCTCCAATTTGCCCCATGAAATCTCGAGTGTCTACCTCTAGGGACTGCGTCAGCCTCTCTGGCCCAGTGTCACCCCAAATCACCCTCCGTAAGCCTCTAGAGGCACTATGTCAGCCTCTAGAGCCTCTACATCACCCATGCTAGCTCTCTCTAGCATTGCATAGCTCTTGGTTGCCTTTGCGTGGGCCCTGACTAGCTCTGTGTGGCCTCTAGTTGGCTCTATGTATCTCTCTCTCGGATTCTGCGCTGATGCTCCCGGTACACTCTCTACCTCTATGCTTCTATATTCATTTCCCCTCAACTACAATTTTGATCACTCCTTCGATTTCCTCAGCAAGCCCTGCCCCAGAAAATTGAATTCTTGATCAACTCGGTGTGTTCTCCAAGTGACCCTCAAGCCTCCTCTTATACTTTTCTTGTTTTCAATTCAACAGTCGAGATTAAGTCCGTAATCAATGACTAAGATTAAATCTCGCTTGATCCATGACTTTTGGACTCTTCTAACACAGTTTTATATTAATTCACATCAATATTTTATTTTCCCTAAGTTTATGCTTAGGGACTCCATTAAAAATATTAATTATTTTAATATCTCCCAAATTGTTTAGAATCTTCCCAAACCATTTCTGGGTATTGGAGATATCATGTGCTTTAGCCTCTCCACCAATTTTCGTGGAAAGAGAACATCTAATGCTACCCCAAATCAACATCATCTTTGGGCATGGGGTTTATCGCTTGTCATGCAAAGGGAGGTTTGTTTTGCTTCAAGGGGAAATCTTTATGAGAATGGGTTGTCCTCACCAAATAGACATGTTTCACACTCATTTCACAGAATCTTACACAAGTATTTCCTTTATCCTCCCAAAGTCTATCATCAGAGCTTCACTTTCCATAAGCTGCCACAAAGTTTGTTGCATTAAGCGAAGTATGTGTTATATGTTCTGGGTGGTCTATGTTGTATCACTAACTTTTCAAGCATGTGATCGTAGTCAAGTTTTATCATTTTTCACATCCGGTCCATTGATCCCACACTTAGCCAAATTTCGGAGTTTCCTTATCAACCAAGCCTCATCCAACTTTCCTGAACTGTGCACTTCACATATGTAACCCTCAATATTTTCCCTTTCCTATTGGAATTGTGCAATGTGTATAAATCCCATCCTCCCTTAGCATTCAAAAATGCACAGTGGTTTCCTCTAATGTCCTTCTCTCAGACAGAACCCAATGTCTCTAGAAACTATGTAGTTTTGTCCCTTGACTACCCAATCTACCTTGCATCCTAAAATTGTGTAGACATGTCCTTCGAGGGCCTCATCCCATAACAATGTCTTTCATCTAGCTAAAAATGTGTAAATTTTTCCTCCCAAGGCCTCATCCCACAACCGTTACTGCTCACTGAAACTACACAATTATGTCTCTCAAGGGCCATGAAGAAAGATGACATGATAGATGACTCTCAAGGAAGTGAGGAGAAAAATAAGCAGACCAAGGAACCCAAGGTATGATAGAATATCGATACCACATGAAGACTCCATCTGATGCATAACCCTTTGGAGGCTAGGTGTGGAAAACAAAGCACATATTTTGAAATACACCTCTTACTGAAGCTTAAAAGTTTTCTTATCATTTTCGTATCGTTCTGTCTTCACTAACATGCATAGTTGAAAGAACTGAAACTCCTTCCATGTGTTTCCTCTACGTGTCTTGCTCCCTTTCACTTGTTTATTACATAGCTTAGAAGATGAAGAGCAATACCACTTGTTTATTTAAGCTATGGAGGTTGTGACCAATAAGATCTTATGACCAACCAGGCACGATGCAAGGAACCCTAAGTGAGATGAAATACGTTTGATGATATGTATATAGTCAGTACACTCCTTTGCATTACTCCTTTCTTTGTATCTTGCATGTACCCTCACTTCTTGTCAGATTTGGCTACGTGTTTCCAGTAGTCTCTTAGCTCTTTCCTGACAAAGCAGGGGAAGGAATTTACTTCAACCTGGTTTCTTCAAGGCTCTTAATAGAAAGTATAGAGCTCAGAGAAGGAGATGTGGAATATCACTATCAAACTCTTGAAAATCATTTACATGTTCGAATATATCCAAACAATTAAGTTGCCACTCAACAACATTGTCAATCTGAGAAGACTCAAGAAAGATCACATCTCTAGTTATTATAAAATTCTTATTCACTTCATCATAGAGATGGTATGCTTTGGAGGTATGAGTACCCAAAGAAGATACATTTGTGACTCCTTGCATTGAGTTTTTTATCTGTTCCTTAGGTATGAAGGCATAACAGGAGGAACCAAAAACCCTGAGATGCCTCACCGAAGGAATGTGTCCATACCACATTCCATAGGGAGTCTTGTTTATAATAGCAAGAGATGGACAGGGAAACCAAGAATGAAAATATTTAACTAAGTATAGACAAAAAGGAATGCAAGCACATAACAAACCAATCAGAATGAAAATTCAACAATTGATGCATACAAATATATGCGTTCAACTATTCAAGGAAAGCGAAAATTCAAGGTACACGAAGAGGCGCATATGAAAAAAACAAGGGACTGATATGACAAAGTTGTAAGTGCATTTTTTTAGTGCAAAAAAGGAGAGCTTACCCATAAGGAGCGTGCAGTGCAATCACAAATGGAAGCCTTGCTATATACTCAGAAAGTGTGTGAACCTCCAAGCAACAAAAAAAACTGTAAAATGAACTATTGGGGAGGGCTTATATTTATAACTAGATCACATGTGTGATTTCGTTGGCCTTTTGAAGTGCACCCAACACATATTCTTGCAACAAGGGGGGTCGACTAATGTTTAGAGATGTGCTTGCACTGATCATGATTGGCGTTGGTTTTGAGAAGTGAACTAGATTTCCAAACAAAGGTGCACTACAAAGGGAAAGAGCACGAAGCTTGTGAGGGAAAAGTGTGTTTACACTTAGGGATTTTCAAAGAAAACTCGAATGAATTCAAACACTGAGGGGATTTCAAACAAGTTCAGAGTGACCTTGACCACTTAGGCATATCAAGAATATTATCAATAAGGGCTCCAAAAATTATATGAATTCAAAATTTTGGAGGGTGGTTGTAGCAGCTAAAACATATGCATAAAAGCATTCGGTGAAGCATCAAAGGAATACTCGATGAGTGAAAGAATCCCTTTGAGTTGCGCATTCCTAGAATGTCCATCTTTTTAGAAATCTTATTGAAACCACACATGAGAAGTGTAGAAAGGAAGCATTGAGAATGCCTCTCTTTGTGTTGTGTGGGTCCATTGTGGCCACACTTTCAATGAGAACCATCCTTGGATCAATGGTATGAAAGATATGATATTAAATTCTATGTGGAGGAATGATATTTTCCTTCATACCTACACCATTGATATCCTATAAGATATTTTCCCTTTTCTGGTTGCTTGTTATGTATCGTAGTTGAGACATCACCCATAATAATTAGGCATACTCTAGGTTTAATGAGACTTTAATGGAACTAATGAGTTAACTTCATGAAGGGGAATGACCTTCCTAACCCCACCTTATAATGTTGAGTGAAAAATTCCCTCATGGCTTCATGGCTTAGTGTGGGGGTGGCCAGACTCAAGAATGAATGCAGTGTAGCTAAGGCTATGGTGAAGTAGAACATGGATCACCCTTCATGAGTTGTAGACAAAATATAATATTCATTACATAAGTACCCTTGTGGAATTCAACTTTGGAATGTAAACCATGTTAATAAAAAACAAATGATGATTGATTAAATGCGTATATGTATGCACTAATATGCGAAATGGATATTATGGCATATGGGATGTCTATTTATAATGTGAATAATAGAGTTGGATACAATGGTTGTATAGTATTCATATGAATTTTAATCAATCTTTAATGTGCATTTATGGTGTGCTTTTCTTGACTATAAATAGGGATGTAATGATTCACTTAAGCATGTGATTAATGGACTACTAGTCACAATTATTAATAGTTTTCATAGTCAATTCGTAGAGGGGCCAAAAATTCTCTAAGTTTATTGAACTAATCAAAGAGTCTTGTGGATGATATGGACTTTGAGACAAAAATATAAGCCTCGATCTCAGAAAATGATACTTAAGGGAAATAATATTCTTAGAACATTTGGCGAAAGGTATTAAAGATTTCACTAAAAAACTCTCGAGTTGGTAAAGTATACTAAAGAAACTAAAGGAAAGGCCTAGAATATGGTAGTGAGATGAAGGAGTATGGATACATTCAAGGATAACAAGGAATTTTGTAGTTTTAGAAGTCATTTTGGTAGACCCATGCCCTCTAAAAATATCTTCCATCTTTGGAGACAAATTGAGGAAATCCATTCTATATGGCTATTTTCCTTGGAGAAATTTAGAGATTGGTTCCCCTTTAGATTTTTGGATTATTTGGAAATTCGGTGTTTGGGGGTCCAATCCTCAATGCTCGGTAATATGCCCAATAAGGGGGCTATCACCAAGAGCTATCCAAAATGGGTATCAAGAACCAAAGGACATAATATAATTTGTCAGGTATTGGGCTAACGACATACTGAATACCTCTATTACAAGTGAACTCCAACATAGTGTATCAATTGGCTGAAATATAGTTTACCAAAGTATTTGGTATCAGAGATTAGGACATGGTATAAAAAATACCAATGAGAATAACCTGATACTAATATATCCCAATGATAACCATCGAATGTTAGGGACATTTCCATTATCTTTCTACGACATCATATCTCGACAACAAGTCATCATACTGATCCATCTCTTGTGAACCATGGAATTTATCACAATGGCATTTGGAACCATGGAGAGGTTTCCCATAGCTAATGTCATAATTTTTCCTAGTCTATTAAACTGAGGATTACAATGTCAGTGCTAGAGGAGTATCAGAATTTATGCGTGGAAGGAGGGCCTCGTTTGCCCCATTGCAATGGAGGGTTTGTCAAGAAAATGGAGAGACCAACACTAATGTTTGAGAGCCATGAGACAAGGGTTTAAGAGCCACTTAGGGTTTGAGAGCCACGAGACGAGGGTTTCTCTGATGAGCATTCAGGGCAGTAGGCCCAACGGTTATACCCCTTACAAGCATTCAGGGAAATAAAGCACATAATCCTTTATTGGTGGGTGGCAGGAGATAGATATTAAGAGACCCTAATTCATAGGAAATGTGAGAGATGGGGGTTTCAGATGAGTGGGAAACAACAGGAAACAACAGGCTAGGCCGGCTAAAAATGGAAATAGGCCAGCTGAAAATGGAAACAAGCTGGCTGAAACGACTGAATTTTTTTGGTGTAGAAGCCAAAAATCATTTTGGTGCCAGATTGTTTTAGTTTTTATATGATGGGGCTTTCATTGTGATTTTGAAAAGGCATTGGAAGCTAATCTAGATTTTTCCAGGAGCACAACAAAGGGTTTATTTTCTAGAGGCATTTTCCAGAGGTATTTTCCTTGCATAGCTAAAGGCATTGGTATTGAGGTTTCCTATGAAGTGTTTGGAATTGGCATTGGTTTGGCTGGATAGGTGAATGCAGTCTTGTGTTTGTCCTCTCGTTTAATCTGAATTTGGTAACAGCCTAATTTCATATCAAACTTTGAGAATATTTGACTATTGTGAATCCTTTTCATAATGACTTCTTGCCTGGGTAATGGATAATTAAAATCTTTTGTGATAGCATTTAATGGCTTCTAATTTATCACCATTCTTATTTTCCCCTTAGCATTTCTACATGATTTTCAACCTCAAATGTGGAACAACAATAATGAGATTTGGATTCGGATATCAAGTTTAGATTTATTAATTCTTTCACCTGATTTTTAATCTCCTATTCATATTGAGGTGTATAAGGTATGAGTTTTCCTTTAACTCCATTATCATGTAAAGTCTCAATTTCTTGTTCTGGGCTTGTTGTATCCCAAAACTCTTAAGGATTGTTTGAACATAATTTGTTTAATTCATTACATACTTCTTTTTATTCAACAGACCAAGATTCATATTTTAAATCTTTATTTATATGACTGACTCTTTTTTCATATTTTTGTAAAACTTCTTTCTAATCTATGGAATCATTTTCAGTCTTTCTTGATGAACTCCTTTTGTTTTGATTTATTATTTTTCCCTTAGTTTCAAAATATGCTAATGTTAGTCCTTTTACACTAACAACTTTTTGCTTGATGTTGAAAATAACTCTATCTTCTGAAATTCTTGCTTGTAGTACATAAGAGATAAAAGGCATACCCAATAATAGACTTATAGTTGAATCATAATGTTGAATTGCACTAATATTTATGGTTTGTCTCCCCAACTTCATCTTGGTATCATCAACATAATGTGTATGAGTAATCTTTCCTCCAATATTCTTAGAGGTGAGAATATTCCTTAAAGGTTTCCACTGTTTTTTGAATAAGATGGGACAAGCCAAATTATTAGAACCACCTGTATTAATAAATTCATCTAACTATAACCATCCTTTTCCAACTTAAATTTCAATAGGTATATATAGAAGATATTTATTTTGACAATTTCCTTTAAGAAATTTGACTTTGCAACTTCGTCAATTTAATTGGGAACTATTGTAGATGAAGATTCAATTTGTTTTGGCCTTGGACACAAACCAGCAGCTAGAGAAAAAATATCAGTTTCTTTTCTACTGTTTTTCTTCTTCTAAGCTTTCTATTGATTGAGAATCTATTTTAGTTTCTTCAAAACTTTCTTTTGTTTCTTCTGTAATTTCATATTCACATTATTCACATTCAAGAAAATGTGAATCATATTTTTTCATTTTTAAATTGTTATGCACTTCAATTTCCCTTTCTTCTTCTTCCTCAGTTTCTGCCAACATATATACATAAAAAACTTCATCTTCTGACTCGACAACTAGCCAATTATCTACAAATTCATCTATTTTATACATTTTTTAGCTTTTAAGACTTTCTTTTTGGATATTTTGCCACAAAATGGCCTTTTTCTTTACATTTGAAGTACCAACCTTCTTTTATAGCATTTTGTCTTCTTTTAATGTACCCGTATTTTTTAAATGGTTTTCTAAGATTAGATATCTTCTTGATCTTATATTTGCCATATCTTTTCTTATGATTCTTCTTCTTCATTGGCATTCATGGAAGCACTTCTCTACAAAATTCTTGAGAAGGATTTATAGGATTATCTTGAGAATTCTTTTGCCAAGAATGCTATTTTAACTTTCCTTTGCATACGTGGATTAAATCAACCCAATAAATTGAACTCAAGTTTTTGCCTTCTTTTTCTAGATCTTTCATAACTACTTCACATATATTATGAGGTAGTTTATAACGAAATGTAACTCTGGTCATGAAATCATCTTGAATATTTTATTTCATTACCTCTCTAAAATATTCTTGGGAAAATATTTCTAGCTTTCTAGAATCACTGATTTCCATTCTAGACAAATCAAACATGGCTTGTTTCTTTGTATCATGTGGTTCAACACAAAATTGAGTTTTGAGCCGTTTTTCTAATATATCTAACCCTATTGAGATGACTGCATCTCTTTGTTCTTGAGATGGAGACATCCACCAATCATATACTATTCCAATCATTCTTTCTTCAGCTATCCAAAATATTGCATTATTATCCAATTTAGTTGTATATTTCATTTTCCATAATGGACCGATCCATACCATTATTGCATCGGTTGGATTATCTGTTTCATCTAGGTCTAAAATATAGCCATTATTTTTGGTTTCCATTAGACTTTCTTCAACTTTTGGGTATTTAGGAACATAATGAAAAATGTGGGCTTTGTTGAGACTGGGTCTTATAAAATCAAGACACAACTTTGTAGCTTTAGTCATACTCAACTGACTCTTTTTTAATTCTGGTTTAATTTCAAACTTAGTTCCTTTTCCATTCTTTATACTACTTCCCCCTTTGAATGTGAAAGGTATCTTTCTGGCTCTTTCTATAAGAAACAAGTTGATTCACTATCATCTTTAGAGTCATATGTCATTCTTGTGAAAGATCTTAAGTTATCAAACATTGATCTTTCTCGTTTATTATTTTTCTTTTCTTCTCTGATTCTTCTTCATTCTTATTTTTCTATTTTGGCTTGAGTTTGTTCATCATGAATTAGCTTTAAATTCTACAATATTAAGTCTCCTTGTGATCCCAAATCATCTATTGCACTTTCGGCATGATGACACTAGTTGGCTATGTTATTGTTGATTTGATAAAGTTCATTAAGATCCTTTGGATCACTGGCATATTTTCTATCATTGGAGCACAATCAACTCTTGTAGTTGGTTGTTTATAGTTTGTTGAACTTGTAGTACTATATTTTGTTTTGGGAGGCCATTTTCCACCACGAGAAAATTTATGATTATTATAATTCCATTCTTATGATGTAGCTTAAATGAATTTGGAATTCAGGAGGATTTTAATGGACAAATATCTTCGTTTAATGAACCAAGTAAATATTTATAATGTTTTGGAATGTTTAATTCATCTGCAATTCGTATTGAGTTGATCATGAAAGCCTTAGCCAAAAACGGTTTTTCATCTCAAATGTACAGTCCCTTGTCTTCTGTAATATACAACTTGGACTCACTTTACTAGATGGTGCTTTTGTATTTACAATTTGGGCTTTATTCATATGATTAGAAAAAATATATCTTGGTGGCTTAATGATTAGTTTTGGAATTTCTTGCCCATCTTGTAGAAACTATATTTGACCATTCCTAGTCACAATTTTTCTTGGATATTTTTCTCATTTTTTCTAACCCTCTAAAGATTGATATTGAAAATACCGATCAGAAGGAAGAACAACTTCTTCACAACCAACTCCCTCTAGCTCAATATTTGAAGTACCAGTTGTTATGCAATCTTTTAACACATGTTGTTTTAGTTTTGGATGAGTAGTATCACTAAGTTGGAATGAAGTTTGTACCACTACTCAAAGATATTCAGCTTCATCAACCATAATAATTCTTTAGACTCTGATTAGTAGTTTCCATGCAGGCTTAATATGCTCATTTATCAAGCTAACAACATTGTCTGGATATATCGTACCATACGAACAACTAGTAGCTAAATTTCCCATTATTGTACCTATTCTTGCATGTTCATATTCCTTATGATGAATATCAAACAGTTCAACCATGCAAGGAGTATTAATTCCTCTTAGGAATAGGGGTTCCAACCCTATTCTTATACCTCCAAAATGGATATAGGATTACCTTTTTTCTTGGAAATATTTTTGAAATTTTTGTATATCTTCATGAGTACAAAATATTAAGTGCAACTATTTGAGTAGCAAGTCCAAACACCTTGACTTTTGCTTTGACTTGTTTTAACCGAACTTTATTACTTAAGACCGGAATAATATTATTCTTATATACATCATTACTGGATAGTTCAGGAGGATTCCATTTAGTAGGGTCAATGATTTCTTCCTCTTTTTCTAACTCTTTGATCTCTACTTCAGATATACATTTCTTATCTACTAGAGAAAAAGTTCTAGCCATAATCTTATCCATAATAAAAACACACAGAGCTTTATATATTCTTCTTGGACATTTCACTTTTGAGGGATTCTAGAAGATGATGCTCCCAATGCTTTGCTTCTAAAAAATGCTCCCACTTCATGCAATCTTGCTTTTGATTATCTCAGTATGTTTGTTAGTTTGGGGATGGAATGAGGTGGAAAACCTCAATTGACAACCAAGAAGCTTCCACAATGTCTTCTATATTTACCTCATAAATCAAGAGTCACGCTTTGAAATAATGGGCAACATGTCTTGCATCATTTTGGCTTGAAACTTGTTATGTTGTTGTTATTTACAACGGTTGCTCCAACGAGAACTGGCTTTATTGGAAACATTGCTATTGGATCTTCTCTGCCAAGAGCTGAATGGTACAAGGGTCTTGTGACTTGTCTAAGTCTCTAGAGTTATGAAGAGTCATGATGTAGTACTGAAACAAAAGTTATGTTAGTTTGAAGTAGTTTTCGTATGTTATGTTGATTAATAGCAGGTTGCAGATGATTGCATTCTCGATATTCAAAGGGAACTATGAATTTTGGATACAACTATTGATGTTGTTTATCCAACAAGATAATGATCCTCTCCTTCACCAATCATATGACATGATTCGATGACAATTTATGGATAGCTACTCATTAAGAGAGTGTTATCTACACAGATTATCCTCCTCAATATCTGGCATAACAAATTCCTTTAATTCTACACATCATGGTACTCGTGATATATCATAAATGCCGAGGGATAGGTGTTATTCTATCTTTAAGGCCTTCAATATGCCCTCTTATTTTGTAAATCTAGGGATCATTTAGCCTTTTCCATCAAAGGCATATTCCCATTCATTGTTTAGGTGGACGCTAGAATATAGAACTGGGAAACGGCTTTAACACCACCTTCATTGATCATTTGATAACTAAACTTCTTGTGCATCAAAGGGGTGTAGTGTACCTCTGCTAACACTTGCTAGATTTTTCAGGTTGTATTTCTCATCAAATTCATGAAATAAATTGACAGAGGTCGAATTGAAACATACGAACTGCAACGCTTATCAGGAATCTTGATCGCAACAAACTCCTTCAATTTTAGACAATTGTATGGGTAATATCACGATCAACGTTTCCATTGTGTGCGAATCAATGTTAGATTCCTTAATGGCATGTAATGCATAGGTTCATGTCAATTTAATGGCACTGAAACTCATTAGTAGATAATTTTTCTTTCCCCTCCACCTGCAAGATCAAGAAATATTAAGAAATTATATGCAAACTCCGAGAGCATAAATGACTCCACTTGAATTGGTTTCTAGCTAGAGTAGCTAGAGAAAATATGAGTAACATCCATATAGTTAGGGGATTTATACACTAGTTTTATACCCATTAAATAATTAAAAAAACAATAATTGATTTATACACTAGTTTTATATATTTTATGTTATCTTTAATACACCTTTTAAGATTTTATTGGTCGAGGGGTTAGGTTCTCTTTTCACTATTATATAGGTTGTGGTTGTGATCCCTTCGCACACTTATCCCTCAGTAATTTTGCATAGATATTTTCCTTTTAAGGATTCTTTTTAAGCTTTTCCTTTTGATGATTTGCATATAGCTATTCCTTTTCAGGAGATGATCCTGTATCATATTACCTAGTTAAATTTTAAAAGCATGACCTTGTGCCAAAACTGCATGCCATCACCAAACCTCATTGTTGCTCCCTCTATGCTCATGCCATCCTAGCATGTACACAACAGTAACTTGTGCTCCTTTTGCTTGTTACTATTGCTCTACACCTTGAACAACTCTCTGTCTTGCACTCTACTGCTCTTTGTCTTCTTCTGTTGGCTCATCATAGAGCTCTTCTTCGTTGAAACATGTCTCATGGAACAAGGTAGCTACATCTCCAACTCAACTACCATTAGCAATATCATAGAGCAACATAGCAGTATTGAGTATTGAATGATGTAACTAAGTAAAGGAGAGGAGTAGGACATTCTCTGATGATGCTCAAAATTCAACCTTGGCACAATTGTGAAACCCTCTGCATCTATAACCAAATCAGAGAATGGAATCCTCTCCTACAGCAGTAGTTGTTTTCATAGAAACTTGTGTGATTTTAGTGAAGTTATGACATCTGTGTTTTTGTCACTTGGATTCTAAAGATATTAGATATATTTCATCTTATGGAATCGTTTGACCATGACGAAAGAAAAGGGACACAGGTAATATATATTGACATAATTATTGAATCTCTGGGCATAAATATCTACAAGAGGAATAATTTCACAGTGGCATAGCCACATTGTACCAAGGTTTTTATTTGAGCACGTTCATTTCTCATCAATCATGTTCCTTCCTCCCCATCAAGAAAAGCAAAGGAGCCATGACGGACATTGTGTTTTCCTTTGTCATGTTGTACCTTCAAGAAGTGAAAGCGTGAAAGCTCATGGCCCAAAAAGGAACGTTCTTCTTTACTTTTCAAGAGCATGATTAAAAGGCAGAGTCAATCATGTACCTGGGCTACTCAAGAAGACAGCTAGCACCACCAAAAAGCCCACAAGGATGACTCCAACTAAAGCAACTCTAGTCCTCCCAATCTTCATTTCTCTCAGTGAGCTAGGCATGATTAATTCTCTTTTAAATATGGATCTCAGTTGTGTAATATTTTCAATCCATAATTGTAGAGAGTCAACCAACCAGACTTTCATTTAATTTTCTGCAATCTCTCACTTTAATCCAACTTCTGAATGTTGTTATATAAATCCTAAACAAAAGCACAGGGAAAGTTTTCCCTGATACTGTTTCTCATGCATAATTCTCCATCATATGATTTAGAGTCTTGGGAAGAGAATGGTGTCAATCACTGTCACACCACGTCTCAACCCTCAATTGGCAACAATGCTAATCATGGCTATGGACTCCAAAAGTGGAGGTAACATTCAGTCTACTGTGTGTATCCACTTTCTCCACTACCCTGAATACAGACAAATCAATCTCTCGGTGTTATTATCATTAGCCTTGCTACATGCGTGGGCTCAAGGTTTACATTTTACAATTTAAAACACAAATGTGCCTTTCCCATCACCAACTTATTAATGCTCTCCCATTGTTTTTCATGGTGTTTGTGGAGGATGAATAGAAGAATTGAAAAAAAAAAATCATGAATCGACACAAATGTATATTATTATTATACAAAGAGAAGGTGGAGTGGCATGATATCTGTAAAGTTATTTATCATGCAGAATCTATATGTGATTTCTCTAGATATTAACAACATTAAAGTCCTAGATCTCATCTTTTATATTTATAAAAATGCCTTGGTCTACATCATGTACCACACAATACTAGATCTCTTTCTTACTCCTCAAGATTGCCATTATATTCAACAACATTGGCCTTTCAATATGATTATTTAAAAAATAAATGCACCAACTTTATAGAAAGGACATTTCACTTGTTTTAATATTGTGATCCCAATAAAGTTTTGATGCTTCCAACTATGCTATATTAATCAGAATTCAAGTTACGAACAACATTTAGCAACACCCATAATGTACTCTAATATGTAATTATGCATTTTTCATATATTTTCATCCTAGCCTATTAATTCTACTTGAAAGCAGAGGTGCCTTGAAGAAGTATCTGCAAGGGACTCTAATTTTGATATCCGTATCTTATGTAGAATAGTGTTATAAGCACCTGAATGCTACTCATTAAGATAGTATTATCTACATAGATTATCCCCCTCAGTAACTGGCATAATAAATTCCTTTAATTCTACATATAGTGGTACTCGTGATATATCATAAATGTTGAGGGATAGGTGTTACTCTATCTTCAGGGCCTTTAGTATGCCCTCTTATTTTGTAAATCTAGGGAGCATCTAACCCTTTCCATCAAAGGAATATTCCCATTCATTTTTTAGGTGGATGCTAGAATATAGAACTGGGAAGCAGCTTTAACACCACCTTCATTGATCATTTGATAATTGAACTTCTTGTGCATCAAAGGGGTGTAGTGTACCTCTACTAATACTTGATAGATTTTTTAGGTTGTCTTGCTCATCAAATTCATGAAATAAATTGGCAGAGGTCGAATTGTGACATACAAACTACAACGCGTATCAGGAATCTTGATCACAACAAATTCCTTCAATTTTAGACAATTGTTTAGGTAATATCAGGATCATCGTTTCCATTCAAAGGAGAACATGTCTCAATTTTCATCTCTCTCATGATAGCACAAGTATCCTTCAGACCTATCACAACTTTAGTTAGGGATGTGATTAAACTTCATCCTCAGTAGTCTTCATTATTTTTTTCAATTTTGAAGCCCCTTTCCAAATCTACAGCATGTTCTTGTTCTCTGCCTACATCATAAAAAATGCTCATCAAGAAACACATACAGTACTTTCTTTAAGCTGAATACAATGAACTCATCGAGATTGTATTATCAAATATCAATTGTCCGTAAAAATAAAAAATATGAGATGGTTCAGAATTTGATTTTTCACAATCAGATTTTTCAAAGATCAATTGTTAGTAACAGTAAGTAGTCTGTAGGTACTTTTTCACTAAGATATGAATATTAAGATATAAGTGTGTGGTCATTAAATATATTTAAATTTAATTAAAGGAATAGACTAAAGTCTAGTATTAGTCATATATTAGTTTGTATTATTATAGATATCAGTCTATATAGTATGGAAATATGATAAAGAAAATTGTACATTAAAATAAAATAAAGAATTTATTTATATATATAAGTTTTTGAGAAATATTATAGAGATATGTAAAATATATAATAATATATAATAGTTTATGGAATTATGTGTGGTCATCTGTTTTATGTTTTAAGAAAAAATTCCTTCTTTTTATTATATGATGTGATAAGTGTTGCTCAAAGGCTAATTGGTATATCCATTTAGCTTGAGTTGGAAATAAGGCCTTACTACGAACTCAATAATTGATAGCACATTTGTTTCAAAAAATTAGTGTAAACATTAAGAAGACTATATTAATTCAAAGGTAGTAAAAAATCTAAGATGGTATTTGAAGAATGAGAGATAACATCATGTGAATTTAGTAGCTTGTAAAGTTTGAATTGGTCTACATTCACTACATGCATTTTAATCACGGAACTGCCTCAATGAAATTAGTATTACATGCATAAAAGTTTAAACCAAAATATTTTAGAATAATTTTATAATTTTAAATGTTGTCATATATTTCAACATTTATTTATGTAATGATCCTAACTAGCATCCACAAACTTTTCTTCGCATATTTCTATTACGTTATTCTATACAAAATGGCAAACTAGGTATTTATGTTTCTTTGGTATTTGTAGTATTTATGTTGTTGATTTAGTTAGAGGTTGGATTTATTTTTAGAAATAACTCTAGAACGATACTTCAAAAGTTTGTTTGTGACCAGTTAGGTGCTTGTTGGAACACTCTGATAAGTTTGCCTCAAAGTGTTGGACAGATCTTCAATGCTCACTCAACACATTGGTAGAGTTTTTTTCAGGGTTTGAACCTAGATCTCAATTTTTTTCATATCTAATTCCTACATAAGCACTAAACACTACCTTGAAACAACAAAAAAATACAAAAGTACAAACAATCAAGTGATCAAAGAGCAAAAAAATACACTGGAAAACTACATATTCATAGATTCACTCCCTAGGTTTATTCATTGGTCATGTTCTCTTGAAAAAGAAGTAATAATCAAGTTAGAAATTGCAGCCTTATTGTTTAAAAAACATGGTGTCTTCAGGGAAATAGCATACAGGAAACAAGACCTACTCTGGGTACAGATGAATACTTCAATGAAATGATATATTGCAATTTCAAAATGTTCCAAAATTGGAAACTAAAGAAGCGAAGGCTTGTTGGTATCCATAGATTGGACCATGGAGTTTATATAGATGAGGTACATTATAATTAACAAATTGTCATTCTTATAATAAATAAATATGCACATTATTTAATACATTATTATTTATCATTTCATTTGATTTTTTTATTTATGAAAAGCTGCATCGAGTTCCCAATATTCCTAAAGAACCAACGGAAGATATTGATAATAGAAACTCTCAAGATGAAGGAAACGACACATTTATGGATGAAGCCAATTTGTAGATAAATGAGGATGGTGTCAATGAATTCATCCAAGACTTCTGCACATATTTTGATGAAGTTGTTGATTCACCCCTAGCTCATTTGGCTAGGACAACTCTTTATGCAAATGTTGAATCTTCTATATTGACGACACTTATGTTGTTGTTGAACTTGAAGGTTACACATGGATTGACAAACAAATGCTTTAATAATATATTAAGTTTGGATTGATATTCCTATAAATGTATTATCTAGATGTCTTAAAAGTTTGAATACTGTGTGTACTTATAAAAATCATTTGTTGCACTATGTAGACTTTTTGCAAACAAAATACTTCCAAAGGACAATAAGTTGCCTCATTCTCATAGAGAAGTATCTTCAATAATGAAAGACATTGGAATGGAGTACAAGACATATGATGCATGTCCAAATGACCATATATTGTACTATGGAAATAATGAAAATTTACAACAATGCCCAATGTGTCACACAAATAGGTATCGTCAAGATCAAGTATCCAAGAAGGTTCCTTATAAAGTATTACAACACATTCCACTAAAGCCAAGGTTTGAGAGAATTTTCAAATGCAAGGAGTTGGCAAAATATATGGATCATCATGCACAAGGGAGGAGCCAAGATGGTGTCATGCATATGGTTGTGGATAGTAAATATTGGAAAGAGATTGAGGTAAAATGGCCACATTTAAGAAATGAGCCAAGGAATGCAAGAATTTCTCTAGCAATGGATGGCGTCAATCCTTTTGGAGATCTTAGAACAACATATTCTGTTTGGCCAGTGTTAATTATAAACAACAATCTTCCCCCTTGGATGGCAATGAAAAAGGAACATGCAATGTTAACTCTTATCATACCAGGTACTAGAACATATGAATGCAATGCTTTCTTGAAGATTATATAAAAATATTTCAATTCAGTTAATCCTAATAAAGAACTCTTTGTTCACTTAGGGAAATATCAGGTAAAGGATATGGATGTATACATGGAGCCCCTCATTGATGAGCTTCGTGAATTATGGGATGGTGTAAATATGTTTGATGTATCAAGACCTATCAATGATAGAAACTTCCTATTTCATGTGATTCTTATCTGGACAATTCATGATGCCCCGGGGCTCTCTATTTGTTGTGGTAATATAATATAAACTACATTTATAATTATTGTGTTCATTTTAGCATTTACTAAATATGGTTTCCAATCTTATTTTAGGACTACAAACAAGGGGGAAACATGGTTGTCCATCATGTGGGCCAAAATTGTTGCACAGGCAATCAAGGGATCTCAATAAAACTGTCTATGATGAGTATCGACAATTATTACCACAAAATCATCGCTATCGAGTGCATGATAAACATAAGTTCAATGGAAAGGAAGTGGAAATGAGGAAGCCAATAAAGATGAACCCTGCTAGGAGGAAAGTGATGTATGACAAAAAAGAAGGGACATGTTTTCCTTTAGGAATGAAAAGACTCTCTATTTTCTACAAATTAGAATATTATGAGAGCTTGCCAATAGCCCACCTATTTGATACTATGCACATCAGGAAAGATGTGGTAGAGTCCTTGTGGAAACATCTAAATGGAAATAACGTTGAAGCACAAATAAAGTTAAGAAAGGACCTTCGAGTTGCAAATATCATGCCGAACATGTGGTTGCACGAAGACAACTCATATGTTCATGCCCCATGGACATTTACATCAAATGAAAAAGAAAACATCATTTATACTATGAAAAGCATAAGATTTCCTTCTATCTTTGGTGCAACATTAAAAAACTTATTCACAAGAGATGGATCAGAGTTCTCAGGCCTAAAACCACATAATTGACATAATTAGATAAAGGTAACATTGTCACATGTTATATTTGTTGGAAACTTAATTATAAAATTGTATATCTTAGTGATAATATCAGTTCATGCATATTTGAACATGGTTTTTTGTTAACAGTCATGCTAGTATAGTGATAAAATCAATTCATGCATATTTGAACATGGTTATTTGTTAATGGTAATGCAGTATGTGTTGTATGCAGCAATACCAAGTACTTTTGACCACAATGTCACTTTGGCTATTTGCAAATTATGTAAATATCTGAGATATTTTTCAATCCATCATGCATACTTTTCCATTACTATTATCATTTGAAGTGCATCATTGGTTATGCCTTTATATGAGTTTCTACTTTTAGTTTACAAGAAATAACAAGTCTTTATTTTAATACTTGTAGGTGGGTCTCATCTAAAGAGATACATCAGGATGACTTGAAGTATTGGAAGAGGAATGTTTCACTTTTGATGTGTGATATTCAAATATGCTTCCCTCCAAGCTTCTTTAATTCTCAAGAGCACTACCTTGTACACATAGTAGAAGAAATTTAACAGCGTGGTCCTATTCATATTCGAACAATGTGGCTCATGGAGAGATATATGAACGTCTTAAAAGAATTTTTGAGGCAAAAGGCTTGACCAGAAGTGTCCAAAGTTGAGGGGTACATGGTTTTCCAGGAAATGGTTCATTTGAGTGAGTACTTACCTCAATTTAATCTTGAAGCTCTGCGATTATGGAATTATAACCAATCTCAATCATTTGAAGGAGAAAAAATAGAGGGTGAAGGGACTTCAAATAGGATAAAAGGTATAAAAAAATGTTAGGAGTTATTTTTATCTTAAGTTTCATATTACATGGCTTTAAATAATTATTAATTCATTGAACAAATACATTTTTCATTTTAGATGCTAAGGAGTAGGAGGCATTACATTTGTATGTTGCATACAATTTTGACTTTATGTTCGAACGGATGAAGAAGTATGCTGAAAAAAAGAAATTAGAAGATGAAAATGCATGGGCTAATATATATAATAGATATGGTGAAAACACTACTCGAGGATTGCCTGCAAGCCATAAAATAAAGTGGCCAAAGAGATGCCCATGGAATTGGTTAAAGACCAATATTGAATAGGAGGGAACAAAAGGGAATGATAGAGTAACACAACAACAATTGAATTTCATTAAAGGATCTATAAATGGGAAGGTGTGATATATTAATATATTGCATATATTTAATAAAGTTTTTGTTAGATTTCATATCCTTGAATCTAGTTATTTGATATTTATATAAATTTAGGTAAGATATTACAAAGGAATGTGGAATTATGGTCATCATTTTCACATCAGAAAATTTGATGAAAAGATAAAAACTTATGATTATGGAGTTTCACCATAATTTGAGGTGGAATGTCATTCACATGCAAATCATAGACAACCAATTACAAGAACACTTCGCTACTATGGAGTGTTGGAGGACATTATAGAGCTTGATCTTGTGTCTTTAAAGAAAGTTATTTTTCATGTTGAATGGTAAAAGCTTATCGAAGTGGGAGAAGAAAAAACTATCTTGCTCCATAATAATGGATTCCATATGATCAATACATCTAGGTTTGAAGCCACTTTTGAACCTTATGTGTTTCCAAGTCAATGTGACCAAAATTTTCTCATTCCAAATTTATAACAACCTGGTTGGTCATTTGTGATTGATTATGATCCAAGAGGACGAAGAGTAACATGTGTTCAAGATGCAGAGGATCTTTTGGAATCTAGTGGAGGTAGTGTTGACTGTTGCATTAAGTTTTTGAATACTCATACAGGAGCTTCTCTAAATACCGTTGACACTCACTCTCAAGTTTTCTCACTATTATGGAATAAGCATGAGCGTGAGCTATTGAGTTCACATGGATCTAGCCAGAACTAGCCGACCTTATGGAAATATCCATCTATGGTTAAGATATTAGAGCTTACTGGTCACATGTCTAGAGTACTGCATCTGGCAGAGGTATTGATTCTATTGATCTATCACTAAATGGGTTCATGCTGATAGTCTTAGCCTTTTTGCTGACAGCCTTTCCTTTGTTTTGTATTTTCAGAGTCCAGATGGGTACACTATTGCATCAGCTGTAGGAGATGAGACTCTTAGGTTTTGGCAAGTATTTGGAGCTCCTGATACCTTAAAGAGGACCAAGAGTAAATATGTGGCTGGTGCTTTTAACATGTATCTCATGCATATCTGTTAAGCAGATTTTCCTCCTTCAGGAATGAGCACAGGGGTATTATCTGCTCACATGGATTTAGCCAGAACCAGCTGACCTTATGGAAATATCCATATATGGTTAAGATAAGAGAGCTTTACAGGTCACACATCTAGAGTGCTGCATCTGGTAGAGGTATTCATTCTATTGATCTATCGCTAAATGGATTTTGTGTTGAAAGTATTTGTTTTTGTGCTGACAGTCTTTCCTTTGTTTTTGTGTTGACACAATGACAATCTTTCCTTTGTATTTGGTAAGTCTTTGGAGCTCTTGATACCTTAAAGAGGACCAAGAGTAAAGATGCGGCTGGTGCTTTAAACATGTATTTCAAGCAGATTCGTTAAGCATATTTTCCGCTTCAGGAATGAGCACATGGGTATTATCTATGGTATAATAATAATTTCTTGCATTCAAAATATTATAAATAAATAAGATATTGTAAGCCTATCTTGTTTAACATAATTGTTTTTCCTTCTTTATACCAGTTCTCTAACCATTCATGAATTCATTTTTAGTGTATCAAGAGGTTTGTGATTTGTACATGGAGATGCCATTCTGGACATGTACAAGTTTGACATGGAAAGGGTAATCTTCTCAGGTAAGAGTAGCGAATATACTCTGTACCATAGTGATTTTGTTGTAGGAATAAATTGTGACATTCATTCAAATAGGCATGGACTTATGTTATATTGAAGATACTGTAAGTCTATCTTGCTTATCATATCTGTTTTTCCTTTTTATTCCAGTTCTCTGACCATTCATGAATTCATTTAGTTTATTTAGAGGTTTGTACAGAGGGGCATATTAAACAACCAAAAGCATGTTCATGTATTAGGTATAGTAGTGAAGGATTGCATTGAAGAATTTGACCATTTTTTCTTTTTAGTTGAGTAAAGGACTACTTCTCAGGTAAGAGACAAAAATGAAAGTGTCTCTACAAAGACAAATGAAATTGTCTCTAGAGAGAGAAATGAAATTGTCTCTTAATAGACAATAATTCTTGTCATTATAGAGACAATAATAATATGTGTTCTATATTGTCTTTACGGAGACAATTTTTTAAGACAATAATTTTGAGACATTAAATTCTGAGACACCCACTTAAAGACAATATTTAAGACAATACACAAGTTTCTTTTCGTCTTAAGTTAAGACAATTGACTTAAATATTGTCTTAAAACCCCCCTACAAGTAGTAATGCTCTATGGTAGTAAATTTATGTAAATGATGTATGTTTTGTGCAGATTTTTGCATGAATAGATTTTTCCTATCACTAAAGTTGCTTATCAATGTAGGTGACAATGGCGGGTGTGATGTTGTTGCCTTCATGATACATAAGCAATGAATCTTTTAAATAATGAAATGTATGATAAGACAAATTACAAGGAGAACCAAATGAATTTTAGCCAAATTGAATAAGATAGAGAAGATATTTGGTGGAATTCCAAAGTTTTTAATTAACTAATCAACATTCATATGTCACTATGAAGACATAAAAAAAAAGAAAAAAGAAAAAAATAAGTTAGCATATATTGATGAAGGCAAAAAAATGGAAGACATATGTCACCATCAAGACATACAAAAAAATAGTTATCATATATTGATGGAAGACAAAAACAAATGGAATTCTACTACTTGACTCACTATCTTCATATCCATTTCTTAAAACTTGTCCATTTGTGGAAATAATAAGAGGCTATAGTTTGTGGAAATGATAGAATAAACATGGTACTTGTCACTAAAGACCCAAATATTAATGTTAATATTACTTCAAAGGTATATCGAAATAATTTGCCAAGAGAGGGAAAAACTCCAAATTTACAGTCTAAATTTACTCTCAACATGAAAATGGGTTGCCAAAAGGTGCTGGAAGGAGATTCAAAAGCTCCAAATTTACAAGTGCAAATTTACTCTAAACATGAAAGTGGGTTGGCAAAAGGTGAGTGCAATTCAAGTTTATTGCTAATATTACTGTAAAGATTTGTGAAAATAGGTTATAAAAAGAAAGTAAAGGAAAGGAGATTCAAATTGTAAAGATTTGTGAAAATAGGTTATAAAAAGAAAGTAAAGGAAAGGAGATTCAAATTAACAAGCATAAATTTGTTAATTTGAAAATTTTGAAAGCATAATCCATTTAATATCATGTATATCTTAATTTTTGACTCAATTAATTTGATAATGACATGAAGTTAAAATTCAAAAGTTCAAACTTATTTGTTAATTGAAAATGGCGATCCATTGTATTAGAGTTTGTAACTCATTCAGAATTCTTAGACTTGAAAACTTAATAAAAGTGAAAGAAACATACAATGAAATATTTGAGTTGTATTTTTCGAAATGTGATTTCCTTTCTTCTTTCAAAAGCTAAAGAGTTAAGACATTTTTATTTGTACAACATAAAGGAATTGACATACTTGAGATAAATTCAAGAGTTAATGAATTTGTTTATAAAGCTTTGGTACTCCTGTTAATTTAGATTACAAACCTAGGATTTGAATAGACAAGTTTCCTTCACATATATAGTCTTTTTTTTTTTTCCTATTTCATTTTTATAATTTTGAATAGACATGGCCAATGTTTTATTAGTTTTAATAATTTGATTATGATTTTCACATGTAAAGTTGAGTATGTCGTTCAATCTGAAACATATAGCATTACAGAGAATGTTACATTTCCATTTCCTGGAAATTCCTCCTAGTAAGCTTCTTCTGCCCCACAATTTGCTTATTTGTGACCAGTGAAAATGATATTTTTGGAATGAAAAACCTCTCTGAAGAGTTGGGTGATTCGATAAACGTACACATGGGTGTATTGGTTAATGATAAGGCTCTTGCAAATATCTCCGTGATAACCATTTCGTTCCAATCAAGTAGGCTTCCATATCAACCTCGGGGAAAATAAGTAGCCTTCCATATCAACCTCGGGGAAAATATTTTTTTCCCAAAAAATACTATGCACGACAACATTAATATACAGCATGACAGCTAGCAGAGTATATATCCTCACGCGGAGAAGTTGCCATTTATTCTATGAATTTGGCTGTGTTGGTGATCAGTTTGAAGAAATATTGTGGTTAACATTATTTAAGTCATTTTTTAATCTGATTCTTAATTCAATTGCATATTTTAAAAATCTTTTTGAAATATAATTATTATCATTTAAATCAATTATATTTGAAATGGCTCTTAACAAGAAATTAGAGAGTTAGGATTTTACAATTATTCATAATGTAAAAAATTTCTGAATTAAACAAAAAAAAATGATATCTATTTAAACAATATTTTTAAAAGAAATAAAAAATATAAAAAATTGAGAAAAAAACCAATTACTAATCAAATTAAAAACAATAAAAATAAGTACTAATACAATTAAAAAATATATTTATATTTTCATATGGATCAGTTCGTATTAAAAAATTGTTGTAGAAGGTATACGAAAATGGATTATGTTAACAAATCTTTTCAAACATATCATATATTTATATTTAAAATATAATATTTAACATCCTTGAGTTAATAGTTTTATTAAATAAAAATATATTTTTGAGTGATTAGATATGATATTATATTTAATTAGTGAATTTAATATTTTTGATAAATGAATATCATTAATCATAGGTAAATCAACAAAATTTAGTCTCAAATAAAACTATTTTTATATTAAATTTATTATTTATATTATAAGGAAATTTTAAAATTATGTAATTGTAATGATTTTATAATTAGATTTATAAATGTGTTTATTTTGGAGTAATTTTTTTAGAGTTTTAATTTAATTATAAAAATAATAGGGGATGATAAAAATCTATTTTTTACTAAATATTCTAGAATATTTATAGCAATGTAGAAAAATCGAAGGTTGAGATTTATCTCCAAAATAGTTATACCTCATTTTCATTTTTGCATTAAATTGATTAATTAAAAAATGCCAATTTAACAATTATCATATGAAGTGAGTTATAGTTTTATAGGCATGTGGTATTGATAAACCATGATATTATAACAAAACCTATTTACAAAATAAAAATTTCCATGAAAAAAGTGGAGTAAATAGTCATGGTTAAGAATCTTGTTTTATGTTTTTTTTAAATATACATATATTTAACTTATATATTAATTATTTTAATAATTAATAATAATTGTAGTAATTTAAAATAAAGATATAATTTAATTAGTTTTATAAAAAAATTCCAATTTTAGTAACACCAGAAATATTATGTTGTAATTATTTTGATGCATATTATGAATTAAAGCCTATCTTTGTTTGCCAACAATTTAATTTATATAAAGTTTGTAATGGTATAAATTGTCAAATACTAATTACACCATTCATGTTACATGATTGAAGATGGAAGATTTTTTGGCAGCTCGATTAATAGTTAAGACAAAAAACAACCCTAATAGTTATTACAGGCAAAAAGGGTTAAATTTTTTATACAACCATGGTTTCGACCTTTGTCCAACGCACTGTACAGGTAAATATTCCTTTTCTTTTTCTCTAGCGTTAGCGTTTTTACCGCCTTCTCTTCATGGTTTCAACTTTAGTTTTATGATGTAGGGTTTCCTTCTGGGGTTAATCCTGCTTCAACAATTTTAAGGTAATCTACAAAATCTTCTTATCAAGTTTGCTTTCCATATCCTCTTATTTTCCGTTAATTTTTCACTACCTAAGTTCGCTCCTTTATAATTTTCTATAGGGGTCTGTTGTGAAAAGCCACCATGGTCAAGCTTTGCTAAGGGGAGAAATTTCTTCCTCCAACAGGGTTTACTTAAATGTTTTTCTCTTTTTAACTTATTTTCGGTCACATAGAGACTCTTCACTAATATTATTTCTCTTGTGTTCTCGTTTTGGTCGCAGTCTGTAGGTACCCCAACCCGCTCCTAACTTGGATATTTAGACTTGCACCCAACCTTAATACCATATTTGGGTTTCTTCCAAGTTGGCGCACTTTAACTGTAGATTTAAAGGACTCTGAATGGGAAGCAAATCCTAACCTTGGTTTTGGTTTCACGCCTTCGGGATTAAGCTCTGGGCTATTGACTATTGCCTGGCTTTTTTTGTTTTGATTATACCTATATCTATGCACATATGTCATTTATTGTTCCAACTGTTTGGTTAGTCGTTAAGATTTATAGCTATAACCACATTGTTTCAATGGTAGTCTAGGCATATGAAGGTATCATGGAGTGACTCTTGGTTTTCGATGAGCGAAACTTTGTGATCAAGCATGGAGGTGCCCAGGTGACTTACTGAGATCTGCTCACTACCTTCATTGTTCTTATGCCATTATTCATGTATCAAACCATATAAATAAATTCTATTCATTAACAAACAAGGTTCATATACACAAAACCTCAGGAAAAGTACCTCAATGGCTCCCCTCTCTTATTTTGGTCTTGTGAATCCTAATAACGCTGACAAGCTTACAGAGTTAGGTGCAAATCAATATTCTAGGGAAATGCTTTTTTAATTTTAATAATTTGATTATTATTTTCACATGTAAGGTTGTGTCTTTAAATCTGGAACATATGGAATTAGAGGGAAACTTACATTTCCATGTCCTGGAAATCTCTCCCAGTGACCTTCTCCTGCTCCACAATTTGCTTATATGCGAGAACCAAGGGTGATATTTTCTAGAGTTCAAAAGTTGTCTGAAGAGTTGGGCGATTTGATAAATGTACGTATTGGTGTAATGGGATATTTTTATATGCATGCGATGTCATTTTTGATAAAAAAATAATCCCTAAGATTATGGAGGGCCTACCTCATTGGGTTCCCCATCTTAGTTTGGGCTTGTGAATCGTGATAATGCTGACCAATAGACTGATTGAGGTGGAACTCAATACTTTAAGGAAATTTTGTATTAGTTTTAATAATTTGATTATGATTTTCACATTTAAAGTTGTGTACGCCTTTCAATATGGGATATGTGACATCAAAGGGAACGTTACATTCATGTGGATTAAATTTTTTGAATACCCATAGAATAGATCTCTAAAGGATAGAATGTCATGTGTTGCCTGCTTTTGTACCCTATACAATATCTAACCATGTAACTTTTATGGATATTGACTGGAAAAGGTGTATCAATTGTAATATTTGCAGGCAAAATAATCACTCAATATAGCAATTGAGCTTGAAACTAGTGTAAGGAAAATCATAAGCAATGAGAGACATATGTCCTTTTTTTTATATTCCATGAGTGTCTATGCAATTAAAATCAATTGAGATTAGAAGTTACATATAATCCAGATAAAAGACAACCAGAAATGAAAGGAAACCTTTCTTTGCCTGAGAGAAATGGAAGCTAGGAAGATGAACCCAATATAAACTGGTGCAGTAGCCCCTGTGAGCTGAAATACATCCCAAATACTGGGTATGAATGATGCGTGGAGGAAAATGGTCCCAATGAATATGGTAGTGATCCAGATGAACATCTTATTATTTGAAATGAGTGGCTTTTTGGTTGCAAATATAAGCCTATCAATATTAAGCCGTAGGGAAAAAAATACAAGATGAAGGACTTGCATCAGATGTACAACATAGGTCATGCAATCAATGTCATTCATCATAACACTGTAAAGAACTCCCAATTTGGTGTCAGAATTGGTTAGGACATCATCCATAACTTGGTCTCCAAATAGAAGAACACCAAAAATGCTTGTAGCTATGCATACAATCGAGCAAAATGATAATGACTCATAAACTTTTAAAATGCTAATTCACCTAATGAAATCTAAGACACTACATTAAGGTGTAGGACTAGAGATGAAAGGCAATAATCCACACCATTGAAATGACATATGCAAGAAGTCACAATGACATACCACATTGAAAAAATTCAAGAACGAAGTATGATCAATAATATATAATAGCCATATTAGCGCTTAGATGGTGTCACTAAACATATTTACGATTGAAATACACTAAAAGAGGGAAATACACGTCCTATGCAAGGTTGTCCGTCTACATGAACATAGCTGAACCATTGCCTGAATATATAGAGCTAGAGTATCATGATGAGATATGGCAACAACCAATAGACTATGAACACATTCCTTTCAGGTGCAGAAGGTGTCATGAATATGGGCACCTGTATAAACAATGTCCGGTAAATAAAGAGGAGGAAACTATTAGACAACAAGAAGAAGAGCAAAGGAGAGCAGAGAGAACAGAGGATGGAGAAGAGGGTTTCCAAGAGGTAACTAGGAGGAAGAAACCGGGAAAAGAAGGAACAAATATACAAATACAAACAAGACATGATGTAATTGAGAGTCATAATAAATTCCAAGCTTTACAAACGGACGAGGAAGAAAAGGAGGAAAAATTGATAGAAGAAGAAGGAACAGAGAACGAGCCAATGGAAATCATCAAAGAGACAAAAGATAAAAATATAGCAACCATTAGAGAGACCGAAGAAGGCGTAGGGGAAAGTGTGGAAATAATAACAGAACAAACACAGATGGAGACAGAACAACAAAAGGAAAGTGGGATTGAAGAGGAAAGAATCATGAGAAAAAGGTTACAAGAATGGAAAAATCTTGATGAAAGATTTATACCAGAATCCCAGAAACAATTATGCAAGGAAGCATTCCAAAAGTACAAAGAAAAAAAAAGGCAGAATTCTGGAAGACCAAACAGGCCAAACAGGGATACAAGAAAATGGCATTTTGGGAATGGACAGTACTGGCAAGGGAAGCAAAAAGAGAGACAGAAGAACGTTGAGTGAGACTTTACAAGCTGTCGGAGAAATTTTGGTCAACTCAGATAAAGTTATACCTCTATCAGAGGTATTCCAACAACCCCCCAAGAAGTTATAAATGATAATTACAAGCTGGAATATTAGGGGCCTCAACAGTAAGGGAAAGCAGAGATATTTAAAAGAGAGGCTGAAGAAGGACAAACCGGGGATCATAATCATCTAGGAGACGAAGATTAGTATGCAGCAAATGGAAGGAATAATTAAAAAACTCAAAATTCAGTACGAAGTAATGAGCCAAGATGCGAATGGCTCAGCAGGAGGCTTAGCAATCATGTGGAATCCCGAGGAGGTAATATTCGAAAATTGGATAAGTCTGCCTAGAGTTCTCACAGGTCTGTGTAGATTAACAGGGTCAGCAGAGAGAATTCTCATCTCTGGAGTCTATGGACCACACATACCAGGACAAAGAGAAAGGTTTCTTAAGAATCTTCAAGTCGCTAGAAGGATCTACCCCGAAACTCTCTGATAGTAGGAGGAGACTTTAATATGATTAGAACCATAGATGAGAAAAAAGGAGGAATAAGAAGACCAGATCAAAATATGGAAATATTTAATGAGATGATAATAGAACAGAGGCTGGTGGATATGCCAACCATTAATGGCATTTATACATGGAATAACCGCAGAGGTGGGAAAAACCAGATAGCTTCCAAATTAGATAGATTCTTATTATCAGAATCAATCATGAACCGAGATGTCTTTGTAGAAGCAAAAATAATGCCAACTATAGGTTCAGATCATTGGCCAGTTAGGTTGGAAAGAGATATCAAGAAAAACTCAAGCAAAAAACCATTCAGATTCGATGCCTTTTGGCTAAGGAACCCAAACTTTTTGCAAAAAGCAGAGGAATGGTGGAATCAAAGTACATTACAGGGTAAAGGGAAGATGCACACTTTCCAACTTAAACTCAAAGAACTGAAGGTGAAGATAAAGAAATGGAACAAAGAAGAATTTGGGAATATAATGGAGGAGAAACAGAAACTGGAAAAATAAATGGAAGAAATACAACAGCAAATAATTACAGAAGGGAGAACGGAGGAAAGCTACAAAAAAGAAGGGATTATAATAAGTAAACTAGAGGAGAGAAGGAAGTAGGAAGAGATCCTATGGAGACAAAAATCCAGGATCAACTGGCTAAGGGAAGGAGAAAGAAATACTAAGTTCTTTCACCAAGCTACGATACAACACAGACAGAGAAATAGGATTCTCTCCATTAAAAACGAAGAAGGCGAAAGGGTAGTAAAGCAAGAAGGAATTGAGAAGGAGCTGGAGGAATATCATAAAGAAATTCTGATAGAGCCCCAAAAAGACCGGGCAACAACAATAGAGAGCATATGCAAGGAGATCCCTAAACTAGTAACAGAGGAGCAAAATAAAGCACTGATGAGAGCAGCTACTATTGAGGGGGTAGAGAAAATTGTGATGAGTATGAAGTAAGGCACAGCACCAGGTCCTGATGGCTATACAATGGAGTTCTTCCAAGTAAGATGGCACTTTCTGGGTACAGAGATCCTGGAGATTGTAGAAGAATCGTGCATGAAACAAAAGGTATGGCCCGCCATTAACTCGACCTTCTTTACTCTGATACCTAAAAATGCTAATTCAGAAAATGCTCAGGGTTTTCGACCCTTAGCTTTGTGTAATGTCATATATAAAATAATAGCCACCCTGATAGCTAAAAGACTAAAACCCCTTCTAGCCAGCCTTATCTCCCCTGAGCAAACAGGGTTTGTAGAGGGTAGACAAATTCTTGATGGTTTAGTAGTGACCCAAGAAGTGATCTATTCCCTAAAAAAAAGAAACAGAAAGGAATGTTGATAAAGCTCGACCTATCAAAAGCCTATGATCGATTGAACTGGCATTATCTGGAAAGAGTCCTGGAGAGCTTCGGTTTCAACAACAGGTGGATAGAATGGGTGTACAACATGATATCAATGCCAAATTTCTCAATACTAATAAATGGAACTCCTTCAACAACATTCAATGCTACTAGAGGTATAAGGCAAGGGGATCCCCTCTCCCACTTCCTCTTTATAATGGCAGCTGAGGGCCTGGGAAGATACTTTAAGAAGGAACTACAAGACAGAAAAATCAAAGGTTTAAGGTTATGGGGAGACAATTTGCCCATAACCCATCAACAGTTTGTAGACGACATAATGCTATTCTGTGAGGCATCATTAAAAGAAGTAAGAAACATTAAAAGAATCTTGGACTTGTTTATGGAGGCATCAAGGATGGAGATCAACAATGAGAAATCTTGCACCTTTGTCTTTAACACCATAGAATCAATCAAAACTCACCTAACCAGGACTTTAGGATTCAGGCAGGGAGAACTCCCAAAAAAGTACTTGGGGAATCAGCTAGATACAAATCCTAAAAGAATGGTAAAGTGGCAGAAGGTCATAGAAAAAATCAAGAATAAATTAGCAAGCTGGTAATTCAGATCTTTTAACATTGCAGGCAGGATAGTCCTCCTGAAATCTTTTCTCCAAGCAATACCTATTTACCCCTTATGAATCATGCCTGCTCCCCAAGAAGCAAGTGCGAATAAAGAGATTTATGGAAAATTCATATGGGGTGGTCCGAATCAGCAGAGGAAATGGGTACTAGTCTCTTGGAAAAATCTAACGAAAAGAAAAGAGGAAGGAGGTCTAGGACTGAGAGACCCGGAGATGCTAATAAGGTGCTTGGAGAAAAATTGTGGTGGCGGTGGATGCGAAGAGGAAACGACCTGTGGAAGAAAATATGGAACCATAAGTACAATATTCCAAATAAACTCCATACGGTTCAACCATTTGGGAACTTGCAAGCCAAAACAGTGACTTAATCAATAGCCATGCATTCTGGGAAATAAGAGGAGGAAGAAGCGCCAGATTCTGGGATGAGAAATGGCAGCAAAGAGACAAATTGATCAATATACAAACCCTCCAGAATATACAACAAAATGCGCTTAGGGAGGGCAGGACATACGTAAAGGATTACTGGATGGAAGGGGAGACAGATGGAATATGGAGAAAATGGAAAAAGCCAGAGGAGTGGGATGAAAACATAAATCAAGAACAGCAAAGAACATACCTAAAAGAGCTTGAATCAAGGAAAATAAAGGTCAGAACCGGGGAGGATATCCTCCGATGGGGAAAATCAATGAGAGGAACCTTTACAGTTAAGGAGGCGTATTACCTGATGGGGCAACATGAGAGAGCAGAGGAAGACACAGAGTGGAAAATCATTTGGGACAATAAATGGTGGCCGAAGATAACCATATTTGCATGGCTTGTGGGAAAAGAAAGAATCTTAACTTGGGATAAAATACAAAAGAGAGGCATCCTCGGGCCATCGAGGTGTAGTCTGTGCAATACAGAAACCGAGTCCCAGGAACACATCCTGAATAACTGCCTATTTGCTCAGCAATTATGGGAAAAGATGAAAAATCTATATGGTAAATCAAAAAGAAACCCCAGGGACATAAGACAAACCATTTTCCAATGGAATAAAGAAAATGTTCAGTGCAAAGTGGTAAAGAGAGCCTAGTTACTGACGATGGGCTTTGTGATATGGCTGTTGTGGAAGGAAATAAATCGAAGGATCTTCCTGGATAAAAATAAAAACCCCGAAGAAATTTGGAAAAGAGTTCTAAGCTCTGTCAAAGAAATGATTCTAGCCGAAGATTGGGAAGAGGAAGAATGGAAAGTGAATCAAAACGAAGGACAAATTTTATCAAAATTAAAATTGAAATATGATATGATATATCCTAAGAAAGAAAAACGGCAGAGCAAATAGGTTCATAGCCCATAACAGTTTAGATATCCTAGAGAGAAATTCATCAAGTTGAATTTCGACGGGGATTCCAAAGGGAACCCAGGTAACGCAGGCTTTGGGGGAATTTTTAGAGACAATGAGGAAAACACCAGATGGGTATATGCAGAATGGGGAGGAGAAATGACTAATAACGAGGCTGAATTGTGGGTGGTGCACCAAGGGTTAAGAATCGCGGTGAGGAAAAGCTACAGGAACCTGGAGATAGAAGGGGATTCTCAGGTGGTAGTAGAAATGCTACGGAAACTCAATAATAGGAAGAATTGGGAACATATAGTTGGAAGCTGGAGAACAGCTGGAATTGTTCAGGATCTGGCAGAATTGTTAAGGAGAATAGATTATAAAATTATAAACCACGTCAGAAGGAAAGGAAATAAGGCGGCGGACTTTCTTGCCAACTGGGGGAGTAATGATCAGGAAAGAAGGATTGACAACAAATGGCCATTATTAATGCATAACTCGAGTTGGAAGGAACTGACATCCATAATCAACCAAGATCATGCGGAATCCAAACAGCAATAAAGATAAATACAGGAGAACCCCGATCGGGATGATCAAAGAGAGATACAAAGCAATAAATGTTGGTCAGGAGCAGCAAAAGTACAGCACTGTGGGGAGTCAGATAATAATAAACAATGCAAGTATGTGCAGGAGGAACGATCACACCTTAAGGCAGATTAAAAGCAAAATGATGACGGAGGGAGGTGGAGATGACAGACAGTCAGAAAACAAATGCAAATATGATGGTATGAAGGAGGTGGGAGAGGACGAAGACGGCAAACAAACCAACAGATGGCACGGTAAGCAGATAAAGACAGACAGGAGAAATCGTAAGAGGAGGAATAATAAGGAGAGGAAGCGATGCGAAGGGAGACAAAGACGACGGGAAAAAGGTGAGAACCATAGAATAGAAAGGGTGGCGAGGAAGCAAGCAAGAGACAAAGGGAAATTGTGAGTCAAGAGAGGTAGGATATCCAGTACAGAGGTTAGAGGAGGTATGGCGACGAGGAGGAGAGCGAGAATTGAGGAGGAGGAATCCACCAGGGGTCGCAGCATTCGGGAGAAAAAAGATAAAGGGGTGGTGAAAGAAGAAACAGTGGAGGAAATTTTTCTGATTCAGGAAGACTCGGAGGATGATATAGAAATGTACGGCGCGGACAGGGAATAAGGGGAACAGATGAGTGAGAAAATAGGTAAGAGAGCAAACCACGGGACAGGGGAAAATCAGGAAAGACAGGGAGATGAGAAGAGGCGAGGACGAGAACGAATGGGAGACGGTGACATTGGCAGCGTCTCGGGTTTGAAAAATCAAGGAGGGAGCGGGCACTACAGGAATAGAGGAGGCAGGGGATGTAGACAGGGACTGCGTGGAAGGGGCAGGGGAAGATCAGGAGATAACAGAAAGGAACATATAACGACAAATGAAAGAAAAATAAGAAGGTCCTCTGGGAAGAAGGTTCAGTATGCGGAAAGAGCATACTATGAAAACACAAACAAGGACATTAGAAGGATGATACAGCAGATGGAAGAGGAGGCAATTCAGGGACAATCTGAATCTGAAATGGAGGACTGGGAATACCTTCTCCCAGACCCAGGAAATACAAGGGGCCGCATGTCTCTGTACAAACAGTCGCTGCATGTCTACTGGGTAATGAAGCGACTGCTAGCGAAGGCAATGGAACAAGTAGCCAAGGAAATGGCCGAGCTGTCTCAAGGAATACCAAACTTAAAGAAAGAACTGAGGAATATCCAGATAACATTGTTAATGCAGGATAAAAAGATGGATGAAATTCAGCAGCAGATAAAGGCCTGTCACCCAGACATCAAAGGAGAAATGGAGCAGCAAGCAGCCAATGGAGCTCAGTAATGGAAGATATGTACTAAATTTTGTTGTTTTTCATGAGTTCAGTAGATTTTAAACCAACATCTTTAGTAGTTATGGAAAATCTTAGTATGCAGATACGAAACTATAAAAACCTTTATGACTGTTTAGTTCACTTAGCATGGACAAGAAGAATATGGTTATTTTATTTTTGGATGGCCGTAAGGAACTTAAGGTGGCAAATAAACCCGGTTTCCCTACGGGGCGAGTTGAGGCCACCATGATTATGTTTTGGTTTTGACTCGAAGTAATAGAAAAGGAAAAAAAGGGGTCCCTCCTCAGCTTACAAAAAAAATAAAAAATTATTAGGTGGATAGTAGAAATCTAATTTTCACTAAATATTTAGAATATTCATAACAGTGTACACAAATCAAAGCTTGATATTTATCTCCAAAATAGTTATACTTTACTTTTCCCTTCATATTAAATTGATTAATTAAAAAAAATGTTACTTTAACAAGTTTCATATGAAGTGAGTTATAGTTTTTTGAGCATGTGGTATTGATTAACCATGGTATTGTCACATAGTATTATAACAAAGTCTATTTACAAATTAAAAATCTCCATGAAAAAAATATAGTCATGATTAAGAATCTTGTTTTATGTTTTTTTAAATATATAAATATTTGAGTTATATCTTAATTTTTTTTATAATTAATAATAATGATAATAATTTAAAATAAAGTTATAATTTAATTAGCTTTATGATTTTTTTTTTCTAATTTTAGTAACACTAGAAATATCATGTAGTAAGTGTTTTGATGCATATTATGAATTGATGCCTATCTGTATTTACCAACATTTTAATTTATATAATCGCACTATTTTTTAATGGTATAAATTTTCAAATAATAATTATATAATTTTTTGGTAACATTATTATTTTTTCCACTCATTAATTATCATTAATTTTTATTAATTTTTTTATAAAAAATATAATAAAATATTGTATTGTTGAATGGTATCACCAAAAAATAAGAAATATGAATAACTAATATTGTTTATATTAACATACATATATTTATGTCTGTATGTTTTATTTTTATTAATATATATAATTTTTATTAATTAAATCTATTAAAATATGTTTTAATATAATAATGAGTCATTTTAAATTGATTGTGAAAAATTATAATTAAAGAAAAATAAAAAAATAAAAAATGTTAAATAAAAATGAAATAAAACTAAGAACAAAAAAATAGTAACCAATAGAAATAGAAATTACTAAACAACCCATAATAAAACCTCAATCAATCACCTTACAAATAAATTAATTTAAATAATAATAAAAAAGAACAAAAATTGAATTCCTAATGTTAAACTATGCATAAGCATCATAAATTTTTGGTCAAAGACAAACTAATACCTAGTGAAAGGCAAAACTGAATAATAATAAGAAATTTTAATAACTTTAAGAATTATTTCGGCCAAAATTACCAATGTTATATTAAATAAAAATATTTTTTTCGAAAGAGGTTCTATTGGTAGAAATAAAAGTGCCAAAGGTTACACATATTCGTTATAGGAATATGATTGAGTTATTTTTATATTAATAGGTATTTCTTATATTATTATTGTTCGCTTTGTTAAAGTAAGTTTACATGAGTTTGAAAAAGAAATGTGAGGTCGTTTTGTGTTCAAATATTTTTTAATTGTTTTTCCTTGATCAGGGTGCAAGTTGGACTTAGTGGGTTTGTCCTAGCCCAACGATTAATATGAATCCTAATGATTGTTCTGACCACCCTTTGCATGCATGCAACACTTGGAGTGGTGGTGGTACGCATGCAATGTTTAATTCCCTGGCTCGAAGGCGACAGAGGTTTAAGGACACTTGGTGTGGTAATAATTCTATTCGCGTAGTTGAGTAAGGTAGTTTGTGAACTCATGCTCCTAAGGATCTGGTGTGAGAGGGGAATTCTAGGGAGCAGGCGATTATGGTCGTCTTCAGGTTCTCGCAGCGTTCACTTGTATGTTTTTTGTCTTAACTTAGCAAATTTTGTTAGTATTGAGCAGTCTATTTGACCCTTGATTGGTGATATGTATATGTATGGGCTATGGGGTGATGGGCACTAGAAGTGCCAGACGCGTGGCCTCGTTGGGTTCCTGGTTGTGTCTGAGTCCATTGTCCTACTCGTCTTGGTGTCTATAGAGTAAGGCATATGATTGTTTCGCATGCGTGCATGCATGGATTTTTTTCTTATGTTTATCCTATTTGTAATTTTGTTGTAGATGCATCGTGGACTCTCTATGGTGCCAGAGTACCCCATCTACGAAATCTTTCCATTCAAATCCTCAGTCAAACATGTAGCTCCTCAGGATGCGAGTGCAACTAGAATGTATTTGAAAAAATACACAACAAGAAGCGCAACATGTTAAAATTAAAACTTAAAATATTCCAAATTTCCAATTAAAATTTTAAATTCATTAAAAAATATTATTTAAAAAATATTATTTTATGATCTTTGTATAGGTTGGAGTCTCAACAACTTAATGAGATGTTATATGTCTACTACAATCTTCGATTGTGCGTGAGACAACTTGAGAGGATACCTGATATGGATGCCATCTCATTGGGAGCGTTGAGGTAGAGAGGCCTCTCATGCAGCCTGTCAATGATTGGATAGAATAGGAGGTAGTGGAAGGCGTAGAGGGGGAGGAGGAGGAGGAGGTGACACCACCTACCCACGCTACCCTTGCCACCAGTAGAGGACGTGGTCTACCTCCTATAGCTCCTAGTTCTTTAGCTTCTAGAGCATAGCAGAGTCCACTGCCAACTCCATCGGCATGTACATCTAGAGGGAAAGGGAAAGCTACTGCATTTTCTCGCAAAAGGGGCAGAAAAAATCAGCAGTATTGGTTATTTGGTTCATTTTATTGTATATAAAATTATGACTCATGATATGAGATACATTATTATATCTTTTGTTGATATTTTGAGGCTGAGTTGGGGCTCAGGAGTCAGGACTTACTGTTTAGGACATGATTCACTGTTATGTGTGATGTAGCACTAGAAATGATATTACACATCTTATATATTAGTTATTTTATCATATTTATGTGTCAATTTATTTATTTTATGTTGCAGTTGAATTAGATATTAAAAGAATTGAAAAAAAATAAGAATATTTTTGTACTTTACGATTTTTTTCCCAATTTTTACGATTTTTTATAATTTTTTCCCCTTGCTGATTTAATCTCGATCACGATTTTCACAACATTGATTCTAGGTAGCACATGACCGGCCCAAATAAAAAATCATCTCTATCAGACAAAGATTTATAATTCCAAGCCATATACAATATGAAATAGGCCTTAAGTAATATAAATGTGGCATTGCTCCACGCAATTAGCCATTCCAATAAATATGAAAGGAATCTGAGGAAAAAGGGACACTCCTAAGGCATGTTAATTCATGCATGCCTTATAACACACTTCAACTTTGTGAAACAAGAAAAAGTTATTATTGTTTCCAATTTCTATACTAATCACAATACAATAATTGGGTTGAAATTACAGAGGATTGGACTTTACTTATGATCTACCTGTCGGGAGTATTGTTTTATTTTCTGATGGCGAATAGCAAGCCTGAAAAATAACTCTATTCTCATTGGGGGCAGGCATTGCTTTGGACGTCTTCAACAATTTCATAGAATCACAATGTAACCCATTAAATTTTACATATAGAGGAATCCATTTGGGGATGGGATTCTTCAAAACATGGAATCCTAAATCCTCGCAGCTCAACTAGAATACATTTTTCCTTAACATTTGAATTCCTCAATCTCTTTATATTGTAAATGGATGCTTCCTAATAATTTTTAAGGACACAACTCTCTTACATGTCTTATATTTTTCACGATCTAATGAAAACACACCTAATTTCTTACATCTAATTAGATTTTCAAATGAAAATTTTGAGTTCATCTTAAGTAGATTTGATAAGCATTCCAATCCTGTCAAGTACACGACCAAGGACCTCTTTAAACCCTATTCATACATGCTAGGTTTGCTCTATGGTATGTTTCTTTTCTTTCTCCAAATTGTTTTCGATCGAGCAAAATAACAATTTATTTTTCATTATTTCTTTCCATTACATTTGATTAGTGTTACATGGAGAGACAAATATGTCTTCCAACCAAGTTTAATGAATATTAAAAATTGGTATCAACCTTAGCCTTTGAGGACTTTAAAAAACACAAGAATCAAGGTAATTTTTTTCACATATTCGCAAAGCCTAGCTTCCACCCTAGGCTGTAAGTATCCATGCAGTAGCTATGTGTACCAACCTCTATGCTGATAAATTTATTTAAATGATGTTTTACAAAGGCATCCACTTGAAAAGTTTTTTCTTATGTCTATGTCTTCTTGTCCTATTTAAATTCACATTGACAATGTTTTATGGAGAGTTTTGCATGAATAGATTTTTCCTATCACTAAGGTTGTTTATCACTGCAAGTGACAATGGAGGGTGTGATGTTGTTTCCTTCATGATACATAAGCAATGAATCTTTTAAATATATAAATGTATGATAAGACAGATTATAAGGAGAACCAAATGAATTCTAGCCAAATTGAACAAGATAGAGGACATATGTGGTAAAATTACAAAGGTTTTCATTAAGTCATCAACAGTCATATGTCACTATGAAGACATACAGAAGAAGAAAAGAAGAAGAAGAAAAAGTTAGCATATATTGACATAAGGGAAAAAAATAAAAGACCTATGTCGCCATGAAGATATATAAAACATGGTTTTCATATGGAAGACAAAATCAAATGGAATGCTACTAGTTGAATCACTACTTGAGTCACTATCTTCGTATCCATTTCTTAAAACTTGTTCATTTGTAGAAATAATAAGAGCCTATCATTTGTGGAAATGATAGAATAAACATAGTACTTGTCACTAGAGAGACAAAAATTAACGTTAATATTAGTTTAAAAGTATATGGAAATAATTTTCCAAAAAGAAAAAGAAAGAGATCCAAATTTACAAATGCAAATTTACTCTCAATATGAAAATGGTGTTGCCAAAAAGCACCGGAAGGAGATTCACATTTATGAGTGCAATTTGCTTCTAATATTACTGTAAAGATTTATGAGAATCAGTTATTAAAAGGAAAGAAGAGGAAAAGCGATTCAAATTGACAGGCATAAATCTATTAATTTGAAAATTTTAAAAGCATAAAGCATTTTCATACAATGTATATATTAATTTTTTTACTCAATTGATTTGATAATGACATGAAGGTAAATTTCAAAAGATTAAACGTATTTGTTGAGTGAAAATAGCGATTCATTGTATTAAAGTCTGTAATTTATTGAAAAGACCCTGCAATGAAATATTTGATTTGTATTTTTTGAAGTGTGATTTCCTTTCTTCTTTTCCAAAGGTAAAGAGTTGAAACGTGAGTTTTATTTGTGCAACGTAAAGGAATTGAATGTGCATTTTTTCTATTATTGTTGGACTGAGTTGATTTTTTTTTTTGGTCAAAAATTCAATGTGTTGTGTCATGTATGTAATTTTTTTTTTTAACTTGCAATTATTATTGTGCAATAGGTTAAACTTCAAACTTCATTTTACATTAAGACTCAAGAGTTCAACCAAGTTACAAACATGCCAAGGAAATTGAACCCTCTGTGGGAATTTGGTGAACTTGATGGAGGGTTTGATAGAATAAACATGTCCTGTAAGTTGTGTGGGCAACATATGTTGGGGGAGGTTTATAGATTGAAGTATCACCTTGCACAAATCCCTGGACGTGATGTAGGGCCTTGCACCAATACAAATTCGGAAATCATCCAAAGAGCCATGAAATCATTCGAAAAATTAGAGCAAGACAAAGCGACCAAAACAGATCTAAAGAAGCAACTAGCAAGGAGTGTGTTAGGATGTCAATATGGAAGTGGCACTGGTTATACTTCAGCATCAATGTCTACAACCGACCCTGTAGCTACCTCATCATTTTTTATTCCTAGAACCATGGTTGGTTCACAACCATATATCACTTCAATGCTTAAAAAAATGAGAAAGAACAAGTTGACAAGTTTTTGAGCAAGTTTCTCCTTTGGAGTGATATTCCTTTCAGTGTTGCAAGGAATAATCCATTTTTCCAACCTGTTGTTAATGCTATTTCAATTGTTGGCCCAATGCAAAAAATACCTTCTTATGATGACTTTAGAGGCCACATTCTTCAAGATGAAAAGGTTAACTGCACCAAAAGATTGGAGGAGTTTAGGGCATCATTGGCACAAACAGGATGCAATGTGATATCAGATGGTTGGACTGACCAAAAGGGGAAAACCCTTATAAACTTCTTGGTTGATTGTCTCGAGGGGAAAATGTTTATGAAATCTTTTGATGCATCATCACATATCAAAGATGCAAAATTATTGTGTGATTTTTTGGATGTGTTTATTTGGAGGCGGGTTCAGAACATGTTATCCAAGTCATAATGGAAAATGCTACAAATTATGTTGTTGCTGGCAAGATGCTTGTGGAGAGGCATCTTACTTTATTTTGAACACCTTGTGTTACACATTGTATTGATTTGATGTTGGAGGACATAGGAAAAATTTCCTTTGTCAAAGATATTGTTGACTCATCAAAAAACATTACAAAATATATATATAATCATACATCTGTGTTTAGCTTGATGAGAAAGTTCACCAATAACAAGGAGTTGGTGTGCCCCGCCATTACATGGTTTGCCACCAATTTCATATCTCTTCAATCCCTCTTGAATTCTATGTGGGATGTGAAAAGAATGTTTCTTTCAGATGAGTGGCATGCTTTGACATTTAGCCACAAACCAGAGGGAGAGGCCATATGCAGATTAGTTTCATACAAGGAAAACTTCTCGGTGGGAGTGCAGGAGGTGTGCAGTGTTACTGAACCTTTGGTAAAGGTTCCTCGATTAGTTGATGCTGAGAAGCCCGCAATGGGCTATTTGTATGAGGCCATGGGCAAGGCCAAAGAATCCATTCAGACCTACTATGATGATAAGGGAGATGAGGGGTTTCAGAAATAACTCCTCCTATGGGAAGTTATTGATGAACGATGGAACAACACACTCCATCGTCCCATTCATGCTACAGGGATTTACCTGAACACCACATTTTCTTACCCATGTGGGTTCTTATTTTCTGTTGAGATCGTGGATGGATTCTTAACTTGTGTTTGGAGGATGGTGCGCTCTCCAGTAAAACATGGAAAAATATCCAAAGAAATGGCTGTGGAAGACTAAAATGCAAGGCATTTTTTAGTTTATTTCATTCATTGTCTCTTCAAGTTCATAACTTCATACTCTTTTTCAATGTTCAAATTTCATTTTTTTCTTATGTTTATCTTATTTGTAATTTTGTTGTAGATGCATGGTGGACTCTCTATGGTGCCAGAGTACCCCATCTGTGAAAGCTTGCCATTCAAATCCTGAGCTAAACATATAGCTCCTCAGGATGCGAGTGCAACTACAGTGTATTTGAAAAAATACACAACAAGAAGTGCAACAGATTAAACTTAAAACTTAAAATATTCCAAATTTCCAATTAAAATTTTAAATTCATTAAATAATATTATTTAAAAAATATTATTTTATGATCTTTGTACAGGTTGGAGTCTCAACGACTTATTGAGATGGTTTATGTCTACTACAATCTTCGATTGTGGGTGAGACAGCTTGAGAGGATACCTAATATGGATGCCATCTCATTGGATGGGATTGACACCATTGCTGCATGGAGCGTTGAGGTCGAGAGGCCTCTCATGGAGCCTGTCAATGATTGGATAGAGTAGGAGGTAGTGGAAGGCGTAGAGGGGGAGGAGGAGGAGAACGAGGTGACACCACCTACCCATGCTACCCCTGCCACCAATAGAGGACGTGGTCTACCTCCTATAGCTCCTAGTTCTTTAGCTTCTAGAGCATAGTAGAGTCCACTGCCAACTCCATCGACATCTACATCTAGATGGAAAGGAAAAGCTATTGCATTTTCTCGCAAGAGGGGCAGAGGAAATCAATAGTATTGGTTATTTGGTTCATTTTATTGTATATGAAATTATGACTCATTATATGAGATACATTATTATATCTTTTGTTGATATTTTGAGGCTGAGTTGGGGTTCAGGAGTCAGGACTTACTATTCATGACATGATTCACTGTTATGTGTGATGTAGCACTAGAAATGCTATTACACATTTTACATATTAGTTATTTTATCATATTTATGTGTCAATTTATTTATTTTATGTTGTAGTTGAATTAGATATTAAAAAATTTGAAAAAAGAAGAAGAATATTTTTGTATTTTACGAATTTTTCCCGATTTTTACAATTTTTTCTAATTTTTTCCCCTTTCTAATTTAATCCCGATCATGATTTTCACAACATTGGTTCTAGGTAGCACATCACCTGCCCAAATAAAAAATCATCTCTATCAGACAAAGATTTATAATTCCAAGCCATATACAATATGAAATATGCCTTAAGTAATATAAATGTGGCATTGCTCTAGGCAATTGGCCATTCCAATAAATATGAAAGGAATCTGAGAAAAAAGGGACACTCCTAATGCATGCTAATTCATGCATGCCTCCTAACACACTTCAACTTTGTGAAACAAGAAAAATTTCTTATTGTTTCCAATTTCTATACTGATCACAATACAATAATTGGGTTGAAATTTTAGAGGATTGGACTTTACCTATGATCTACCTGTCGGGAGTAATTTTTTATTTTGTGATGGCGAATAGCAAGCCTGAAAAATAACTCTATGCTCATTGGGGGCAGGCATTGCTTTGGACGTCTGCAACAATTTCATAGAATCACAATGTAACCCAATAAATTTTACATATAGAGGAATCCATTTGGGGATGGGATTATTCAAAACATGAAATCCTAAATCCCCGCAGCTCAACTAGAATACATTTTTCCTTAACATTTGAATTCCTCAATCTCTTTATATTGTAAATGGATGCTTCTCAATAATTTGTAAGGACACAACTCTCTTACATGTCTTATATTTTTCACGGTCTAATGAAAACACACCTGATTTCTTACATCTGATTAGATTTTCAAATGAAAATTCTGAGTTCATCTTAAGTAGATCTGACAAGCATTCCAATCCTGTCAAGTACACGACCAAAGATCTCTCTAAACCCTATTCATACAAGCTAGGTTTGCTCTATGGTATGTTTCTTTTATTTCTCCAAATTGTTTTCGATGGAGCAAAAGAACAATTTATTTTTCATTATTTCTTTCCATTACATTTGATTATTGTTACATGGAGAGACAAATATGTCTTCTAGCCAAGTTTAATGAATATTAAAAATTGGTATCAACCTTAACCTTTGAGGACTTTAAAAAACACAAGATTCAAGGTAATTTTTTTTCTCATATTCGTAAAGCCTGGCTTCCACTCCAGGCTGTAAGTATCCATGCAGTACCTATGTGTAGCAGGCTCTATGGTAGTAAATTTATTTAAATGATGTTTTACAAAGGCATCCACTTGAAAAGTTTTTTCTTATGTTTATGTCTTCTTGTCCTATTTAAGTTCACACTGACAATGTTTTGCGGAGAGTTTTGCATGAATAAATTTTCCTATCGCTAAGGTTGTTTATCATTGCAAGTGACAATGGAGGGTGTGATGTTGTTTCCTTCATGATACATAAGCAATGAATCTTTTAAATATAGAAATGTATGATAAAGCAGAACCAAATGAATTCTAGCCAAATTGAACAAGATAGAGGAGGTATGTGGTAAAATTACAAAGTTTTTCATTAAGTCATCAACATTCATATGTCACTATGAAGATATACAGGAGAAGAAAAAAAAGAAAAGAAAAAGTTAGCATATATTGATGTAAGGGAAAAAAATAAAAGACATATGTCGCCATGAAAATATATAAAAAATGGTTTTCATATGAAAGACAAAATCAAATGAAATGCTACTAGTTGAGTCACTACTTGAGTCACTATCTCCATATCCATTTCTTAAAACTTGTTCATTTGTGGAAATAATAAGAGCCTATCATTTGTGGAAAAGATAGAATAAACACAGTACTTGTCACTAAAGACACAAAAATTAATGTTAATATTAGTTCAAAGATATATGGAAATAATTTTCCAGAAAGAGAAAGAGAGAGATCCAAATTTACAAATGAAAATTTACTCTCAACATGAAAATGGTGTTGCCAAAAAGCACCAAAAGGAGATTCACATTTATGAGTGCAATTTGCTTCTAATATTACTGTAAAGATCTATGAGAATCAGTTATTAAAAGGAAAGAAGAGGAAAAGAGATTCAAATTGACAGGTATAAATCTATTAATTTGAAAATTTTAAAAGCATAAATCATTTTCATACCATGTATATATTAATTTTTTGACTCAATTGATTTGATAATGACATGAAGGTAAAATTCAAAAGATTAAACGTATTTGTTGAGAGAAAATAGCGATCCATTGTATTAAAGTTTGTAATTCATTGAGAATTCTTAGACTTGAAAACTTAATAAAAGTGAAAAGACCTTGCAATGAAATATTTGATTTGTATTTTTCAAAGTGTGATTTCCTTTCTTCTTTTCCAAAGCTAAAGCGCTGAAACATGAGTTTTATTTGTACAACGTAGAGGAATTGAGATACTTGACATAAATTCGTGAGTAAACGGATTTGGTTATGAACCTTTGGTATTCTTGTTAATTAAAGCTATAAACCGAGGACTTAAAAGAGACAAGTTTGCTTCACATATGGAGTTTTTTTTTTTTAATAAAAAAATTCATAATTTTGAATACCTATAGAATAATATTTTAATAATTTGATTATGATTTTTACCTATAAAATTACGTATGCCTTTCAATCTGAAACATATGGCACCCGAGAGAAAGTTACATTTCCTGGAAATCTCTCCAGTGAACTTATGGCATTAGAGAGAAGTTACATTTCCATGTCTTAGAAATTTCCATGGCATTAGAGAGAAAGTTACATTTCCATGATTTGATAAATGTACACATTGGTGTATTGGTTAATGATAAGGCTGTTGCAAATATTTCCGTGCTAGCCATTTCGTTCTAATCAATTCTTATAGTGCCTTAGCCAATTAGCCTTCCATATCTTAGCCAATTAACCTGCCGTATCAACCTCGGGAAAATATCTTTTCCAAAAAAATGCTATACACGACAACATTATTATACACCATGACAGCTACTAGAGTATATATCCTCACGCGGAGAAGTTCCTATTGATTCTATGAATTTGGTTGTGTTGGTGATCACAGCTACTAGAGTATATATCCTCACGCGGAGAAGTTCCTATTGATTTCGTGAATTTGGTTGTGTTGGTGATCAGTTTGAAGAAATTCAGAGTGCAATCTGTAATTTAGGTAATTATTGTTGAAGACTTATCGACCCTGCAAGATATTATGCGTCCCTATTAAATGACCGGATCGTAGAAACCCAGCAGTCAACTTCACCGTAAAACAAGTAGCAGAGCGGTCGTCTTCCAATATTTGCTAATAGGAATATAATCGATAGTGGGAAATGGACAAATATCAGATATTCTTAACTGTTTTGGTTGGGGCTTTGTCATCCATTCCGGCACTTCATGCAGAGCTTGCAGCTGCGTTGTTGTCTGAAGATTATTACGAGAAGTCATGCCCCTTTGTAGTTCCCATTGTAAGTTCAGAAATGCATTTAGCGACGACGAAAGAAGCTCGTGTGGCAGCCTACATACTTCGCCTCCATTTTCACGATTGCTTTGTGCAGGTAGGTACTTTATTTTAATTTTCACAATTCCAAATCATATGTTTTTATTGCTTTTGGATTAAAATTGTGTCACCAAAGTTTTGCATCCTATTCTTATAATATTTAGGATGTATATTCTATTTTTTATATGGGGTGTAGATTTTAGGAATATCTGAAAATGTGATTGTTCTTAAAGAAATTAAATAATTAACTGTTTTTGAAGGTCAGATTTTAAGATATTTTGGAAATTTGCAATCAACATAAAAATGCTTCACTCTTCTTATCTATTTATTATTCCACTTATCTATTTATTATAATACTATTATACATTCTATTTATCTGATGGGAAAATGTGATGAGGCAATTTTTTGACATTTTTAGTATCAATTAAATTTTGAAATATTTTTAAAATCTGCAATCAATATAAATTCAAAATCCGATTTTGTCCCAAAAAACCTTGTAACATAAACAAAATTTTGATTACACAGTTTTTACTGGCTTACTTCTGCTCTAAAATTTAATATTTTTAGTCGTTGCTATAATATTTGGAATTAATGCAGGGATGCGATGCGTCTGTGCTGCTGGATGACACGCCCACCTTTATAGGGGAGAAAACAGCGAGCCCAAATGTAAATTCGCTGAGAGGATATGAAGTTATAGATGCCATCAAGGAAAGGCTAGAGGCTGTGTGCCCCGGTATTGTGTCTTGCGCTGATATACTTACCCTGGCTGCTAGAGATGCAGTTGTGCTGGTATGTTATACATTTGTTTCATAGTTGATTTAACCGAATTGTATATTTTGAGGATATTTTGAGAGGGTAACAATATTAGTTAACTCAATTATTTAATTTCACTCTCTAAGATTCAATTATATATTTTCGAAAATTTTGTGATTAATATTATTTATCTGGTTTCTAATTTAATGGTCTATTTTGAAAATATTTATGAAATGTGATTATTATAATTTAAATCAATTATTTGACGTGACTTTTAATATACAAGAAATCAAATAGTGAAGATTTTCATGGTTGTTTATATTATAGAGAATTATAAATTTTTTAATATGGTTTAATATTTTTAATGGACATTTTACCCGTCATCAAACATCAAAGACTAAAACTAAAAATAAAAACAAGGATGAGTGGAATGTCCACAAAAAAACAAACAAAATTAAAAATTCTATACACAATTTCATCTAAAATAAATTCCTTTACAAAATGTAAAAAAGAATCTTAATCAAATTCTATTCATATAAAATTCGTAAATCCCTCTTTTAAGTCTCTTCTTTGCTGCTTGCCAGGCCGGTGGCCCAGACTGGGGCGTCCCATTGGGAAGAAAGGACTCCAGAAACGCTAGTTTGAGCGAGGCAAACAACAACATTCCCACGCCCAATTCAAACATCCAGACTCTCATTGAAAAGTTTTTATTACAAGGCCTCACAGCCACAGATATGGTGGCACTTGCTGGTCAGTGAATACCAACTCTGGAGCATTTTTGGATATTGATTTTTGTGGGCATTTATTTTTATGTCTATTTTAGATTCTCAGAATATTTCTTACAGTTAAAACAGGGGTTAATTGTTTGCCTTCTTTATCGATGGTCATAATCTCCGAGATATTTTCGGAATCTGCAATCTACATATATTTAACAGATTTTTCTGAAGATAAACTTTTGTTAAAATCTTTTAGAGTTTCTCCTTGCGCAGGTGGGCACACAATTGGACAAGCTCGATGCACAAATTTTAGGCAAAGGATTTATAATGGCGGGAGTGAAGGCAATGAACTTTATGCATCTGGACTGAGAGCAATTTGCCCTCCATCTGGTGGCGATGACAACATATCGCCCTTAGATCATGCAACTCCAACGTTGTTCGACAATTCATATTACGTCAACTTAGTGAATGGGGAAGGGCTCCTCAACTCTGACCTAAGGAGCTTACTAACGGCGCATATTGTCAAAGATTATGCTACTGACGCTCTGGAGTTTGCCAAGCAGTTCTCGGACTCAATGGTGAAGATGGGAAATATAGTGACGCCTGAAACTTTTCTGACTGGTGAAGTGAGGAAGAACTGCCGCGTAATGAATGAATAAGAACTTGACTTCTCCGCGTTTACATAAAATTAAAATAATGGGGAAGAGTAACAGAGCCGATTTTTGAGAGAAATATCGCTTCTTCATAGTAGAAAGTATGATTTTACCTCTGTTTTCTCAAATTCTATTAAAAAACATTGTAGTGATTTTAGGTCAAGTTCTTCCATGGGAATTATATTTATTGCTAAGTTACATAGATGTAATTGTTCAGAATTGTAAGGTTTTTTCTTTACGAGATTTGTTATTCAAAGTCATATAAGTAAAGTATTATGGGTTAGGAGATTTGTTATTCAAATTTATTTATGAATGTGAAAAAAAGTATGTTTAGAGAATCCACCCATGTCATGAGAATTCAACAAAATTCCTCTGGAAAAAAAATAAAGAATTATATATGTCATTCTCATAAAATCATGCGAAATATCAAACAGATCCAACGTTACATAATTTAATTGATATTAAATCTCAAAGGAATGAATTGAAAGTAGATCTCAACGGAATGAATAAAAAATGTCATGCTCGTACCATCACGCCAATATTAAACAAATGTAACGTCGTATAATTTAATTGAGATTGCACCTCAATCAAATTAAAAAATGGCAGACTTGCATACATTCACGCCCATATTAATCCAATCCATCGTTATATAATCTATTTGCATCCTTTGCATTACGCCTCGTTAGTCCCGACACCATTCCACAGTAGCTTGAGTCTACTTTGGGTTTTCAGTCAAAAGGGCGTTTGACTTGAAATTTGACAATGTCTTTCAGTTTATAAAAATAAAAATAAATATCAAAAAATTAAATGATATTTAAACAAAATTTAAATGAAAATATAAAAAATTAAGAAAAGAAAAACCAATTACTAAAAAAATTGAAAATTATAAAAATAACCTAACGAGAATGTTGGAGAAGGCACACGAAAATACATTATGGTTGAAATATTTATATTTAAAATATAATATTTAACATCCTTGACTTAATAGTTTTATTAAAGAAAAATATATTTTTCAATGATTAGATACTGATGTTATATTTAATTAGTAAATGTAATATTTTTGATAAATGAATATCATTAGATTGTAATCTCAAATAATATTTTTTTATACTAAATTTATTATTTATATTTTATAGAAATTTAAAAATTATGTGGTAATGATTTTATAATTAGATTTACAGATATATGTGTTTATTTTGGAGTAAATTTTTTAGAATTTTAATTTAATTATAAAAATTATTAAGTGGATAGTAGAAATTTAATTTTCACTAAATATTTTAGAATATTCATAATAGTGTACACAAATCGAAGCTTGATATTTATCTCCAAAATAGTTATACTTTACTTTTCCCTTTATATTAAATTGATTAATTAAAAAAATGTTACTTTAACAAGTTTCATATGAAGTGAGTTTAGTTTTTTGAGCATATGGTATTGATAAACCATGGTATTGACACATAGTATTATATCAAAGTCTATTTACAAATTAAGAATCTCCATGAAAAAAATATAGTCATGATTAAGAATGTTGTTTTATGTTTTTTTTAAATATATAAATATTTGAGTTATATATTAATTTTTTATAATTAATAATAATGATAATAATTTAAAATAAAGTTATAATTTAATTGGCTTTATGATTTTTTTTCTAATTTTAGTAACAACAGAAATATCATGTAGTAAGTGTTTTCATGCATATTATGAATTGATGCCTATCTGTATTTACCAACATTTTAATTTATATAATTGCACTATTTTTTAATGGTATAAATTTTCAAATAATAATTATATAATTTTTTGGTAACATTATTATTTTTTTCCAGTCATTAATTATCATTAATTTTTATTAATTTTTTTATAAAAAATATAATAAAATATTTTATTGTTGAACGGTATCACCAAAAAATAAGAAATATGATTAACTAATATTGTTTATATTAACATACATATATTTATGTCTGTATGTTTTATTTTTATTAATATATATAATATTTATTAATTAAATCTATTAAAATATGTTTCTAATATAATAATGAGTCATTTTAAATTGATTGTGAAAAATTATAATTAAAGAAAAATAAAAAATAAAATAAGTTAAATAAAAATGAAATAAAACAAAAAACAAAAAATTAGTAACCAATAGAAATAGAAATTACTAAACAACCCATAATAAAACTCAACCAATCGCCTTACAAATAAATTAATCTAAATAATAATGAAAAAGAACAAAAATTGAATTCCTAATGTTAAACTATGCATAAGCATCATAAATTTTTGGTCAAAGACAAACTAATACCTAGTAAAAAGGCAAAACCAAATAATAATAAGAGATTTTAATAACTTTAAAAATTATTTCGGCCAAAATTACCATTGTTATATTAAATAAAAATATTTTTTTCGAAAGAGGTTCTATTGGTAGAAATAAAAGTGCCAAAGGTTACACATATTCATTATAGGAATATGATTGAGTTATTTTTATATTAATAGGTATTTCTTATATTATTGTTGTTCGCTTTTTTAAAGTAAGTTTACATGAGTTTGAAAAAGAAATATGAGGTCGTTTTGTGTTCAAATATTTTTTAATTGTTTTTCCCCGATCAGGGTGCGAGTTGGCCCCAGTGGGCTTGTCCTGGCCCAATGATTAATGTGAATTCTACTGATCGTTCTGACCACCCTTTACATGCATGCAACACTTGGAGTGGTGGTGGTATGCATGCAATGTTTAATTCCCTAGCTCAAAGGCGACAGAGGTTTAAGGACACTTGGTGTGGTAATAATTCTATTCGGGTCATTGAGTAAGGTAGTCTGTGAACTCATGCTCCTAAGGATCTGGTGTGAGAGGGGAATTCTAGGGAGCAGGTGGTTATGGTCGTCTTCAGGTTCTCGCAGCGTTCACTTGTATGCTTTTGGTCTTAAATTAGCAAATTTTGTTAGTATTGAGCAGTCTATTTGACCCTTGATTGTTGATATGTATATGTATGGGCTATAGGGTGATCGGCACTAGAAGTGCCAGACGCATGGCCTCGTTGGTTTCCTGGTTGGGTCTGAGTCCATTTTCCTACTCGTCTTGGTGTCTATACAGTAAGGCATATGATTGTCTCGCATGCGTGCATGCATGGCTTTGGTGGTAAAGGGTGTTGGATGTGGAAGTCCACCACATGCGAGCATGAAAGAACACAAAGGGGGTTGGGTCTATGAGGAATTGGGTTTGGTTCCAGAGTATTTTGGCTTAGGTATAGCTTTCAGTTGAGCTGGGGTTTCAGGTAAGTCTGGCTACACCCTCTGGTGGTAGAGGGGTGAAGGAGAAAGAACCTTGATGGCCAGTTTCTAGGTGAGTCCGGTCTTATGGAATAGAATCACTCGGTTTGGAATTTATTTTTAGATAGAGGTTAATTCTAGTTTTAGAGTTGGATATGGCTTAACAATGTTCACTTTAATCCATTCTCTGTGTATGGGGGTTTCATTTCTATAGCCCCGACATTCTCTATGGAGTTGTGTCTGTAGGGGTTTGGTGGGTTGCGGGCTCAGTATAGTCATTGGCTCAATATCCCTTTCAATTCCTATTATCATGTTTGGTCGGTGAAGTTAACAATCTATGGAAAGTGTCGATACATTGCGAAGGCCCTGAAAATGGCTGGCATGGCCAATCCATTCAGGGTCTACGATGGGCAGAGTAAGATGAATGAAGACAATGGCATGCTTATCCTATGTTAGAAACCAGTTTGAATTTGATTTAGCAGGACTGTAGTGTGGGCGCAACCTTTGGCAGCATCGAGCACCCAAATTGCGACCCTATTTTGGTTGGTACCCAGAATTGGGAAAATAAGAGTCTTTGTCAGGCAACATCAACAACATGGCCCATGCAACTAGTACAAGGAAAAATGGCAACAGAGGCCGAGGATGGGGAAAATAGAGGAAGGTTGCTTTGTCGCCTAAAAGGAGGGCAGGTCGTGGACGCAATTTGGCCTCTCGCATAATTCAGGAAGCGACTTAATCTTACCATGTCAATAGCTCCAACCTAGTAAAGAAATTGATTGTAAAGTGGGAGGCTAATATTCGACAGACTGCGGAGGACTTTTAATTGGATATGGATGAGTGGCAAGCAGTGATCCTCAATATAGGACACACTCGTGGAAGAGTAACCCAATAATAGCAGATAATCTATGTATTTTGGATGATGAAGAGCACTCAGGTGAAAGCTCTATAGTAGTTTCCTCCTGACATGCATGTAGCCCCCAGGGTCAATCGAATTATACCAAAGAATTTAAAAAAATTCAGTTTCAATTGCAGAAGTAGAGTGGTTGGCTGAGCTGAATTGAGCAGCATATCCCTTTCATACCCCACATAGAGTTTTCAGGTTCCACAATGAAGGACCCTACTCTGGTGGATTCAAATGACGATGAGTAGTGGTAATGAATCATTGTTTTTTCATTTTCAATTTTCCAGGCCAAAAGTTTTAGGCTTATTAACAGTTATGTTTATAGTTATCTAGAAAATAGAAAGTAAAAAGACTCTTAGGTTTACATAGCATCTCTGGTTAGACTTATCATTTTTACTTATGGATAAAATATTTTGCGGTTAGGTGGTCAACAAATCTCGTTTCCCTATGGGTAGGTTGAGACCACCTAACTCTCAGACGTATGGATGTAACCTACTTTATTTTTGAAAAATACTAGAAAGGTACCACCAATCTCACAAAAAAAATAAAAATAAATAAAAATTGTTTTATTCTATCATCATGTGAAGCATTTGAGAGTCACTAATTTAGAGGAAACCAATTTTTTTATAAGTTTTTGGATTTTGGATTTTGATTATGTCGATTATTAAAATGTTATTTTGGTTTTATTTTCTTAAATTTCTATTACATATTTTTTATTTATCCATTTTTTAGGATATTAGGAATAATTTGAACATTTATATAAAATTGGATCTTTAGAGGGCTTTAACAGTTTCTTGTACATATCCATGTATATGTGTTGATATAGACCTTAGCAAAGTTATTCTAGAGAAAATTATTCTCAAACGGAAAAGTTTTAAGAACACATAGGTTTTTTTACTATAAGAACATGAAATTTATAGGTTGGATATGCCATCTTATAGGTCATTTATAAACAAAATGTCCTCATTTGTGAGCTCATCCCCCTAGGAAAAATGGACGAAACAAAAATAAATACTTAGAGAATTTTTCATAAAAATTGAATGATACGAAGCTAAATATTGGAAATTTGGATTCTCTATTCTCATTCCTCACATTCATAATATTTTTAATAAATAGAAAGGAAATATTTCCTAGGTGTTAGACTAAAATCCTTATTGTTCCAAATCTTGAAAGTAGTGACCCAAAAAATTCCTTCAAATTATAGAACCATTTATGTTAAGCACTCTTCTCAAATGTTGTGTGGATTAATATTGGAGAAAAACATTAATTCATGGCATGTAAGTTATGATAATAAAGCTAATTAGTTCATGGCATGCAAGTATTCAAGTTACATTTTTTAATTACTTTTAATTTTTCTAAATAATAATGGTAGTCTTCTTTATTCTTTTATTAACATTAGGAACGTTTCTGGCACAAATCCTAGAAATGATCATTAATGGCCCTCAATATTAGAACAATAATGTTGTAACTCCAAGGGTCTCAAAGTAAATTTAGAGGAATGAAATGTGACACACCTATGTTACTTAGAAAAATGAGAAACACACTTGCTTGGAAATGAAGGGTTTGAATAACTTATAGAAAAGGTGGAGCTATGTCCCCGCGGCCTCTCTGAGCTGAGACGATTTGCATGTGCAGTAGAAGCCCCTAGTGTAGTACTCTCTCCATCACCATGGCCCCGGGAGGGGGGCCTGAGGCCCCTCCTCCTTTGCCTCCTCCACCAAAGATCCTGGCATTTAGGAAGTTGATTGGCGACAGTAGTAAATGCCGAGAAAGGAAAACTCAACGCAAGTTTGTAAAGAAACTTAACAACATCCCCACAGTTGCCCTGCCCATTGAAGATTCTTTCACATCTTCTTAGAACTTAGCTAAAAGAGGGATCATCATTCAATTTACAGGGCTATGGCCTTCACCCAAGGTTGTCGAGGCATGGGTATAGAGGAACTTGCGACCATTAGTAAAGGAAGGCATTGGAATCTTCCTAGTTTGTAAGGGATTTTCTGTCTTTGTTTTTTATTCAGTAGAAGATAGAAATCTCATCTTTAGGAATGGACCATATTTCATGGGACCTCAGGGTTTGTATCTAAACTCATGGTCACCAAATTTCGATCCAACACAAGATGTGCCGTCAGCAGTTCTAGTGTGGGTGCCCCTCCCTCATCTTCCACTACATTACTGGAACCCGAAGTCACTAGAAACGATTGGTAACACCCTAGGAAAATACATAGATAGAGCAGAGAGAAGGGATCAGTATTCATGTGCAAGAATATGCAATGAAGTTGATTTGGAAATAGGGTTACCTGAAGCCATAAAGTTAACAATAGTACACTGGTCTTATATACAAGAGTTAGACTACGAGCAGCTACCATTCAAATGCAGAAATTTCCATGAATATGGGAATTTCAAAAGATACTGCAAAAAAAAATGAGGAATATCTAGAGACGTCAAAAGGAGAAAAATGGATCCAGGTGTGCAAAGCAGTCTAGGCAAAGATGAGTATCAGGAATAAAGGGAAAGATGTATCGATGGAGTTTGGAACTCCCTTAACAAGAATGGTTCAAATGGTAGGAAGAGGAGAACATCCAAAGACAACGACCTCAATAAACCCATTCGAAACCCTCAACACTTCAATCGAAATTCCAGGAATAGAGATAGAGGAGATTGAATGACAATTTCCCTCACTTGAAGCAGAAAAGAAGAACATAGAAGTAACCCAACTTGACTCCCCAGCAGGAACCTTCTCCTCACCCACCTATGAAGAAATGACAAGGAAAAGCCCCCGGAAACCTTTGGGTCTTCGGAATACGAGACATTTGAGAGACCCTCTAAAAGGGTTGGAAGGAAATCTCATAAGGAAGGTATGGAAGAAGAGGCGGAGAGGCAAAAAATGCAAGGCATCAAATCCACCATTGAAATATCTATCGGCAGAAACACCAAAACAAGGCCCTCTAAGGGGGGATCAACTCACTCCAATTTCGTTAATGAATGAAACTAGTCTCTTGGAATTGCAGAGGCTTGGGGAATGCTTTGAAAGCTGAAGCAGTCAAAGATCTTCTGAAAATAGAAACTCCCGAGATCCTCATGCTCCAAGAGACTAATATTGAAGTGGAAACCTTCTTGGGATCAGCAAATTAAAATGGGGGAAAAAATGCAGGAAAGGTCATTAGTGCAAGAGGTACCTCTATTGGCCTAGCAACATCATGGTCGGAGGACAAGTATCAACTAGAAAGCTCCTTTGAGACCTAACATTGGATATTCACCGAACTTCGGCACACCTCTAGTAAGCTCTCCATCTCTCTCTTCAACCTTTATGTTCCACTCCACCTTACAGAGAAGAAAGAATGTTGGCAGACCTTGTCTGATTTCTTAGACATTTACTCCCCTCAAAATATAATAGTGGCTGGAGATCTCGAGCTCATCATTGATCCAAAATAAAAGAGACATGCTAATAGTGGCAGGGACCAAATGCTTCCATTAGTAGAGGAGCTAATACTTCGTTGGGATCTTCTTGACTTCAAACTGAAGAAAGGTCTTTACACCTAAACTCGGTCTCCCCAAAATAAATTTCTGCACCTGGGTATTAATGCATGGGAAAGTGCTAACTAGCAACAATCTGACTAAAAGAGGTATTCACAGGCCACATTGGTGTTCTCTCTGCTGCAAAGCCTAGGAAACCATGGAGCATGTGTTTGTGGATTGCTCTTTTGCTCAAGAAGTTTGGGACTACATCCTTCAAGGCCTCAATGTCTCTGCCCCATCGCAAGTCAAAGTATCTAACCTTTTTAGCACCTGGAGAGTGCGTTATCCCCACATGACCCAAAGAAAGACAACTTGGAATAGAATTTGGAAAGGAGTACCTAAATATGTCTGCTAGAAAATATGGCTCACCAGAATTGACTAGATCTTCAACAGCATTCTGAACTCCCCTTTGAAGGTGGCATCAAAAGCAAAAGCATTGCTCCTCAAGGTTGTGGTCAATCATCTCCTTAAAAATGATAACATGCTTCTCCCGGAAGAAAAAAATGGATGGGAACTTATATATTTCGAGACAGGATAAACAACACCACTTGCCCCAGTAAATCTTGTATGGAGACTACAACAAGTAGATGCAGATTTTCAAGCTTGGTGGAGGAAACAGGGTAAAACAAAAAACTTTTTTTATGGTGCCTCCAAAGGATATCCCGGGACAGCAGGCACAGGCAGAGTGATCTGCTTCCCGGAGGGTATTTGTGAAGATAACTTTATCTGGGGACTTGGATAGAGAACGAAGAACTAGGCAGAAATCCTTGGGTTGCTAAAATCTTGTCAGATAGCATGTGAAAAAGACATTAAGGAAATACAAGTCTTTGGGGACTCAGAAATTTTGATAAAGATAGTAAATTCAGAGGACCACTTCAGAAATCCGGCACTCAACAAGACACTTCAAAGCCTGAGATATGTGCTCTTAGACTTCTCTTCCTATCTCCTTTTCCATGTTCTATGTGGCTCAAATAAGGAAGCAGACGTAAAAGCAAACCTGGCATGCCTCCTCCCACAAGGAGCCTTAAGCAAGAATGATGAAGAACCTACATGGAACCTGATCTCGTAATCTAGAGTAAATCTACACCTATGTAAGGAAAAGGAGAGCTACAACTAAAAGGAATTTTGAATATTGTAATGATGGTAGTTTTGGTTTCGGCCCAACTAGTTTTAAATAATTTATATAACCATTATAGTTATAAAAAAAAAGTTACAGAAAACACCACAAGAAAAGGCTTGGTAAAAGCAACTATAGGAAACTTTGCAAGGTCTTTATGCTTCTAAATTCCACCATGAACATCCCATATGTGTTTTAATAAATAAAGGAAACTAAAGAAAATTTTATTGTTGAATTGGGTGAGAGAAATAGACTTGTTGCATACTACCACATGATTCCTTGTTTAACTACAAAAAGAGTCCAAGAAGTCAATAAAACAATTAGAATGCAAAACTAGGGTGAAGAAGGGAGGTAATATGTAACACCTTCCTCCCATATTTACCCAAGATAATCGGTCCATTGTGGTAAACATGTGACGAAGAGTTAATATGATATTATTCAATTCCCCCAAGTATAGTTAAGGAAGTGGAATCGACAAGCCAAAACCAAACTGACCTTCCTCTAAAGCTACAGCACCCCCAGGGGCTAACCAACCACACTAGGTGCCAAACCCCTGAGTTAACCTTCTTTTTGACTAAAATAGACCCCCAATCACACCCATGAAAAGTCTCCTATGTGATTGAGACTCTCCAGTCACTCCCACAACAAGGCATCCATGCAATTGCATCCTTTTTTATGCAATTTTATGCCAGCGACCCTAGATTCTGAGCCACTTTTTCAGGACCAGGATTCAGGCCTATGACCAAAACTTAATGAAATTCTCATAAATGATAAATAACAAGATGACAAGGCCTCTAATGCAAAATTTGAACAAGGACCTTACCTGACAAAACCTAGCCATGATAGACATTTTGTCAAACACATCACGAATATGTAATCTATAGGCCATATAAACACATCTGAGCATAGGGACTTCATAATTATATGAGAATTTTCAAGAAGGTATGATTCCCTCTCGTAATATTTGTAGTATCATCTATTAGGTTATGCATTCATTAACATTTGATTTACGAAACAAAATAATATGAGAGCCATAAATCAAGTCTATCATAAACCATGCTTATAACCAACATATAACCAACATATCAATGATGACAGAACAACCATTATAACCATATAATAACAAACACATTTACACATAAACTATAAGAGGAAAAGAGCTCTTATTAACATATGCAAAATGCAACCATGCTAGTGACTTCCACGTTCCACCTAACCATAGATTGGGATGAACTAGATCTTTTTTTAGTCAATCATCAATGTGCCATATTCCAAGCATGAATGTGGGACTTACAACTGAAAACTAAGGTTTACTCAGGCTTTACTGCAATCCTCCAAGGGATTAGTAGGCCTAAGCCCTCATCTATACAACTAGGCTTTACCGCAATCCCGCCAAGGGATTCCTAGGCCCAAACAAGAAATATACACTAATAGGCTTTACCACAATCCCACCACATACCAGTCTAGGGATCACTAGGCATATACAAGCTTGGATACCTCCGGATATCTCCACCTAGATCATGAGGAATTTGTCCGTCTCCAACCTCTAGGCTTTAACGTATATCTTGCTATTCACTCGTTGAGGATTCCTAGGCTCAACGAGGGTATACACAAACATGCTTTACCACAATCCCACCTTCATCGGTTCAAGGAATGTTAGGCCTTATGTTTCATCCTGAGACCACCCCATTTAGTTTCGAAACCATCCAGCAATCCATCTCAACCAAGCAAGAGAAACCCCATCACACCATGGTTATCCGGAAATGGAATGGCAAGGCTGAAAACCACTATCACACATGGAAATCCATGCCAATAACAACAAGAGAACAAAAAAAAACATGCATGTACCATGCATACCAAAAGTAGTAAGGAAATCATATATGCAACTTGATATCTGCAACTAATCTTACAGAAGCTATTTGATCCCTCTCTTCCTTGTTTGATCCTTACTTCCCTTTAGTTTCTTGTCCTTCCTTTGCCTTCCTTCCTCCAATGCTAGAGTGCTCCAAAAATGCTCTAAGTGTGCAAGAGTATGAGAGAGTAGAGAGAATGGAGAGAGATCTCTAAAACTGAACTAAAAAAAGGCTGTGAACTGATCCTCGGAAGCCTTTTATTAATGAGGCCCTTATTTTCTTCAATTTTCATTGTTTTTCCTTCATTTTCCTTCTCACATGCAACATATGACCTTTCACCTTCATTTTCTCCTAATTTCCTTTATTTTAATAAATAAATTGCCAATGAATGCCTCTTTTCCTTTTCAATGTCTTTGTCATTTCCTTTTTCAATTTCTTCTTAACCATATTAAATCAAATGAACACCCACTATGATGTTTTTCCCAACATTCAACAAGTTGGAATAGGTGTCCCATGGCCTTGGTTATTATTTTTCCTTTATTAACTTTATAACATATATTTTTAACCCAGGGTTATTACAAACCTCTCCCCCTAGGGGAACGCCATCTTCGGTGTTCAATGACACCTACAACCAACAAGACCACTAAAAAGAAAAACATACTATTCATGGAGCTTTATAACTTATCTCTATGTAGTATTTATAATGAACAACCTGCGGAAAAGAAAACCAACATGACAAACATAACAACATGACACCCATACTGCTTATTGGAGTTTTTTAACATAGATCATGGAGGTATTTACATCCATATACATATATACATATACCAAAACTTATTTTCCTCAATCGACAAACAAGGAAGGATACATAGCTCGTATCTGATAAGCCACATCCCATGTAGCTTCATTGGGCCCAAAGTGCTTCAACTACACTTTAACCTACTCAATTGCTCAATTCATGAGCATGAACATATTTCTCTGCAACATACACTGAAATTTTGGTTGGAATTCTCTTTCTGGCTTCACCTGCAATACAAACCAATCAATAGCAATATTAACATCATTTGCATATGTTTTAAGCAATGAAACATGATAAACGTCATGGGCTCTCACTATCGGAAGTAGTCCCATTGGTCCAATCGTCCCCAGAATCTTCAAATAGTCATATAATTTATATTATATATGAGGAGATTTGTGATTCAAATTTACATGTGGATGTGAAAAAAGCATGTTTAGAAAATCGAACCATGTCATGAAAATTCAACACAATTCTCTTGAAGAAAGAAATAAAATAAGATAAAGAATTATATATGTCATTCTCATAAAATCATGCGAAATTTCAAACAGATCCAACGTTACACAATTTAATTGATATTAAAGCTCAACGGAAGGAATTGAAAGTAGATCTCAACGGAATGAATAAAAAATATCATGCTCATGCAATCACGCCAATATTAAACAAATCTAACGTCATATAATTTAGTTGAGATTGCACCTCAATCAAATACATTCACGCCAATGTTAAACTAATCCAACGTTATATATTCTAATCGCGTTCTTTCCATTAGGCCTCGTTAGTGCCGACACCATCCCTCAACAACTTGAGTATACTTTGGGTTTTCAGTCAAAGGGGCGTTTGACTTGAAATTTGACAACGTGTTTGAATTTAATTAAAAAAAAACAGATAAATGTTAACAATATTAAAAAAAACTACAAATGGAAAATATATAAGATATAAAAGAAAAAGAAAGAGAAGGAATGAAATACAAATTATAAAACTTAGGAAAAAGAAACCAATTAATAATAAATTTGAAAATGATAAAAATAACCCAAAAAGAAAATAAATTTGAAAATGATAAAAATAACCGAAAAAGAAAGTAATAATATATATATATATATATATATATATATATATATATATATATATATATATAAATAAAGAACAGTCTGTATTAAAAATGTATGGCAGAAGGTATACGAAAATAGATTATGGTTGATAAATCTTTTCAACCCTATCAAATATTTATATAATATTTAACATCCCTGAATTAATAGTTTCATTAAATAAAAATACATATTTTCAATGATTAGATAATGATATTCTATTTAATTAGTGAATGTAATGTTTTTGATAAATGAATATCATTAAAAATAAGTAAATCAGCAAAGTCTGTATTAAAAATGTATTGCAGAAGGTATACGAAAATATACGATGGTTGATAAATCAATTCAACCCTATCAAATATTTATATAGTATTTAACACCCTTGAGATAATAGTTTCATTAAATAAAAATATATTTTTCCATGATTAGATACATATTTTATTTAATTAGTGGATGTAATGTTTTTGGTAAATGAATATCATTAAAAATAGGTAAATCAACCTAGTTTAATGTAAAATAATATTTTTTTATATCAAATTTATTATTTATTTTAATAAAGAAATTTAAAAATTATGTAATTGCAATAATTTTATAATTAAGTAAATAGATAGGTTTAGTTTCGAATAAATTTTTTATAATTTTAATTTAATTATTAATAATTAGGTGGATGGTATTGGAATATTTTAGAATATTTATGATAGCATATATAAATTAAAGGTTGATATTTATCTTTAAAGTAGTTATATGTGTTTTCCTCTTTGTATTAAATTGATTAATTTAAAAAGATGTAACTTGAGCTAGCATCATATGCAGTGAGTTATAGTTTTTTTTGAAATGTGGTATTAATAAACTATGCTATTAGCCCATGATATTGTAACATAACCTATTTACAGATTAAGAACAACTATTAATTCAAACGAGGAGGCAAGGGTGGTGAGGGCGGAGGGGAGCTGCGGCGAGGGGAGCTGCGGTGAGGGGAGAGGCGAGGGAGCCGCTGCGAGGGGAGCTGTCACGCCCCTACACCTGCGGTAGTCTTCCAACCGCTTGTAGCAAGGTGCGGCACCACCGAACGCTTTCTTTTCACCAATACTAACATTCGTGGACTACGCCTACTTTCACATTAACATACTTAGCTTGTGTTTCGCAACTAAGTAAAAGCAATTATCCTTTATACTTAATGAAGCCCATACTCATTCATTATCATCATGCAATTATACCGAGAACAACAACAATTGCAACAAGTATAAAGGGGAGGGGCAACTCCCCGTAATGTGAGTCTGCCCGACAATTTTATTAAGAATATCATATTTACAACACAAGTGTGTCTTGGCCGAACCAAGTCTCACACTTAGACAAATTTACAAAGATAAGCAACCTGCTTTTACAATCATGTGCACCCTTGCACAAAGAGAAGTGCTCACCCGAGCCACTTATTCCTCTCTACCAAGTCCTGCACAAATCTGCATCCAAACCGAACCCCGGCACACTTTCCTACACCTCAACCGGCACAAGAATATACAAAATCTGCAGTTAGATAAGCGCATGAGATATGCGCATCTCCTATCTCTCCTTGCGCAGATTTTCCCCTCTTCTTTATGCGTAGAGATGATGATCCAATTCCATGATTCCAATGAGCATAAAGCTACACTTACTTATACCATTATCAACGTGGGTTTACATGGGGTGTGCAGCCCCATGGCCGACCCCAAAACCACTAACGCATGCCCACCTATCTTCCATTACAAGTCGGCTTGCATACATTTTAATATCGCATATATATGTGTTCGTTCCAACACTTAGTCGCATAAGTGTTTTCCATAACGTCACATATATTGTTGCATTATTTCCGCACAAAGTGTCGCACCCGTTGCACATTTCCTCCGCGCGCCAGTGTGCCCTCTCGCGCCCCCGCTCCCGTGCACGACTCACCGGTGCCTGTCACACTTATCTCCCGAAGGCCTTACATCCTCCTCCACCTGAAATCGTTGTCGTCCTCGACAACATACCATCCTGGTAGCCATCCACCAAGATCATCACTCATCCATGATGTTCACTCCTCCACACAAAGCAAACATCCTTGCAACATATGTAGAGCCTCATCTCCATCATGCCTCGCCTTAGTGACCAACTGCCACCAAGCTCACCATACCAAGGTATGCACCTCAACGGTATGCTCTCCATCAGATATCATCTCGATCCATGATCATCGACCCCTCTGCCACAATCTCCACTGCAACATCTCGTGTCGACCTCATCATGTGTCTCCATGTGAACCTCTGCCATGATACTCTAGCACGATGCCAACATATCTCTGCACACTTCCAGACCTCATGTCTGAACTAGTTGGGTAGCTAATCCAACCATCACGCTCATTCCATGAGAGTGAACATCCTCATGCCATCATCAGTTGTTCCTCAAACATCTGCCACATCCTTGACTCCTCAAGAATCCATCTCCATAATCCATGCTCAGGTCCATGGAAACTCCATCCATCTCATCTGCAACATGTCATGATGCTTGATGCCAAGCCATCCCTGCACCATCAATCATACCTGCTCAAACATGTTTAAGGACTCACTACCATGAGCAGCTAACAATGAGCCCCATCTTCTTCATCCATCTAAGAAGATGTAGAGGGAGTAGAGCCTGAAGGCTCTCCCTCACTAATCAATTCGATCCATCTATCAGGATCCTCAATCTCCATCCTTTGTAGATAAGCAACCCGTTCTTCCTTCTGGACATCCGGTCTCACATACACCTCATCATCATCATCATCATCCTCCACCAGCTCTAGCTTTCTTGTCAAATCCAAGATTCTATCTGAAAGTGTCTTGATGACCAATGACTGCTCCACAAGCTTTGTCTCAACACTAGACAACCGCTTGTTCACCTTCTCCTTATCCTCCATTTGCATCACTCCCAATTTACAATCAGGCCTAGTCACACCAATGGTTGGCACACCAATGGGCACATCTTCCCTTCCATCATAAATGTAGAGCTTCTTCAAATGTGGAACGATCATAGCATCAAATTGTTTCATAAACTCCATCCCCAATACAGCTTCATAGTCATCAATTCGCACTATAGTGAAGTCCACCTTCCCGGTCCATTCACCAAGTGTAGTGTCCACCCTCTCAGCTATACCAAGAATCTCAATAGGAGGAGAATTCATTGTCTTCATTTGTGCCTTTGCCGGTACAAACTTCAGCCCAATTCTTCTCGCAGTATCTTCGCCCATGAAGTTGTGAGAAGCCCCACTATCCACCATAGTGAGCACATCAGCACCTCCAACCTTCATTCGAACATACTCCAACTTGTTCCTTTCAGGATCCCTTCTAGAGGCCACTTCCGTAGTAGCAAAAGCACCAAGTATCTGCATCATCCCCACAGAAGCATCTTCATTCTTTCCATCAGACTGTGAAATAGCGGCCACCTTCGGTTTAGAGGGACAATTCTTCACCATGTGTGGTCCTGCACATATCCAACACTTCAAAGGTTTCTTCGTCTTCGAACTATCATCTGATTTCGAAGCATCATCCTTCTTCTTTTCTTTCGGCTTGTCGGACTTCTTTTTCTCATCATAAGTCTCATCATAATGATCCACCAACCTATCAACCGCAGCAAAAGCCTCCTCAAGTGTCCTAATCTTCTACCTCTTCACTTCATTGCGTGCCCAAGGCTTCAACCCAATAATGAAGTTCACCTTGTCCCTCTCCGCCATGTCGGGAAGTTCCAGAGCTGCACTTGCAAACTCTCGCTGGTATGCTTGTAGGCTTCTGGTTTGCTTGATGTACTTAATCTTCGTCCTTGCTTCCCACGTTTCATCCTGAGGACTGAAATGGGTCTGCAAATCCTTCTTCATGTCATCCCACGAAGTGATGTCATCAACACTGCCATTGACAATCTGATCCACCCTCCTTCGCCACCACATCTTAGCATCCTTTGTTAAGAACTGAGCAGCCACCTTGACTTGTGTCTCACCATCAGGAAGACTCAACCGTTCCAAGTACTGCTCCATGTCCCATAGAAAGTTGCCAAGAGTCTTTGCATTCCTTGTGCCATCATAAGATTCTGGTTCCTTGACCTTCACATGAGGCACTCCTCCACCTGAGTTATGCCTCACGGCCTTCTTCAACACTGCGATCTCATCCTTGGCTTCATCAAGAGATTTTTTCACCCTGTCAAGAGATTCCTTCAAGTTCACGATCTCTGCAAGACCCTGATCCCTTGCTTCTTCAACCTCCTTGACCCTTATCTCAAGTTGTGTACACATAAGATCAGTGTACTCATGCTACGTTCGGAGCTCATCAAGTTCTTCCCTTAGCTTCAAGCTGGTCTCTTGCTCCTTAGTGAGCAAGTCCTCACTCGTTTCCCAAGAAGACTCCATGGCTTCCATCCTCTGCAGTATTCTTTCCATAAGTGATAAAGTCCCAGCTTCATGGCTAGACCCAACTTGAGACCCAGCTGCCATCTCTAACAACTTCTTCTTCCTTTGCGATCTAGTCTCCACCATCCAACAGCTTCACCGAACCGAAGCTCTGATACCACCTGTCACGCCCCTACACCTGCGGTAGTCTTCCAACCGCTTGTAGCAAGGTGCGGCACCACCGAACGCTTTCTTTTCACCAATACTAACATTCGTGGACTATGCCTACTTTCACATTAACATACTTAGCTTGTGTTTCACAACTAAATAAAAGCAATTATCCTTTATACTTAATGAAGCCCATACTCATTCATTATTATCATGCAATTATACCGAGAACAACAAAAATTGCAACAAGTATAAAGGGGAGTGGCAACTCCCCGTAATGTGAGTCTGCCCGAAAATTTTATTAAGAATATCAAATTTACAACACAAGTGTGTCTTGGTCGAACCAAGTCTCACACTTAGACAAATTTACAAAGATAAGCAACCTACTTTTACAATCATGTGCACCCTTGCACAAAGAGAAGTGCTCACCCGAGCCACTTATTCCTCTCTACCAAGTCCTGCACAAATCTGCATCCAAACCGAACCCCGGCACACTTTCCTACACCTCAACCGGCACAAGAATATACAAAATCTGCACTTAGATAAGCACATGAGATATGCGCATCTCCTATCTCTCCTTGGGCAGATCTACCCCTCTTCTTTATGTGTAGAGATGATGATCCAATTCGATGATTCCAATGAGCTTAAAGCTCCACTTACTTATACCATTATCAACGTGGGTTAACACGGGGTGTGCAGCCCCATGGCCGACCCCAAAACCACTAACGCATGCCCACCTATCTTCCATTACAAGTCGACTTGCATACATTTTAATATCGCATATATATATGTGGCCGTTCCAACACTTAGTCGCATAAGTGTTTTCCCCTAACGTCGCATATATCGTCTCATTCTTTCCACACAAAGTGTCGCACCCATCGCACATTTCCTCCACGCGCTCGTGCGCCCGCCCGCGCGCCCGCGCTTGTGCACGACTCCCCGGTGTCCGTCGCACTTATCTCCCGAAGGCCTTACAGGAGCTGTGTGAGGGGCGCTGTGTGAAGCTGTGAGGAGTACTGGGAGCTACAAAGAGTAGTGAGGAGCTGTGAAGCGAAGCGGTGAGGGCGGGAGGAGCGTGAGCGCTGAGGGTTTGCGCGTGGAGCGAGGCCGATAGTGAGGGCATCTTTGAGTTTCATTTTCAGCTGAAAGAACAGGGATCGCAAGGGTTTTAGGGGGACACCACAGCGGATAGGGTTTCACCGGCGACACCGCGGAGTTTTTCTCCTCCGTCCTCGACTTGCAGGCTCAGCTCATCCTTGGCAGCGGCGCGGGTGCGGGATATTGTCTTCTGGTCTTTTATTTTTCTCTGAGCGGGGGCGAGGTGGCTACCCTTGCCGCCTCTGCCCCCGGCCTCGCCTCTGCTCTGGTGGGTTTTCTCCTTCTCGGCAGCAGTTTGGTTTGTTCTGGCCGCGACATATCCTTTGGCACGTTGAGGGAACAGAGGCGCTCTGCACTGTTTTGTGCCGCATCTATGGATGTTTCTGCTGGTCTTTTTCTGCAGGCAGATGTGGATGATTGAGGCAGTGTTTCTACCTCTGTTTTTCGTCTAATTCGGGTGGAGAGTTTGAGGGGGCGGGGAAGGAGTGGCTACCTTTGCTGCTCTCTTCCTCATTTCGTGCCTCTCCTTTTGTATTGGGCGGACAGATCTAGCGCTATTTGTTCTCTTTTTCTATCCACAGAAGCTTGTCTGCTTGGTGCATTGGTGCCATCTTCTGCACCTCTGCACTTTTTTGTTTTTCTTGTAATAGATGGGTTGCCTCTTCAGGTCTGTTATTTCAGGGGCGCAATATTGGCCTTTTGGGGTATATTTTGGGCACTGTTATGCAGATTAACTGGGGTTTATACCTTTATTTGCTGCCCTGTCTGAGGGCATTTCTGGATACTTCTTTTGGAGTATATTTGTAAGTGGCTCTGCCCACGTTTCTGCATATGCTTCAAGCATTATGTAATCTTCTTATATGAATATAAGACAATCATGCTTTTTCTTCCTAAAAAAAACCTATTTACAAATTAAGAATCTCCATAAAAAAGGGAAGACAAATGTCATGGTTTAAATATATAAATATTTCTTATATATTAATTATTTTTATAATTAACAATAATGGTATCAATTTAATTTATTTTTTTTAATTTAATTAGTTTTTATGATTTTTCTTTTCCTAATTTTAACAACATGAGATATATTATGTAATAAATATTTTGATGTTTATTATAAATTGATGTATTTACCAACAATTTAATTTATATAATTGCACAATTTATGATGATGATGATGATGGTTAACGTCCACTAAGACCAAACTTTGGTCTATCGGACCTAAAGAAATGAATTATTTAGTTTCATTTATGATTTTATTCCTATGCTCAAAAAGCTTGGAGAGAAGCCTCCCAAGCTCACTCTAATTTTGACAACGTAAAAGGCTAGGAAGATCAGTATTGTAACAAAGATTTTGAAACTGAGATCTAATGTGATTGTACGCAAAGCACTCCAATTATATCAAATTCTAATTATATCATTCTTTTGATAACACTATTATTTTTCTAGAATCATTAATTATTATTATTTTTATTAGAAAATTATATAAACAACATAAAAAAATAATAAAAAATTTACTATCAAAATTAACCCCTAAAAAAGGATTTGCAAAAAAAATTGTCAATATTATATTAAGTAAAAACTTTAAAACCTATTAATATTTATATCATTCAAATTAATATGATTCAACATCCTTTTCTAAACCCTCAAGAGTGCGTATATAGTGGAAGTTGTTGAGGAGGTTCTATTACTAGAAATAAAAGTACCAAAGGTTGCAAATTGATATTCATTATATGAAAATGATTGAGTTATTTATAGATTAAATGGTTATTTGTTTATTATATTAATAATGTTAGCTTGCTTAAATTAGGCTCACATGTGTTTGAGAAAGAAATGCGAGGGCGTTCTGTGTTCAAATACTTTTTAATTGTTTACTCTATCATTATGTTAAGTGTTTTGAAGAGGGTCTCTCGTTTAAGGAATTTAAAACATTTTGGATTTTGATTCTAATTTTAATGCTATGCTTTATCTTTTTTATTTTCCATTACATATTTTGTATTTATTAAGTTTTGAATTTGGAAGCTTTAACAAGTTTATGTATTTATCTATGTATATGTGTTGAGATTTATCTTAGTAAATTTATTTTAGATAAAATGGTTTTTAAATGGAAAATTTTCAAGAACAAGTAGGTTTTTGGACTATAAGGACATGAAATTTAGGTGTAGGATATGTTTGATCTTTGTGGATATTGTTGGCAACCCGCCTATTCCACCTAGACTCCCAAGTCAGTTTCATCGATTTCATTGTTCATTTCATCATTTACTATTTTTAGCAGATTTTCGGGTCCTAAACTTCTAGAGCAGTTTTGACCCCCTAAATGACGTTTTTTTGGGTCCATGACAAGTGCATCGCTAGAGGCAAGGGTCTATTGCAAAACCTATAGTACTCGGTGAGACCTTTCCAACAAGGTATCGTACACGCCAAACGGAGATAATATGACCAAGTTACGGCCCCGAGAAGTTGGCTATGCAGCTAACCCCAATGGGGCCCACAAACTCTTGGTGTTAGATCTCCTAGGATTAGAGTTTTGGTTGTTTAGGGTTTTTTCATGTTTTCCGATAATAAATAGGTCATTAAGCCTCATTTTAACACAGTTCAGATTCATGTAGCTACCACATCTCTTCTCAGAGATAAGCTACCATCGCCTGAGCTATCTTATTTCCATTATGTTTGTAAGCATAGTTCAGTATTTTTCTATTAATAAAATGAAGTGCTTTTTTGTTGTATCTCTATGTTTATGATTATATGTGTAAGTTGTTGCATTCCTATTTAAGTTCGGATCAGTGGTATCAGAGCGGCCTGCTCTTTCTCTATTTTTCTTTGCATGTCCCCAATGAGTTCAGGGTATAAGGATTTAGGGCTTGATCTGGTTGAAACATTGCAATATCAGCCTCGCAAAACTTTCCGATCTCTCGTGGTGGAAGAAAATAAAGATGAGGGGTAGGAGATCCTTTCAAAATGTTGTTCGAGAAAGCCCTTGAGTGATAGAGGGACGTGATGATGTATAACTTTACCTAGATCCTTCGATAGCTACCCACATGTGATGTATCTTCATCTAGCAGCCACTCTGGAGGCACCACTCTTTTTAAGGTAAAAGTTCACTTCAATATTCCCATATTCGAAGGCCTGATAGATGCAAATGTTGTAGATAAATGGTTAAATCTATTGGAAGGATATTTTTCAGTTAATGACTTTTCCAATCAGGAATATATGACTTTTGCACTTCTCAAAGCTGCCCCACATGTCAAGGACTGGTGGGAAACCTACTGTGAACAAAAGGACGAGAGTGAAACCTCGTCATTTTCAGTTGCACCCACTTGGAATTCTTTTTGAAACTCCATCAAGGAACAATATTATCCTGTCTGGAGCTATGAAGAGAAATACATAAAATGGACCACGCTATAACAGGGAAGGGACCAAGATGTCTCAGAGTTCACAAATATTTTCCATACCCTTCGCACAAAGCTGGGTATCAAGGATACTGAGCGGCATTTGGTGCTCAAGTACACAGCTATCTACACAAGTACTCCAGGGAAAGATGGAGTTTCTCGACATTTCCTCGCTTGACACGACATATCAGTACGCTGTCAAGATTGAGCAAAAGTTTAAACACAAGAAGCGAGACTTTGGACGTGTAAATCCAGAGTAAGGAAAAGGCGCCCCCAAACCACATAACAAAGGACCAAGCCAAGGTGGGGCTACCCAAGATAGCCCGCCGAAGCTACAAGCAAAGAACAACACCACGAAGACGAAGAAGGACATGGGAAAATGGTGTGATTTCCATAAGAGCTCCACTCACAATACAAGTGAGTGTTGGGCCAAGGAGTCACTAGTGTTCGAGCTGAAGGGTTCTAAATCAGATGTAGGTTCTGACTCTGAATTAGAACCCGATAAGGGAGCTAACAAAGGGAAGAATATCATTGATGCAGAGCCCAGTGCCACCCTGGCCACCACCAAGATCCATAAGATTGAGCCTAAAGATCGAGAGGAGGGGGAACACCTCTTCCACTCACAGATGTGGGTGAAGGGTTCTCCGCTTCAATTCATTGTCAACAGCGGGAGCCAAAATAACCTCACTTCAGCAGAGGTCATGGAGCGGTTGGGCCTAAAGTCTACAACAAATCCGCAACTGTACGCCATAGACTGGCTTCACCAAGGACGAAATCTCCGTGTCAGCCAGCAGTGTCGCCTTCCCTACAACATCATTCCCTTCACGGATGAGGTACTATGTGACATTGCTCCTCTTGAAGTTTGTGATGTACTGTTAGGAAAACTATACTTGTGGAAACGACATGTTGTATGTGAGTCTAGACCTCGCTCTATGATTATTACTTTGGCTAATAAGTTGTATAGGATATTGGAGGTAGCCCCGCCTACTGCCATATCTTTGATTAGTCCAAAGAATTGAAATAATATCATTTCCCAGACCACGAAATTTGTTCTCCTTATGATTTTCCCTGAGGGAAAGAAGAAGGTTGCGTCCGTGTTTTCTAAACAATGATCTGAGTTGACTCAACTCCCTGATTTAACCAAGATCTTTTACTTTCGTGATGTGATTAGAATTTAAAATAGCATAAAGGAACATAGATGCATGTTGTAAAGAAGAAGGAACATGAAAAGAGTCAGCAAAATAAAACATAAGACATTGATAATGGAGTTCATCTAGGAGGGACTACGTCTCTGGGCCACAATGTCAAGATTGTGTAGGCCGCCGTATTAAGTGTTTTCAACAGTTATGATGTACATAGGTGGTGATGTCGCTATCATACAAAAAAACTGCCCTCATGCAAGAGTGGCTCCAAGGGATGTTTCGCTGCAGGAACTCTCATTCAAAAAGGACTCCTATCAGTATGATCTAAACTCATGCATGATGATAATGAGCATCCCACCCACATGGCATAAAAGGGATCTCAATGCAAACATACATGGCGACACATGATTATCCCATCAACATAACAACAAATGGATCTCAAAAAAAACATGACGAATCATGAAAACAAGTACATCCCACAAATGATTCCGCATCACATCAAGCAGGAATCATGAGACAAGTAAGAAAACAAGATCCCACATCGAACATCAAACAGGGATCTATGCAACATAATGCATCTCATAGCAAAAGACGTACATGAACACACTACATATACCTCACATCTTGGGGCCATCTAAAGACAAGGATGTCAAGCTATTGAAGCTTGTCGTACCATCAATCTCGTGGTGTCAAATCTCATGGAAACGGTTTCTCACACATGAATGCTGACACCTGCCCTCCACTTTGAAAAGTAGCTGAAAAATTAAATGATCAAATGGAAAATCTAATTGCACCATCAGATTCGTGGCATCGAATAGTGTAAAATCGACTGTCAAATTTTTGAATTCTGAGAAAATGAAAATCTGGGGCTTAAGGAATCTTTTAGATTCCCATTAGATTCCTCAAAGATTCCCTCCTCCAGGTCATCTAAAGATCTACTACTCAGATCAAAATTCTGATTGCGCCATCAGGTTCCTTGTGAAATTCTAAGAAAAATGAGTATGAAGTTGGTTGCATTGTGACTCTAGCGAATTTTCAGCCTTTAGGGAATCTGGAAGATTCCCTCAAGATTCTCGAAGATTATCCTCCACTAGGGATCTACAAATATGTTGCTCAAAGGGCAAATCCAACCTTTCTATTGCGTTCCCCACGAAAATCTAAGAAAATTGACTATAAACTTGGTTACATTCCGATAAAATGAATTTTTACCAACTAGGGAATCTTTTTGGCATCTTAAGATTCTCTGCAAAATTTTGTCTTGAAATGCATGCCATCATTTTTCCTCCTAGAACTGCATCATGGTTCCATCTCTATTTTGGTTCATGCTTCCACCGTACAAAACCCCATTTTCGGCCTCTGTTTTGCTCTCCATTCCATTCTTCGTTTCGTTCTCCGTGTGAAAATGAAATGAGGAAAGGTTCTTAAATGTTTTTGGGTGGAGATATCAATATGGAACAGTTTGGTGCAATGGAAAATATAAGAAATGTTTGGAGAGAGGCTGGGGGATCAAACCCTGCCCCTCTCAAAATAGCCACGTGGTTATTATTTTATTTTTTTGACATACGGTTCATTTGTTTTAAGTTTGGGGTCTGGTACGTATTACAAGGTTGCCCGTTGGGGGCCGGCCCACATGGGCTGGGAGGGTTCAACTCCTACTGGCCCGTCATTAATTATTTTAGTTAATAACATATGGTCATTGGGGGTGGTGGGGTTGGTGGCTCTTCACCCCATAATATATATATATATATATATATATATATATATATATATATATATATATATATATATAGAGAGAGAGAGAGAGAGAGAGAGAGAGAGAGAGAGAGAGAGAGAGAGAGAGAGAGATATTTGTTTTTTTTAAATAATATAACAAAATGTCATTTTTTAAATCTCTCAAATTTGACCATAGGAGACAATTTAACGAGGCCACAATTTTTCCCGGAAGTTGGCCATAATCTGGTATTTGGATTTCTGAGAAATTGTGCCTTCCTTAAGCTTGCCAAGTCACCTAGTCAACCATGAATTTTGACTGCCTCTAAGTTTTGCATACGAGCTCGGTTTGACGAAATGTTCACACCATTGCGATCAGGATGACGAGATCTATGCTTTGGTCCTGGTTCAAAAGAATTCCGATCACTTTGATTTTTGAGCTTCCATAAGCCCTCCTTGTCTAGTGTGTGTCCCTGGAGCCACCTGGGTCAAACAGGGATCCTCTACATAGCAACAATAGATGGAAAAGGTCGTGGACGAGTACATGGTTATTTTTGCCTCATCCACTAGGGTACCTCTACACTGTCATGTCAGGCACTCCATCGATCTGACCCCGGGTGCGCCGCTACCCAATGGACTGATATATCGATGCTCTGTTATGGAGAATGATGAGATCAAGAGGCAGATTCAGGAACTATTGCAGAAAGGGAACATTAGGCCAAGATAATTACCTTGTGGGAGCCTGATTGTATTGGTACAAAAGAAGGACAGGACATGGAGGCTCTGTATTGACTATTGGGCGTTGAACAAGATCACTTTCCAGAATAGGTACCCAATCCTATGGATTGATGACCTTCTGGACTAGCTCAAAGGGGACAAATATTTCAGTAAGATTGACTTGAAGTCAAGTTATCACCAGGTGCATATCAAACCCTCCGATGTGTGGAAGACTTCCTTCAAATCCAAGGAGGGCATTTTTGAATGGTTGGTCATGTTGTTCTGATTTACGAATGCCCCTGCAACCTTCATGAGACTGGTGGACGACATCTTGTGATCCTTCACCAATGCATTTTTGGTGGTGTATTTAGATGAACTCTTAAGCTTTAGCTAGAGTTGGGAAGATCACCTCCACCATATTCGACAGGTCCTTCAAACCCTACGAGAACACAAGCTATGTGCTAAACTGGAGAAATGCACCTTTGGCCTGACCCAGGTTTAATATCTGAGATACATCATTGATGAGCAGGGTGTACATGTGGACCCATCCAAGATACAAGTCATTCGGGATTGTCTAACCCCAACCACTCTAATAGAGCTCCACAACTTTTTGGGTCTTGCCAATTTGTACCGTAGGTTCATGTTGGGGTTCTCTCATATCACTTGGTCTTTAAGTCAAATCACCAAGGGTAGAGTGAAAGCAAATTTTTTTTGGTCAGAAACCCAACAAAAAGCATTCTCTGAGTTGAAGAATTGCCTCTGTTTTGCACCATTGCTCGCATTACCAGACCTGCAACAACCATTTAAGATAGAGACAGATGCCTCTAACTATGCTATTGGTGTGTTTCTTACTCAGCATTGGAATCCAATGGCTTACCACAGTGAGAAACTTTCAGACAGTCTGAAAGTACCCCACTTATGAAAAATAAATGTATTCCATTGAGCAAGCATACTATCAATGAAAGCATTACATTATGAGGAAGGAAATAGCCATCTATATAGACCACTGACCTCTATAGTTCATATAGACACAAGGGAAGTTGGAGAATGATCGCCATCAGAAATGGTCCACCTATCTGCAATAGTTCCATTTTAACATTAAGTATAAGAAGGGAAGCACCAATAACGTCGTTGATTGCCTCATCCGACCTCTAGTTATGGCGCTGATTACTATGCTCTACTCCTATGGGAACGAGACATCAAGGTGGCTACATCTTTACAAGAGTGATCAAATATTTAGTAGGATATACGAGACACTCCTGGAAGGGAAGCAAGTTCCAAATTTACACCTTCAGGATGCACTGTTATGCCACCTGGGACACATTTATGTTCCTTCAAGTGAGCATGCCAAGATGATTTGGGAGGCACACTACAGTCGGGTAGTTGGACATTTCAGAGTAGATAAAATAGTGGTGGTATTGCATAAGTATTTTTATTGGCCAAAACTTTGTCAAGATGTTGGGAAGTACATTAGATCTTGGACCGCATCTACCATTTCCAAGCCAACCATCAAGAAGCAAGCTCTGTATACTCCTCTACCTACTCCTATCCCACCTTGGGAATCTGTATCTATTGATTACATATCGGGCCTTCCTTCTACTAAGCACAACAACAATTGCATTTTCGTGGTTGTTGACAGATTCTCTAAGATAGCCATCATGGCAGCCTTCAAGAAGAGTATCACAACAAACGCCATTGCTAATCTCTTCTTCCAGTGATTTTAGGTACACTATGGGATCCCATAGTCCATTGTCTTAGATCGAGACAACATATTCTTGAGTGCATTTGGGTCAAGTCTCTTATCGATGCTAGATCAAAACTTACTAAGTCCATGACTTTCCATCCCCAAACTGATGACCAAACAAAGGTTGTCAAAAGGATGATCGTATAGATTTTGTGCATGTACAACTCAAAGCATCAATGCACGTGGGATGAAAGTCTCGCCTATGTCCAACACAATTACAATAGAGCTCTCCACAACTCAACATGCCACAACCCATTTAAGGTAGGATTGGGATTTCAGCCATTATGCCCCATTGATGTGGCCATACCATTTGCAACCACTCAGGTAGATTCAGCTCACGTTCAATCCGAAGCTGAAACGGATAACAACTTCATTGAGCACATTCAACACATCTACCAATAGGTCCATGATAATTTGGACAGAGCCAATGCTAAGTACAAGCAATGCCATTATCAACATCGAGTGTTGCACAAGTTCCAGGTGGGTGAAATTTCTTGGCTACATTTGCAGAAGGGGTGCCTTGTTGGACCCCACTGCAAGCTTCACCCACTCCAATATGGGACATACACCATCACCAAGGCCGTTGGTGACAATGCCTTTGAGCTCATGATCCCATCGTTCCTTGGTTTGCACCCAGTGTTAGTTGTAGATCACCTTGGGCCATACTTTCCACCATTATTGGACACATCTGACATTGCAAAACATCTCACACCAACAGAGCTCAATTCAAGCTGCATGTTACAGACCACAACTGATCATATCATGGAAACACAAATCAAGAACACTCTCTAACAAAGGATACAGTTATATCGAGTTGTCAATGCAGGCCAACTCCTTAACCAGGGTAAGTGGTTCACTAGGGACCTGGTTCAGTAGAAATTTCCTCACCTCATGAAGGATCTACACGAAATGGGGACCATTACTTCCTAAGCAGGAAGGAATTATCCAGGTGGATATTGGTCACCACCCGCCTATTCCACCTAGACCCCCCCAGCCAATTTCATCTATTTCCTTATTCATTTTATCATTTAATATTTTTAGCAGTTTTTTGGGTCATGACGTTTTAGAGCAGTTTTTACCCCCTAAACGACATTTTTTCTGGTATCTGTGGTAGGCTCATTGTTGTAGGTAGGGGCCTACAATGAATCTTGTAGTACTTAGCGAGACCTTTCCAACAAGGTATTGTACCTGCCAAACAAAGATAATATGACCAAGTTATGACCCCGAGAAGTTGGCTGCCCAACGAACCCCAATTGGGCCCCCAAACTCTTGGTGTTACATCTCCTAGGGTTAGGGTTTTGGTCATTTAGGGTTTTTTCATGTTTTCCAATAATAAGCCCTTGAGCCTCATTGTAACACAGCTCAGAGGCATGTAGCCGCCACATTTCTTCTTAGAGATAAGCTATCGTCACCTGAGCTATCTTATTTCCATTCTATTTGTAAGCATAGTTCAGTATTTTTTCTATTAATGAAATGAAGTGTTTTTCTGCTATATCTCTATGTTTATGATTATATTTGTAATTTTTTGCATTCCTATTTAATTTTGGATTAGTGTCATGTTCTAGGTCATTTATAAAACAAATGTTCCCATTCGTGAGTTCATCCTCCTAAGAAAAATGGGCAAAAGAAGAATAGAGGAAAATTTTTATAGAAATAAAATTTAGACGCTAAACTTTACCTAAATGAAGTGGATGACCAAGTGGCCATTGACAATAGGAAAGATGAAGATAAAAAAGAGTTGATGTTCTAATATGAATCCACTCCATTTTTTAGGGATGAGTAGAAGAAATGGATATAGGGCTTTCCTATTTACAAGAGGTTATAGTAGACGAAGCCCCTGTAGGTGCCATGAAAAGAAATCATGAAAACAATACCTCCATTCCTTCGAATCATCTTATTCTCCCAACTTTTGATTCATAATTAGCCTAAATGTCTCGATATTTAGGGTTGCACGAAGTTCAAAAGAAGAAGGGGAAAAGGGGAAAGATGGATGATTATTTCTCTGGGAAAAAATTAAATGTGCACTATTATTGTAACTTTGCTTTAGTAAGTGCAAGCTACACTTATACCTTTTTAAGTCTATTATGCATATGTATTATGTATTATGATTTGAGTTGATAAATAATTGGTCTTGATTGTATACTAGATACAGATTGTGATTGTTTTTTAAGAAATTGGAAGAACTAATAAGACATAAACAAAAACAAGAATTTTTTTTCAAAATTTAAACCACAAAAGATTTAAAGAAATACCTTAGCTCAAAATCTAAAAAGAATTGTAATATTCCTATGAGAGAATGAAACTTATACTTTAAAAGAGATGTATAAGTCCCTTACTTATCTATTTTTCAATCAAACCCTTCTTATTATATAAAATATTTATAATAATTGTAGTTAAGAACCTTTAAAAAAGGAAAAATAAAGATATTGAATGATACAAAGCTAATGATTAAAAATTCAAATTCTCTATTCTCATTCCTCACATTCACAATGCTTTTTTTCCCAGAAAAAGGAAAGATTTCCTAGGTGTTAGATTAAAATCCTTGTTATTCCAAATTTTGAAAATAATGACCCAAAAAATTCCTTCAAATTAGAGAACTCTTTATGATAAGCACTTCTCTCAAATGTTTTTTGGATTAATATTGGATAAAAATATTAGTTCATGGCATGTAAGTTATGCTAGTAAAGCTAAGGGGGACATAGTTTCCAAATTTATCACTCAACTTTACACTTAATTACTTTTAATTTGTCTAAATAATATGGGTATTCTTATTTATTGTTTGATTAACATCAAGAATGTTTTTGGCATAGATCCTAGAAATGGTCATTGACAACCCTCATTATTGTAGCAACAATGTTGTAACTCCAAGGGTCTTAGCTTTAGCTATAAATATTGGTTCATACAAACTTAGGAGGGGTTGACACTGTATGTTCAACAAGAACTATCTTCTTCCTCTTTTAATTCTTATACAGGTGAGAGGTGTTGGACTGAAGGCTAGATGAACACAAACCATGTTAAGTTGTTAGACTCACTATGCCATAGGAAAGTAATTTTGTAGAAATGAAATAAGGGATTTGAAAACTTGAAACCTAATTTGTAGAAAACAACACTTGGAAATATTTTTCTAAAAGCATCTAGAAGAAACTTTTTGAGCTCTCTTTGCTTCTAAATTCCACCATCAACATCCCATATGTGTTTTAATACACCAAGAATACTAAACCAAATGTTTATTATTGAACTGGATGATAGAAATGGACCAATTGTAGACTTCTATAGGATTCCATGTTTAGCTACAAGAGGAGTCTAGCAAGCCATTAAAATAATTAGAATGCAAAACCAAGGTGAATATGGGAGGTATTAATGATTGATAATGATGTTATTCAACTAGTAAATTCATGGAACAACTTAATCTAATCTTTATCATCACAAAATCAAGTTGAAATCAAATTATGTTTATCTCCTGTAGCCATAATATCAGTGGCACAATAAAACAACAAATTACATCATTTATAACAACAAAGGGAATGGAATGGAAAAATACTTGAAGATGTATTAGTAAGTGATATGAATGATCACAAAGGTTGGTATCTTGTATAAATGACCCGCAAACAAGATTTACTACCTACTTAATCATGAACAAAACCATCAAACTATAATTTCAAAAGATGATAATGTTAAAATCTAAACAAGACAAATGCAAAGAAAAATATTAACATAAGTACAAGAGGAATCTAAAGCTCCTATGGTGATCCCACCCCAAGGATGTTAAAATTCCTTGAAGGAAAACCAACCTAAGAGGTAAAATAAGGCATTGCTTCAATTAACTAAAAATCTATTCTTAAATTAAAATGTTACAAAACATGCTTGGGAATACTAAAAAAGCTAATCTTTCTTCTTTATTCTTATTATATTGTTTCCCATAATGATAATTTGAGTCTCTTATTTACACATTAAGTGGGGAAACAACCTCAAGAGGAGGGCTGCATTTCCCTCCAAAAATACTAAAAACTGGGAAATTTTCCTAGATATAACTCGCAAAAGCATGATGAGGCATTAAATGCCCTGCTCTAGTTGAGTTTAAGTCTTTCTGTTGCAAGAAGAAAGTACCTAAAATATCTCCAATGTTGATTCCTAAAAATTTTCTCAAAATATTTGTAAATCCTGCACAATAAACATATTAAGGCACATAAAGCATGAAAACCACATTGAACCCTTTAGGAACACATTAATATAGGAAAATAGAAAATTAATTGCAAAATGTGGGGTCCAACATCATTCTATGTGCCTAGGAGTGGACTGAAGGGCCTTATAATTTACCTATTTTGTATGCCCATAATACCCCTACTAGAATCGGTGTTCATCCATGAGAAACTCAATCTATTTCTCTTCTTTTCTCATATTCATTCAAAACTCTAATATTTTTCTTCATGTAATAGGCTAAGTTGGTTGTGGCTACCTCTATTGGATATAATATTGCATTTTCCGTTATTTCCTTCACACTCGGGGTTCTTCCTCTAGGATTTGGTTCTCTTCTATCCCTAGTAGTAGAGGTGTATTAAACTTGAGCCTTATCCACTGAACCCTAAGCATCTAGATGATCCTCTTATATAGTGGAGTTCTTGCTAAATCTACTTGTATTCTCTTAAGAGATTGATACTCCCATATTTTCGTGCTATGAGACAATCATTGCTCTCTTCTTTAGAAGGCTTGGGAACCTTCTTCTCCCAACAGTTTGGAGGTGTCCTCAAAATGCACGACAACTTCTACTCATATTTTTTTCCAAATAGCTTCTAACTCAAGGTCCTGTGTAAGAATGGCATCGTATGATGTAAGAACTTAAGGAGAGGCGTTTTTGGTATAATCCATAATGGTTCCTTCAACTTCCCTTCCAATTTTATTTTTAATTCTTCTATTCTAATATCCTGATGTCTTAACCCAGATGCTAATGCTAGTAATTTTGCATCCCCCAAGTAGATATTGGGGTCCTAGTAATGGTGTTGGATACCACCAACATATAGGGGGTCTCCCCGATGTGAAGTCCCAATTAGACCTCACACCATTTGGATTAGGATCCCCATCCATAGTATGGACCTTACCACAATAACTCTAAGCTTTTCCTTCATTTCAATGGCTAACACAAGAGGTTATACACATAACCTTTGAACAAGAAAGTAAGTTGACATTATGAAACACCAATTATAATGTGTAAAAGGAGACCTTCACGAGACAAGAGACAAGAGTGAGTCTCTAGAAGGAAAGTAATAGTACTATCCTATAGGAGGTAGATGAGAGCAAGAAAAAATTCATTAGTTATCTAGTGAAATAATTCACGTAGACACAATGATCATTAAAGAAAATACAACACATATTCAACAAGATAAGTACCAAGGTTTAACTTATTTGGTAAATATGAACATAACATATACCAAAAACATCTAGAGAATAGTCTTACAACATTAATGATACATGCATGAAAATGTGTTGGCTCAATTAGGTTTTGATTATTAGGTGAAATGTCCAGGTACAAAGTTACAATGGTGAGCCACTAGCTTCAGTAGTGGAACATTAAGTCACTTGTTGTTTCTCCAAAGAATAGTCTTCTCTCCTATGCCAAGTTAGAGAAGCCAAGGCTAGCTCTCCAATTCCTAAGCCTCTTAAAGTTCTTTTCTTGAGTTATGAGGTTTCTTTTATAACAAGAAGAATGATCTTTCATATCCCCTATGACTTTTGAGTTACCCGCGTCACTCTTGGACTCCTAAATGACCTTTTAACTTCTATTGACTCTTTGGTCCACATGTGAATTTTCATATTCTGCATGTGACTCTTGGAATTCCACACATTTACATTTTGTCACTTTATTGAAAATACATAATTACATTCTGCATCATGTTGCAAGACACATTGACACATAGTTCTATGTAATTAAACTTGTACAGGCCATGGCTTGGCATTGATGACATGGAACTTCATGATGATGTGTTGATGTTAGGATGATTTCTTTGCTACTTTTTCTTTGTCTTATTCAAGATAGATATGATCAGTACTTCATCATCACCCTCCAAAGGGTCTAGATTAGAGATGGAAATTTCCAAGGAAGCATGAGATGTCATCACTCTATCATGGTTCAAGTTTCTTCATGTCTTCATTATGGTTCTTCCTTGTGATTCTTCTCTGCAATTACTTCTTTGTTCTTTCTCCTTCACATCTTCCTTGAGCATCACATTTCCTTGTTGATATGGTACACCTAAAAATTAAGATCACTCATGGCAAGGAAATATTAGTATGAAAAAAATCTATTTTATCCCTACTTTGGGCTCAACAGTGGCTGAGGAAGGCACCATACTCACTGTAACTATTTCATGCGCTATGAGAAGGGGCTCTTCAAGTTCCAACATAGTGGGAAAGTGTAAGAGATAATGTGATGAGCTTTTTGATTAAAACTATGTAATGCACTAGGCTCAAGAGAGTAAGAGATAATGATATCACAATTGAGCTTCATAGTGACTAAGGGAGGACTTGATTGTGGACTAGAACTGTGACATGAAAAAAGGAGGTAGGGTAGTAATTAGTGACTGTATAGTGATGGATTTTAGTGGACAAGGGTTGATGGCTTTCTGACTAAAACTGTGATATGTGTTATAGCTGAGAGGCAGGCTTAAGGGAGAGCATAGTTTCCTTCAGCAATGATCTAGGAGTGGCTGACTATCCACTAGCAATGCACCTTATTCCCTATGCTAGCATAATGTTCTCATGTAGTAGTTGATTTTCCACTGCAAATGTGCCCTACATCCTATGCTAATGCAATTTTCTTATGCAGTGGCTGATTTTCCATTAGAAATTCACCTTGTGCTCAAGAAGGATCACTAGAAAAGGAGATTGCACATTTGACTATGGAAAACAAGAGAAGGCTAGGCCACTTTTCTCAGCGAGATGCTTAATTCAAAATGAGAGGAAAGAGACCATGTATTGCATAGTTTTCTTCTTTCATAGATTCACAATAAATGCTCCATGCGCTATACAAGGAAGAATTGCTAAAATCCCAATGTAGTGCGTCAGTATAAGAAGCAAGGGTTAGGTGACTATGCTTTGAAGGTTCTGAATGTGCAACATGTAGATGGTTTTGTACCCACCAATATTCATGGGATCTCCCCAATGTGAAGTCCCAATTAGATCTCATGCCATTTGGTGTAGGAGTCCCATCCAGTATAAAGGCCTAGTTTTCAAATCCTTAAATATTTTCCTTGGCTCTAATTGTCAGCAAGAGAGAGGGATGCAATGTTGTCTTTGAAAAACAAGAAGGTGTGTTTGGTGAGTGTTTAGTTGTAAATTTGTGAAGGTTCTTCTACTATGGAGAGAGGGATAAAAGTGAGCCTCTAAGTGAGAGGTAGTAGTATAACCCAAGAAGAGACACACATGAGCCAGAAGGATTCATCCAATATCGAGCGAAATAGTCCACAGAGGATGTGACAGTTGTTACAACCAACAATGTAGAAAGATCTATCTAATATCCTGCAGAATAGACCACAAGGATGGGACAAAAATAACAACCATTACAACACATTCTCAATAAGATAATTACTAAAACAACCAAAATAGTTCAACTATCTTAGCACATGTGAAGGAAAACATGAAATAAAAACCTCCGGAGAATAGTCCTACAAAAATTCATAATCCATGCATGAAGAACGTGTTGGCTTTAAAGGATTTTGTTATTAAGTAAAAGTTCCAAGAAACATGTTTACAATGTACATCACTAGCTCGAGTAGTGGAGCATTGGAGCCACTCCTTTCTCCTCAAGGAAATAGATTATCTCTCTAATACCTTGCGGGAGGAGCCAAGGTGAAAAGTCCCTTGCTTATACAATGAGGAAGTACATATAATCATGGTTGACTCTTTGAGTTCCATCATGACAGTTTTACTTCCTGTGACTTTTCAAATTACATGAAACTTTACATTCCATGTTTGTCCTTTGGACTTCCACTTTACAATATATTTTAAATACAATATACATAATCCACAAAAGTGATGTGGCATATGACCACTCATGATATGACATGACATGACACTACTGATATTGACTACTTGGTGATGTGGCAATGTCAAGCCACTGTTGCTGCTTAGTGTTGGATGTCTTCTTGAAGATGTTTCTTTTCACCTTCGCATGGCTTGGTGATGAAGAATCTTCAATGATCTCAAGTCTTGGATAGTCGTCACAAACTAGTGTCCCTTTGCTTTCTCTTGATCGATCAACTTGTAAGTTCAGCTAAAAGATATTATTTAAGCATGCTTCCCTCATTCTCCTCTTTATCCATTTTCTTGTCATGACATGATCAGGTACCTGTTCCCGCAATTCACTCATGATGAGAGGACATTAATCTCAAAACCCTTGAGTCTAAGACGATTCATTCTAATCAACTAAATGAGCCCAGAACAAGTGATAAGATGGGAAGAGCAACTCAGCGACTACACAGTGTGCAGTTCTAGCATCCATGGGAAAATCTTGAGCCTTAAGACTACATAGTACGTAGTTCAGGTACGTCTAAGGGACAAGACTACGTAATTTACAGAGCCAGTGGCACAAACCAAGGGAATGAGCACTGGGAGAGCTAACTGTGTAGTTCTGGGAGTTAAAGAAGTTTGACTACTACACAGCTACATAGTTCAAGGGATCAATGGATTAGCTTGAGGCTTGAAGATGTGACGTATGCAGTTTAAGCTGGCTTGGGGACATGATTGCCCAATTATAGAGGTCAAGGTTGGGGCTTGGGTATAGAAACTTCACAGTGAAGTAGTCATGGGAGGCATTAACTGCACATTATGTAGTGCCAAGCAGCAAGGTCACATCTATAGGACTGATACTGCATAATGTGGCTTAGGAGAGGGCCAACGAAGCTAGATTGCTTGATCGAGAAGTTTTTCCAGAAATGGCTAAGTGTGGGATTGGTGTGATCGGTGATGAACTTTGACAGTGATCACACGCTTAGAAGACTTTGAAGAAATGACAATGTAGATCATTTGAACACATGAACAAAGAATATCCCTCTATGTGAAATATTTATTGCAAGTTACGACAAGTGTAAGACTTAAGATAGACTTTGGGACAACCGTGATGACACTTGTGCAACAAAGTTCAAAACCTTGTGAATGAGTGTGAAAAATGTTTACATAGTTAGAACAACTCATATACATAAAGATAGACCCTTGAAACCATCATAACAGGCTTGTACACATGGCGTGATAGCCAAACATGACAAAAGACAACAATTTACCCAACATGCAAAGGAGAAGAAAAAACTTCAAGAAATCTTATGAAATAAGGTTCAGTGTTTACAAAAACAATGTACAAGACCAAGGGAGGCTTTGAAATTGAGTGTAAGCCAAAATTTTCAAGGGTGCTGCAGTAGCTACAACACTTTGTGTCACACTGGTTGAATTCTAGCTTCTCTATCTTAGTTAACTTCTTATGTGCAAGGCCTCGGTTATTCAGGGAGTATTTATTCATCGTGTAGATTACTTTGGTCTTCCCACTTACCCCATGAATAGACATGGTCCCCTTTATGCCTTCTCGGTTGAAAACTACATAAGATTCAGAAATATCACAATGTTTCGAGTCAGGAAGGGTAGTGTAGTTCGTGAGCTTAATATTTTCAGAGTATAATTTTTCATATCTCATGTTGCTCCACTACCAGTAGGCCTAGACAATATCCTGACAAAGTCATGCAAGATAAAAAAAACATTTATCCTCTATCAGTGATCTTGGAAAGTACCCTAGCGAAGTTTCTTGCTTCACCTCTCTACGTAGGAACCCTTTTTGTTCTTTTGCATTTATTTATTTATTTTATAGAGAACCGTGCATCGAACCTTATTTATTTTGGGGTGGAATAGGGATCTTGACTTATTGAGAGAATAAGAGGTTGTTCCTTCATAGAAGCATATAAAGACCTAGGATTTAGGTTTTCTCATTTATATTTTTTTCCTTCTTCGCTTCTAATGATTGGATAAGCATGAAAACACCGAAACATAAAGACCAAGTGTAGGTATGAGTTTTTCAGAATAGACATGGGTTCATGGTTGGACCAAAACTATCCTTACGAATTGATCATATTTTCCATCGGAACTTCATCGGCCAAGAGATATAACAACACAAGGAAGATGGACAAAAGGTTAGCCAAATGTTGAAGTGTCACATGACTCTTTAGAGCTCTTCCACACACATACTAAGAAGCTACAACGTGTATATGTACAAAACTTATTGACATGATGAAAACAAAACAAAACTCAAGAAAATAAGAAAGAAAAGACTATTACGTAGTGTAGGGCACAACCCTAGATTTTCATTGGAAGTAATGTTTTAAGTCTTAGCCATTGATAGGGAGAGATTCAATCTTCCTATCAAGTGATTGAAGACTAAGTGTGCTAGCCAAGCCTTTCATGTACTATGAATGGTCCAATCCATAGGGACTGAAACTTAGCATGTTTTCCTTTTTCCTCTAGGATTTATCCCACTTCAAGACTAAGTCACCTACACTAAAGATGTTTTACCCTGTATACTTCCTGTCAAACTACCTCTTAATACGATTTGATGAAGTGAAAAAATGTCTTTCACTTTTAACCTTTCTTCCTGTACTTTGTGAAGGATGTCCATCCTATGCTGCACTAACAAACATGACCTGCCTTGGGATTCTTGTGGGAGTTGGAGAGTAGGGAAGTAGATGTATGATGGTAGGATGGATTATTTTCTGTATACCGAGAAGTAAGTGGAGGTATTTAGGGAAGGCTTCGGCATGTCTTGGTCAGCCCATAAATCATTTACCAAAGCGGAGCGCCAATTTCGCTACTAAGAGAATATGGTCTTTTGATAATGTGAATTAGGTTCTTATTTATGGATTTAGAAAGACCATTCCCCTACAAATAATAATTAGTTGAATCTTTTAATATAATACCATTTTTCCAATGAAAAATCATAAAGTCTTAGCGACGAGAAATGTGTTACATTATAAAAAACAAGTGAAGTAGGAATGTTGAACCTGGAAATGACGTTCTGCTGAAGGAAATTTATGACTTTCTAATCATTCACTTGATTGAGTGGAACTACTTCTATCCACCACGTGAAGTAATCTGTGGCAGTAAGGATGTAGTAGTGTTTCTTTGATGAACATGGAAATATTTCTCCAATAATATCCCAGCCCAACTGTTGAAAAGGTTCTTCTACTGGAATGGGCTGCAATTGGGCGGTTGACTTCTTGTTTCTGTCGGCACACCTCTAACATACCAAACACTTGCGGGCATAAGCATAAGCATCTATGAATAAGGTATGTCAATAAAATTTGTCTCGCATGACCTTATGCGTTGTTTTGTTGCCGACAAAGTGTGCCCCAAATGGTTTATCATGTAGATCATGCAACACCTTTTCTAAATCATGTGCTTCCAAACTCCTGAGCAGTACTCTATTGTGCTGCTTTATAAAAGGCACCCCATGCACCAACTGCTAGGATAATGATTTAACTCTAAGTGCCCTCTTCTTCCATGTGAAAATTTGGGAGGGTACGGTGTTGTGCTCAAGATATTGGCACACATCAGCATACATAGAGTTTGTGCTAGTAGTGAGGCAGGCTTGCTCAACATTGTACATCTCAATTTCTTGCTCCCATACTAAAATATCTTCTTCTTCTTTTTCCTTTTCATTCATTGCTTCAACCTCTAGTCGAAAAAGACCATGGCCCTTGATTGTGTGAACTGACTTGATCTCTAGATCACATTATTGCAATCCAGTCATCGAGTTCGCTCTCCTTTCACCAATCTCGTGTTGAATGAGTAATGGTACGAATATTAGGTGTGGAAAAAAGATAATAAAATTACTTTTCATTAGATAGGGTCGGAAGTGCTTTATCACCTTGTATACTACATAAGCTTATTTATCCACAGTGTGGTAGTTAAGTTCTAGTCCTTGCAGACTCGCGCTAATGAAATAAATAGGTTGCTCATTGTTTAGATCATCCTTTTGGGTGAGTATAATGTTGAGATAAGTGTCAGAAGCAAAGGTTTAGATCAAACAATCTTTATTGAATTATGGGTTGTACAATGTGGGTGCTTCTTTGATAACCTGTTTAATACGGGAAAATGCCTTCTTTTCCCTTTTATCCCATTTATAAATTCCATCTTTCTTCACTATTTTCTATCTCAGCTTAACAATCTGAGCATAGTCAGAGATGAACTTGCAGAGAAAATTGATTCCCCAACAAGGACTGCATGGCCTTATTATTCACTGGGAAAGGAACTTGCATGATTTCTTTGACCCTATATAGGTCTACCTTAATCCCACTTTTGGCAATAATGAGGCCCAAGAGATTACCATTGGACACTGCAAAGATACTTTTCCTTGGATTTAAAGATATCTCGTACTTGCGACATTGCTTGAATTCTTTTTGTAAGTGGCATATGTGGTTTGACCTCTACTTGGAAAATACTATTACGTTGCTAAGATAAACCACTATGATATGCCCAATCAGCCTGCAGAAAGTGATGTCCATAGCACACTAAAATGGTGCACCAGCATTGGTTAACCTAAATGACACTTGCCTAAATGTGAATGTGCCCCACATCATGTGGAATGTGGTCTTAAGTCTATCAGGCTCTAAAACTAGAACCTAGTTATATCTTGAGTAATTGTCTAGAAAAAAAAAAAAAAAAAACATTTCTGACCCCAATACTATTTGCAGTATTTGTTTCATGGAAAACACGAGGTACTTTTCCTTATCTGAGGCAAGATTGAGGTTTTGGAAATAGACACACAAGTGGATTTCCCTAGACTTTTTTGATACTGGGACCAAATTTGAGACCCAAGTTGAATGTTGCACTCTGTATATGATCCGAGCATCCAATAATTTCCTTAACTCTTTCTGAAAAAGAGGGTCAAGCATTGGATGTAATTTCCTCAATTTTTGTTGGAATGGCTTGGCCCCTTATTTTATTGGTATCACATACGGGATGATTCATATGTTATAAGTTTTAATCTCATTGTACATCCATGCGAACACATCGTGGTATTGGTTGAATAGGCAGATAAAGGCTTGCCTCTGTTTTGGTGTATAGTAAGTACTAAGATTGATATATTGCAGATCTTTTTCTATTCACAAGTTAATATGCTCATGCAACAATGTGGAACTGTTGGTTTTAGCATTAACAGGTCCTCATAAGCCATTATGAAGGTCATACAACTTTTCCAACGATACCACAACCTTTGGGATGATATTTCATTTACTTGCACTGGTTGCATCCTACAATGACTTCTCCTCATCGTCCTCATCTATCACTGCATCTTTGAACACATCAGTGTTCGCCATGAAGCACAATATCTACTGGTCATCATCAGAAATGCGTAAATTAGTGATGTTATCGAGGATAGATGGATTATAAATAATTTCAACAGAAAAACAATCCCTTAACGGTGAAAACCTAAAAACAACATTTTCTAATGCATTGCAGCTATGTTACACATTCTTGGAACATAAATGATATTAAAAGCTTGGAAATGTGAAATCAGATGTCATACCTCTTATTGATAACTTCTAATATGAGGTGACATAAAATATATGGTATTGCATACTTGTCGCACCACAATTTTTAAGTCACCTACTGATTTTAGCATGGCAGTGTTGAGTTCAATGGATCTTTCAAGCCCAAGATGAGTGATTCATATTCTACAATGTTGTTTGTGCACTCAAATTTCAAGCGGCTAGAGATAAAATGATTTCTCTATAGTCGATCTATTAAAACACAACTAGCTCTAGAGCCTTCCTGCATTTTGGAACCATCAAAGTACAAAGTCCACATATCATATGTATAAGGACTGAGGATTACACTAGTAATATTATTACTATTACTAATTGTACAAATGTCATTTTCACCAGTTGGACTAGGAAGGAGCTCCACCTATGTATTTGGTTGGACCGGGGATGGTTGTGCAAGATAGAACCCCAGTTGGGTTTCCAGGAAGAAATTTCCGAAGATAAGTTCTATGAAATCCACCGATCCAGTCTGTCCATTCAAGGGAGTGATAGTATGTTTCATGTATATCTCTGAATTCACCTGGATTTGATTATTTTTTCCATTTTATGGAAACCCTAAATGTGACCAGTTTGTAGCAAAGTACCCTTGTAGGTTGTTGGACCAGTCTTTGCTGAAAAACAATCCATATGCTTTCGAAATGTCCACAATCACTATGTTGATACATTGGTGGACTTTCTCATTAGATGATAAATAGATGATCACATATTTGAGTTCACCAATTTCATGGACATAAGGTATGTCCATCTGAATAATTTGTGCATATGTTTTGTCCTGTTTTGCATTTATTTTCTTGGCCACAAATAATGGAATTATGTTCATCGATGATCAAAATCAACCAAGCAACTGTGTACATAGAAATTGAAGATTTCAAAAGTTAACAAAAAAGTGGGGTGAAGTGTATTTGCATCCATTGTTAAAGAATTAAGTACAGATTCGAGGGAACCAAAAGATGTACCAGATCCCTTGTAAGAAGAATCATCATTACTTGTGATGGACTGCCCAAGTGCATGTAAGAGGATGTCCCGCTAGCTAGTGATCTTTGTTAGTTAAAACATTGAAATGTTCACATGAACCTTCTTCATGTCTTCAACTATGTTGTAATCTACAATAGGAAGTATTACTGAATTGTCTAGGGACATAGCTTGGTTTATGACTTCCGGAATGTTTGTCTTATTCTTACTACTTATGAAAGCACTTGTCATTGTAGTTGGGTTATCAGACTTGCTCTTACTGTTTTGTGCTGAGTTGATGGATGGACTAATCCTTCTTAACAAATTTTCTTTGATTTTCTTCTTCGTTGACTCTGGTGTAGTAGTTGGCCCTTGGCTTCTCAAATTGTACCAGTTGTTCTGGTTCTGGTCTGGACCATCACTCATAGATTGTTCTTTGGTAGTACTTCTTTGGGCTGTGAGTATGCAATTGAAGATGTTTACTGCGTGATACACATTTAGAGTCTCTTCGGTTGCAACATCTTATGGATTTTCTTCTATAGCCTCAGTCTACTCCTCAACCATTACTGCATTAAAAAGATGTGTTGCAAGAATTCTCATGGCTTGATTCCACTGTGGGCATGTTTTCTCGGAATGATATTCTTGATGATATGAATAATGTTGATATGTGCCTATCTTTTCAATATTCAATACAACATTGCATCTTTGCGCAAAATTAGCAGGGTGGTTGCATCTACTTCCATATGTTGCAGTCCTTCTAAACATGTTGAACTTAGGATTATTTCTTCTCACTATGGTCTTGCTTGTCCTTTGCTTCAGTTCTTCCAACTCATTTGACAAAGTCTTGATAGTACGGGTCAAGCTCTCAAGATCAATAATTTATTTCTATTTGGCCTTACTTATAGATGCTTGAGACCTTTTACATGTGTCCTTGGAGTCTTTAGATGGTTCATCATCTGAATGAATCCAATCACGTGCAATTCCTTTTCAACCATGATTTCCTCTTCATTATTTTTGGTCAATGATTGTTTCGTAGTTCTCTTTACAAACTGCGCAATGCTAGTCAACAAGGCATAAGTGTAATAATCGATGGTGATGGAGTCATGAGGTTTATTGTTTGTTGAGAAATTATTCATAATGTGGTTAAACCTCTGATTAAAATATTTCACATTTTCCCTTTTCTCCATCTTGAGATTTGTCAACTCTCTCAATATCATGGTAGGGGTCTTATCATCAACAAATTCCTCAAGCAAAATTTTTTTAAACCCCCTCCAGTTCTTGATGGAATTCAGAGGAAGACTATGATACCACATAGTTACTCTACCATATAAGGCATATGGAAACAGTTTACACACAAAATCATCATAGTGTAACTCAAGTGTTTGTAGATGTAGGTAGAAGTTCTTTAGATGGTCCTTTGCCTTTACGGTTTTGTCAAGGTCATACTTCATTAAGATATTTTATGGGTTCCTTTGAGTCTTACGTAACACACCTAGTAGTGAAAGTGGACTCTGCGACATACAACCCAGATCTTGGTCTACCACGTCCTCTTTAATGTCTTCCGCTTCTTCTCCAAAGTCTTACTGGTCTTCTTCTTCTTCTCCGCCCAACCCACAGAAAGTATTGTCTAAGAGCACTACATTATCACTGTCACCATTGCTAAAGGTTGGAGATTGTTTTGGTGTTTCTATGTTTTCTTTAGAGTCTACTAACTCTTCAAGGGTGGTGAGAATGAAATATTCAATTTTTGAAACCACTATCCCAATAATGTTGGTTTGTTTCTTCTTTGGAGGATATGGGAGAGTTTTTATTCTAGGTATTAGTTCAATAGCTCTCAAAAACTTTCGGGTGATGGGGTGAATGGCCCATAGTTGTTCATATGTGAGTTCATAAGGCACTGCAGTCTCGATCTAAGAATAATTACCAACTTCAGAAACGCACACAAGGGAGTTGTTGTGAATATTATTGCCTTAACCAGAGGAAGGAATATTGGGGTTGGTGGGGTTATCTACCATAATAATTTGTCTTCCCTCCTTCTAGCGCCAGAAATGTTGACATTTCTAGACCCACCAACATTCAAGGGATATCCTTGATGTGAAGTCCCAATTAGACCTCACATTGTTTGGTGTAGAATTCCCATCCGGTATAAAGGCTCAGTTGTCAAATCCTTAAATATTTACCTTGGCTCTAACTTTCAATGCAATGGTGTCTTCAAAAAGTAAGAAGGTGTGCCCGGTGAGTGTTCAGTTGTAAATGTGTCAAGGTTCTTCTACTCCGGTGAGGGGAAAAAAAGTGAGCCTCTAAATGATAGGTAGTAGTACCACCCAAGAAGAGACACACATGAACCGGAAGGATCCGTCTAACATCCAATGGAAAATTCCACAAAATTTGATGTGATGGTAATTACAAGCAACAAATGTAGAAACATATGTCTAATATCCTATAGAATAGTCCATAAGGATGGAACAACAATAAAAACCATTAAAACACATTCTCAATAAGGTACTTACTAAAACAACCAAAATAGTTCAACTATCTTAGCACATGTGAAATAAACATGAAATACAAACATCTGAAAAATAGTCTTACAAACATTCTTAATCCATGCATGGAGAACGCTCTGGCCTTGAAGGATTTTTTTATTAAGTAAAATTTCCAAGACACATGTTTACAATGTGCATCACTAGCTCCAGTAGTGGAGAATTGGAGGCACTCCCCACTCCTCAAAGAACTAGCTTATCTCTCTAATGCCTTACAGGAGGAGCCAAGGCGAAAAATTCTTTTCTCATACTATGAGGGATGAAATATAACGAAGGGTGACTCTTTTACTACCCTCTTGTCTGTTTGAATCCAATGACTTTTCAACTTAGATGACTCTTTACATTCCATGTGTGTCCTTTGGACTTCCACTTTACAATACATTTTGAATACAATATACAAGATCCACAATAGTGATGTGCATATGACCCCTCATGACATGAAATGACATGACACTACTGATATGGACTTCTTAATGATATGGTAATGTCAAGCCATTGTTGCTGCTAAGTGTTAGATGTCTTCGTGAAGAGGATTTCTTTTCACCTTTGCATGGCTTGGTGAAGAGGAATTTTCAATGATATCAATTCTTGGATAGTGGTTGCAAACTAGTGTCCCTTCGCTTTCTCTTGATTGATCAACGTGTAAGTTCAACTACAAGAGATTCTTCAAGGATGATTCCCTCATTCTTATCCTTATCCATCATCTTTTCATGACATGATAAGGTACATGTTCCTGCAATTCACTCATGACGGGATGACATCAATCCAAAAACCCCCTAGTCTAAGATGATGCATTCTAATCCACGTACTGAGCCCAGAACAAGTGATAGGCTAGGAAGAGGGACTCAGTAAACTTGCAGTGTGCATTTCAAGTATCCAGGTGAAAATCTTGAGCCGTGATACTATGCAATGTGCAATTCTAGCAAGTTTGAGGGACAAGACTTTGTAGTTTCCAGAGCTAGTGGGATAGGAAGAGGGAATGGGAACTAGGAGAGCTAATTGTGTAGTTCTAGGAGTCAAGTAAGGTTGGGTTAATATGCAGTTGTCCAGTTCAAGGGCTAAGGGGATCAACTTGAGGATTGAGGATGAAAATTGTGTAGTTTAAACCGAATTGGGGACATCATTGCGTAATTCTCGAGGTTAAGGCCAAGGCTTTGGCACAGAAACTATGTAGTGCAAGAGTCCTTGGAGGCAAGAACTACACATTGCACAGTTCCAAGTAGTAAGGTCATAGCTAGAGGACTAAGACTACGTAGTGCGTATCTTAGGAGATTCCCAATGAAGTTAGGCTTCTTAGTCGAGAATTTTTTCCAAAAATGGTTGTGTGTGGGATCGATGTGATCAGTGATGAACTTTGACTATGATCACGTGCTTAGAATATTTTGACAACATGACAACATAGATCATCTGAACACATGAAAAAAACTTATCCCTCTGTGTGACAAATTTACATCAAGTTACGAAAACTGCGACACTTAAGATAAACTTTGGGATGACCATGATGACACTTGTGCGACAGTGGTCAGAACCTTGTGAATGAGTGCGACAAATGTTTACATAGTTAGAACAAATCATATACACAAAGATAGACCCTTGAAACCATAAGAATAGGCTTTTACACATTACTTGACAACCAAACATGCCAAAAGACAACAGTTTACCCAACATGCAAAAGGGAACAAAACACTTCAAAAAATCTCAGGAAATAAGCTCCAGTGTTTGCGAAAACAATGTACAAGACCAAGACAGGCTCTGAAATTGAGTGTAAGCCAAAATTTTGGAGGGTGTTGTAGTAGCTACAACATAACCATAAGAGATTAACTTAAGAAAGAATCACTACACAAGTCTAGGAGGGAGATATATCATAAATAAGGCTCTTGAATAGGTAGTGCTCATCACCTGGTGAAGGATTTAAGCTTTCATAACTTGCACTGGATAGTAGGACCAAGAAGAGATCTAACATGACTAAGTACGAGATCAATAGAGTAAGAGAGGGAAAATCATCTGAATGAGGCTCAAACATAGATTACATGCATGGAAGCCATCAATACAAGCCAGGGGAATGCACAAGGCTCATGAATAACAATCACACCTTGAAATGACAACAAAGCGGCACTTATTTCTAAGTGTGATAGTTGAAATGCCACATTGTGACACTTAGAATATAAGTTGTGACACAAGGGTTGATTGTTACTAGAAAGTGTGCTAAGATGTAGGAATGTGTCTAGCACATATTCCTATGATATATATGACCATCTAATGTAGAAGAGTGTTCTAGAGATGCCTCTACTGATGTGCAAAGGTGGGAAATGTATCGGAGTGAAAACAACTAAAAGCACCACCTGTAACAGTAAGAAAATGTGAAAATGACACTTGAAAAAGCTAAAAAAAATCAAAGCGACACATGCCAAAGTGAAGATAACATAGAAAAGCCACTTCTTAAAGTGAAAGAAATAAAAAATGATATCTGCAAACATGAAATCGACACTTATGAAAGAAACGGTGAGAGAAAGCGACAATTGGGAAAACTCATCGAAATATAAGTACAATTGCAACCAAAGTGAGAGGGAGACTATCGATGGAGAGTGCACACCCACTATCAACATAAGATTTATAGTACACTATGCTTATGAAGTTTGTAGGCACTTTCAATAGTGATTGTGCAAGCCTTACTTTCAATAGTTGCACAATGCATGTCTAAGTTTGCATAGACATATGTGTGTTTGTGAATTTATTAAGGATTGAGAATGTGCGAGGAAGTGATATTGACACTTACAAAATGACAAGAAGAGTTTAACACTTAGAAAAGATCAATTGACCATGAAGTCACCAAAGAGTCATAGATCATAAGATCCTTAGTAGGCTCAAAAATTCAAGTGTAGGAAACAAATTGGAGGGTGTTGATCGTAGCATCAACACTGGGCAATACATTGGTATAACTCCACCTTCTTTGTTTAGGTGTTATATTTATGTGCAACATCTCATTCCTTTAGGAAGTATTTATTTTCCATATATATTTCCTCCTCTTCATCACTTATCCTAGTTAAGTATATAGTATTTTATTTTCCTTTCTTAGTTTCAAACACATTTATGAGAGCAGTCATGCCTTAAATTTTTGATAGGAGAAAAGGATAGTAAATATAGAGAGATTTTGATAATCAGAATTAAGAACATTCCCCAGTGTTTCTTCAATTCTAGTGAGCATTTTAAGTATCATGGTTGGGTCACCCCAAGGAAACACAACCATTGCTTTGCTACTAGGAAGCATGTTTAGTACCTTGGTGAAGTTACTTGCTTCACCTCTCTGTGCAAGAATCCTTTCTCTTCTTCGCCTCTTTATTTAGTTACTAAAATAATGTGCAAAGGAACTTTTTTATTGCTGAAGGTGGAAGTGGGATCTTGTCTTATTTACTTTCTAAGAGAGGTTGTTCCTTGTTGAATGATTATTGAAGTTAATATGCTTGTTTTATGTTTTCCTCCCTTCCCTTCTCTACTCGATTGAGTCGATAGTTCAAAACATCATTTAATAAAAGGATGAGTCAGGAATGAAGATCCTAATAAAGATACAAGCTTCATAGTTTGGCTAAAGGCCTTTTGTTCGGAACGAATCGTATTTTTTGTTCAGGCATCATTGACTCTAAATATATGTAAACCCAAATAGAGAAGAGGTAGCATATTAGCCAAGAATTTTTCATCGTCACAATTTCCTTTCAAATATTTTCCTCATTTTCTTTTGAGATAAAAGGAGAATCTTTCACGCAAGGTCCTATTAAGGGAAACATAGAAGAAAATGCAAGACAAAACAAGGAAACAAGACCAAAAGGACAAAGAAAATGGATAACTAAGCTAGAAAGAAACATGTGGGACAAACGTGAGAAAACAAAGGAAAGACTAAAAAGAGAAAATGAAGTATGAATGTACGAGGGGAACTAAAATAAAACTAGACCTACTCCTAACCTAGCCAACTAGAAGGAAAGGGCTAAGTGTAATGAAATTTCCAATGCAACCACCATAGTTCTTTAGGTGCAAATGAAAAGATACAAGAAATTAAAACCAATATAAAATAATGTGCAAAAGAGAAGATAAGAACTTGACTAGATTGCACAAAAGATTGAAGGTATTTTGTATTTCTAGAAAGATGTGCCATGGCAACTAATTCTAACCATTTCACAACTTTACCTTTTCGCTTAGAACATGCAAACAAACCTTGAAATATTTTTGTGAAGGTGCCTGGATCTGTGTTTTCCTACTTAGCAAACATCATAAAAGATCGAAGCTTATTATTAGCATAGGATCTTTCCAAGTTGGATTTCTCTAACCATTCAATGGTTGGATCTTGATATTCAAAACAACCAATTTGAAAACCCTGAGAAACATTTGAATCACAAAGGGAATTTCTGGTATTATGATCAGATTGGTAGATTAACATATAAGGTTCTCAATTCTATATTGATTCCCTTTGTATCATATTACATGAAAAACAATTAATATGAAAGTTAAGGGCATTAAAATAATTGTTAACATCGTAAATCCAAGAAAGAAACTAGGATATTGAGTTGAAGAAAGATTAGAAACATGTGTCAAATCAAGCATCCTATGTGTATCATCATGAGGATTTTGGTCCACTGAATTATTCAAGCATTTTCTATAACTCAATGAGAGAAATTGTGTTAGGAAATGTTTAATTATAGCAAGAAAAGGCTTCATTTGGCTTGTGCCTTATGGATAAATTCGATTTTCCACATCAACAAGATGACTTGAGTTGTAGTTATCAAGAGTGAAATAGCATGAATCACATAGTTAAATCAGTCTATTCAATTTTGTAGGCTAGAAGTAGAGTTGTGCATGAGTTGATTGCTAAAATATAGCAATGTAGTGGAGTTATTGTTAGTTAAACTCACTTGTTAGAGCTCTAGTCTAAAATAGAGTCAGTAGGAGTTTAGTTGAGTAGTAGCCACTCTTGTTAACTCATTGATCTCTCATTTAACTAATTAGTTTACTAAAAATATCCCTATTCATGCATGTAATTTGAATTTCCTAGTTGAGGTGGAGGAAAAGGTACATTGAAATTGTGAATTATATACTAGTTGAGTGTACAGATTTTGCATTGGAGCAAATGATCAATTTCTTTAGGATTTTGGAAAGGCAATAGGAAATTATCCTATTTTTTAGGGGCTAATTTCCTCAAGGATTGTAGAAGGAAATAGGAGGAAGGTTGAGGCCTATTTTGGTTAAGTGTTGGTCAAAGCAAGTCAAAGAGAAAGATATAAATATTGCAGTGCAGGTGGTGCTTCAAGGATTGAATTTATCATTGTAATAGATCCATATTCTCATCTAATTTAATGCAAAACAGAGGAGGTATTTTTCCGAGTTTGGTTCCCTAGTAAAAATATTGTGTTCATTGTGATTGAGTGGTTGCATGTTATTGCATGTGTTTCTATTATATGTTTTCCCTTCCATAGATTGAGTAGAAGAAATTTGTGTCTATTTTTTCAGTATGAATTCATTAGCAACTGCAAATTTTTAGTTATTTCTACATGGTATCAAAGATGTTTAAAACTACATAGAAACTAGGCTCCTGATCTTCTCTCAGAAAAATTTCGAATATTAGATTTGTGGTGCAAGAATTTTCTTCAGTGCAGGAACAATGTCCTTTTATGGATTGAATCTTGAGTATGACTTAGAGGGCACTTCAAATTTCATATATTAGAAATACAATATGGAAGCTATTGTTGGCCCTCAGTTTTGGTCTATTTTTTCTTAGGGAAACCTACTTAATCCTTATATTTTCCATCCATTTTCCATCACATCCATCTCATTTTGATGTATTTTATGCATATTCAGGTGTTTAATTTTAATTTTGCAATTTCTAGAAGTTTTTATGAAAATTGAGTTTCAAGTGCAATTTTGGACTGAATCAGAAATTCCCGTAATAGCTATGTGGATGACATATTTGCAGGACACTTGGGCTCAAGTTTGATGCATGGATGGATAGCTTGGGAAGTAGGACTAAGCTAACTCCACTTGGTTCGGCTAGAACAAGCTTTATTAGGCCCGATCAAGGAAACATGACTAGTCACCAGAAAATCCCTAGAAAATAGGGCAGTTTTGAGATTTTATGGGATTGACCATATTTCTTGGGATGAATTAGATGAGTTCGACTTAGATAGGTGGATATGAGTAGATATGAGTGTTAGAGATAATATAGATCAGCTTTTTTCATTAAACATCTATTTAAAGCCAAGACTTTGATGGCTTTTGTAATGGAATTTGTATGTAACTGTTGTATAATTTGAGTTGGGAGCTAATTTGAAGAACTTGTTTCATTCCAATTTGTTGTTCATGCTTGGTTGATTTAATAAATTTGTTGTAGATGAGATTTCTTCAAGTGTGCAGGGCAAGGGCGGAGGGCCCCCACACCAAGCTAAGTACACTTCTTGGTTCAATTTTCATAGTTTTCATAGACTAGTTTTTGTTTCAAATGTATTTAGATGTCTGATGATTGTTGAATGAATATTGGTTTAATTCTAATCTACATATGAAGGGACACAAAGGAATTTAAGTTAAATTCCCCTTCTATTTGATCTTGAACTAAAACTGAATTTCATTCTCCATTTCTCATTTGAAGTTATTTCTGCATTTCTGGTTTGAAGCAATGGTGATTGTGATATAGTAGGATTGTGAAGAAGGACAATCTGGACCTCCTTAGTTAGGAGCATCTTCTTTTACATTTTCTGCATCATAAGCCATTCTTAATTAGTGCTCTTAGATTTATCTTCATGAAAGTAGTATTGTAGGGAAGAACAACATGGTTCTCCTAAGTTAGGAGCCTCTTCCCTCATATATTACATAAATGAATTAGAAATTGTTAAAATAGGTTTATATTCGTAATATGTACTTCTCTAAATCTTCAAATTTTATCTTCTAAACTTGATTATATCTGATGTCCATATACAGTGGATTTGCCTCCAAGTTTTACAAACCCAGATTGATAATTAAATACTTATGTTAATTTATTCAATAAATTAGCCCAACATTTTGGCGTCGTTGCCGGGGACGCAATTATCAGCATAGTCAAATAGAAGATAAAAAAAAACACTAAAAATTTAGTTAAGATACATTTCTCTTAGTTATGTTTCTTCATGCCTAGAAATAGAGATCCTAAAATTAGGTTTCCAAAACAAAACCCCCCAACAAAAACATAAAATCAAAAAAATAACTACAAAATCCATTTTCAACAATAAGATCTAAAAGATGATGTTAAAGAATAGGCTACAACACTACTCCATTCTTCAACATTCTTTCTCATCAAATCTCTATGATCAAATAAATTTTCATGTCCAAAATTTCATTGAAGTATATTTTTCAAATTTGGATATGAGTTTACTTATGATCTTGTTACGAAAATGGATGCACTGGAAATTCTCTTATACTTGAGAGAATGAATTATTTTTCTAAAATAGAATAGGATAGAATAAAATAAATAAATAGGTAGAATCAATTCACAATAAGACTTCCATAATAAATTTGTTTCAAACAATTTCTTCAAATCATTGTTCAATATTCATTTGAAACGACTACATGGAAAAATGCAGTAAGAACAAGCCTATTTTGGGTAACCATATAGGATCATTATGAAATCATGTTTTTTTTACGTATCTCTTGGAATCTAGTATTGGAATCCATTTTGAAGATCTCAATTTATATCACAAATAAAAATGTGATGAAAATCAAAACTAGGTCTCAAGTGACATGTTAAGGACAGAGTTAGTACAGCCTATATTTGAAGTGTCTAATGGAAACATTTTTATCTAGAATTCATAGGAAAGATAGCCCTTGGAATCTAGTTTCCAAATCAATTTCAATCACTTCAATCAGGTATCATATGAAAAAGTTATTTTTGAAATACTAACTGCTTGTCAAAACAATCTGCATGGTGACAATTCTAGGTCTTGACTGTTCATTGGCATATTTGGAATACCAAATCATCTTCTTTTCAAAACCTGTTAATATGGGAGATATATATTCAAGTATAGTTTAAGATAAGATTTGAATAATCCCATTTGAAGGTGAAATGAAGAATTTATGCCACATTTAGTGACTGCATGTCTTCAAAACAGTATAGTAAAACTATGCCTCCTAGGTCTATTCATAACCAATTTTTTGATATCAAGCCTAAGAATTTTTAAAACATGTTTTTATTGGAAATACAAAAACGAATCTACTTTAATATCCAAGTGGAATCACATTGATCTGATCTTTATCGAAGAAGTTACGCGTCAAACAGTGACTGTTGGTCTAGTTAAAAATTAACAAGCAGCTCTATCAAACATGGAACTCCTTATAATATTTACCATATCATTTTAAACAATTTTGAAAACCTGTTTATACTGGAGGTAGACATATGAATGCACTTCAACTTGGCTTTGGAATCACTCTAATAGGATATCAAAAGAATATTTTGTAAACAAAATACCGCTAGGAGGTCTAGGCTGGCCACCATTCCTCAAGGGGTAAATAAATGCAATTTTTTTGTATATAATCTTTGGACTTGTTTTCTAAGCAATGCTTGTAATGATTTACATGATTATTGGAAGAAGAGAGACTGTACACCTCTCTTCCTCCATCATCTAATGTTGTATTGCAGGCAAGTGCTATGTTTTTGCAGGTCATAGGAAGAATGAAGGAGTGAACTCCATGGATGAAGTAATTTTCAAAGTCAAATTCATATTCCAGAATATGAATACGAATGTTCAAGTCAAAGAAAAGTGAAAATTCACCTGATGTTTAGTTCATTCAATGAAACTCAAACTCTTGAAGCTTGCTCTTAGATGCTGACCAACAACACCAATAAACCCTACAACATGATCGAGATCAAGGCAAAAAGAAATGAAGATAATCATCAGAAGAAGTAGTCAAATTCAACACCATGTCAAGTCACATCAATATTCAAAGAAGCCTTTCATATTTAATTCATATTGTTCATGATTTGATCATCATCATTTGTTCATGATTTGAATTCATATTGTTCATCATCCATATTGTATGTTAAGCTCCATGACCAATCATGTTGAAGTCCAGACTTACTAGTACATCATGACTTCAATATAACCTATTTTCATAAGCTTTCATACTTCCCTACTCCATTACAACCCACCTCCATTCAGAAAAAAAAAAATAGAGAAAGATAAAAAATAATAAAGGAGTTTGGTTGTGAAAATCCACGAAAGTGGCATAATACAAACTCGAATTCATATAGGAAAACCAACTTGTTTGGCCAATATGAATTCTCTATTTTGTTTTACCATTTCTTCAGTTTGATTTTGCAGGAATCATCCTCCAAAATAAGGAAGACTTGGGGACAAGTCTTCCCATCAGCAAGGGGGGAAGGTTCACCAAAATAAACTTAGTTGTGCAGCGGAATTGACGACAGAACTTGTATTGTTGGCAGACGGACCTGAAATATTTTTGAAATAAATTGCAGAGGGACCTGAAATGTTAGCAAAAACATGTATATATTGCATAAAATTGTACATGACAGAAGGGACCTGAGTTATCATGAATCAATTGCAGAGGGACTTGAACGACATCAACAAGCAATGGACCAGAATCAATGAAGGATGCTAGAACAGAAAGCATAAATAAGGTCTATCTATCTACGATATTTGATCAAGACAACTTCATCCAATATTGTTAAAGAACAACAACATTCATCCAATACTACAGGGAAGTACAAGTATCGTAAGTGCACAATTTTGCTCTTGTAAATTCAAATTTTTGTAGAGATTTTTAGACTTTGTTAAAATTGAGTTAATACCTGAATGCATATTTTATACATTTTCCTCATCCTATACCCATTATCCTATATTTTCCATTTACATTTACCCTATACCTAATCCAATGTACATATGTACATATTTTTTATTGTATAACCCTAATATGCCATTATCCTTATATTCTACATTCCATTCATATATTCCATATTCATAACCCTAACCCTAAGTATTTTTTTCCATAAAGCAAAATGGATCGAAGTGAGGATTGAAAAAAGTTGAACCTGCACAAACAAAGCAAGCATTAGTCCTACTGAAACAATTTTAAATATGACCTAAAAATGGTCATGTTAAAATTAATGAAATCATTGCAATACATATGGAACATCAAACAAACAAAGTTGAAATGATTAAACCTTATCATCATCTAAGGAAATGATGCATGACAAATGGAATATGATATGATGGCAAACCTTATGAAAATATGCAACGATATCAAGCATATGCTAAAGGGTAAGATCATTTCAATAAATAGTAAATACATGTGCAAAGTAAATAAGGAAAGCAATAATTCCTAAGGAAATATATGCACATTTTTGAAAGGAAGTGAGAAAGGTAATACAACATCATATGCGCATAATGGTGGTGCTGCCCAGGTCTCCACGGAAAATGGCAAACAAGGAAATGATTTCATATAATTACAACGAGCTTGCAACCATTGAAACAATGTAATTTCAGAATACATGGTTCATATTATGCTGAGGTAAAAATCGTGGGTAGTAGCAAGTACGCAAACAGAATTATGATGCACGCAAACCATTATACATTTGCATGGCTGGTGCATTCAACCACTTCAACGGATGACGCATTGGCAAGGCAAACAAACCTGTGATTAAATGATGCAAGCAGCTGTATGATTTATGCAACCAAATAGTGGAATGGGCAAAACATAGAGCTGCTGAGAGTTGTAGAGAATTACATAGAGCACAACAAATCAAAAAAACAAAACAGTCAAATGTATTTTAGAGAAAACAACAGTGAAAACCCTGTACAGCTACAGTCAGCAGGTAAAAACTTTTTGACATGAACCCTGTGCGTATTAACAGAGAAGAAAAACGCTTTGGTCAAAAGCCCTGTGCATTTTAAACAGAGCTACAGGTACGTAGAACAGGAAATGACTTTGAAAAATAAAAAAAGTCAAACTACATTGTTAAAAAAAAAACTCTGTAATGTTATTGATCCTTTCACCGTGTGAAAAGATGCTGGAAGCCATAAAAAAACGTAGAATATATAAGCACACTATGAGAAGAATAATGCATTGGTTCAAAGAGATAGGAGAGTGTAATTCTCTCAATGTTAGTAGCGCTCCACCAGACTCCAGAAATCCCGTGAAAGAAGGTAAGAGATTGCCTCCAGTTGTTAGCAGATTTCAAGGAAAAATAATCGTGTTAAGCATTGCATTGTGAGCTAAAACTTCAGTTAAGGATTTATCACAATAGATACATGCTGGCCACCTGTAGATTTTTAGATACACGCTGGCACAACCATTTCCCAGAAATTCCTCATGCTTATTTCGTTTTCATTAATATTTTTGAGGAAATATCGAGATATTTTAATAAAAACATTAGTTATAAGAATGCATTTACCAGTGTCAAGACTGTCATTCATTGAGACTCTTCCATCAGCAAAGCCATAGGGTGTTTAAATGCAGTTTAACAATGGAAAACGCAGTAATTGGGCCACGTTGCAGAGGAATCACGATAGTGCATCACAGCCAGTGAGTTTTCTTGCACAAATAAGGCACGGGGAATGCGTTGTTAGCTGTAAGGTGAAAAAAATCAAAATAAATCATGACTGAAAGATCTCGGTTCTCCACAAAACAGGGTGTCTTATTGAAGTTTGATTGCATGTTGAGTAATGAAACAAGAAGTTTAAGTGTAGTTTTGAAAACGCATAGCTAGCCAAGCTTAAAACTACACTCTTACATGTGTTTTTTTAATCAGGCAGTATGATAAAAAAACTGAGTTTTATTTCGATGCATGAAAATATTGGTTAATAAAAACAAAGTTTTTTGGGCTGTATTACGTGGAGCAGGGGATGAATTTTTAAAAAGTGTTGTTTCATAAACAGGGGTTGTATAGCAGACGAGTTTTTTTATGCTGTTACACAAGATTATATTGCGTGTTGTTACATAATAGGGGCTGTAGTGTGTAACCGAGAATGTATATTATGTAAATAGATGAATTTTGAGTGCTGTTGCAGGGGATTGTATTGTATGTTGTTGTCAAACAGGGATTGAATACTGTGAAAACAAAGGAAAATTCTCTCTTAAGTACTGTTCGAAGGGGTCGACTGCTTGTTTCTTTGTCGAAATAAGTTTTTTTGAACTGAGACAATTAGGGAAGAATTGAAAATCATTTCTTTTTCCTCCTTTCATACAACGCTAAAGATTAGGCTTGCATGATAATTTGTACAGAGAACAGTGAATAAAAAATGATGCTAATGTAATCCTGGTTTAGAGAGCATAAGCAAGAGGTAAGCAAGATGCTGGAGAAACATTTGAAGAAAAATTGATTGCAAATTGAATGATCATTCAATCTCAGGAATGCATTACAATTTTGAGAAGCTACTATTTTTCGTTGCTTCTTCTAAGAAAGATAAACTGAAATTTGAAAAAAGAAAACATGGTTTTTCTTCAGAATGAGCCTAATTAGGCTCCATGCAGGCATTTTTCTCAAATTCATTTCTGTTTGGGATACTTTTATCGTTCTTTCAACCCCTATTTTGCAGATTGCATGGGTAAACGAGTGGCTAAATTGAAAGTGAAAACCTAGACATAAAAAAATTTGCTTCTTTTAATAAGATGTAAGAGCAACTGGATATTGGATCCTTTGAGTAAAATTGTTGATTTGAGAGGGACATGAATCCTGTGTCGGAATGTATTGCAAAATTCAAGTTTTATTTGTCGTCTGAAGTTGCTCATCCCGAATGATATATTGATAAAGAAAGTGATCCACAAGAAAAGAGAAGATGTACATGAAAGCATAGATATCCTTTTACAGGTAGTTCAAGAGAAAGCTTCATCTTCAAGGGACATAGCCATCGGTAGAACAGCAATGGAGGTCAGCATACAGAGGCAGAAGATCAAGGAGACAAAGACAAGCATGAGGACATGCTTGGAGATCAGCAAGGGGGAGATGTTGGCCCTCAGTTTTGGTCTATTTTTGCTTAGGGAAACCTACTTAATCCTTATATTGTCCATCCATTTTCCATCACATCCATCTCATTTTGATGTATTTTATGCATATTCAGGTGTTTAATTTTAATTTTGCAATTTCTAGAAGTTTTTATGAAAATTGAGTTTCAAGTGCAATTTTGGACTGAATCAGAAATTCCCGTAATAGCTATGTGGATGACATATTTGCAGGACACTTGGGCTCGAGTTTGATGCATGGATAGACAGCTTGGGAACTAGGAATAAGCTAACTCCACTTGGTTCGGCCAGAACAAGCTTTATTAGGTCTGGTCAAGGCTGGTCAAACATGACTAGTCACTAGAAAATCCCTAGGAAATAGGGCAGTTTTGAGATTTTATGGGATTGACCATATTTCTTGGGATGAATTGGATGAGTTTGACTTAGATAGGTGGATATGAGTAGATATGAGTGTTAGAGATAATATAGATCAGTTTGTTTCATTAAACCTCTATTTAAAGCCAAGATTTTGATGGCTTTTGTAATGGAATTTGTATGTAACTGTTGTATAATTTGAGTTGGGAGCTAATTTGAAGAACTTGTTTCATTCCAATTTTTTGTTCATGCTTGGTTGATTTACTAAAGCTGCTGTAGCTGAGATTTCTTCAAGTTTGCAAGGCAAGGGTGGAGGGTCCCCACACCAAGCTAAGTACACTTCTTGGTTCAATTTTCATAGTTTTCATAGACTAGTTTTTGTTTCAAATGTATTTAGATGTTGGATGATTGCTAAATGAATATTGGTTTAATTCTAATCTACATATGAAGGGACACAAAGGAATTTAAGTTAAATTCCCCTTCTATTTGATCTTGAACTAAAACTGAATTTCATTCTCCATTTCTCATTTGAAGTTATTTCTGCATTTCTGGTTTGAAGCAATGGTGATTGTGATATAGTAGGATTGTGAAGAAGGACAATCTGGACCTCCTTAGTTAGGAGCATATTCTTTTACATCTTCTGCATCATAAGCCATTCTTAATTAGTGCTCTTAGATGTATCTTCATGAAAGTAGTATTGTAGGGAAGAACAACCTGGTTCTCCTAAGTTACGAGCCTCTTCCCTCATATATTACATAAATGAATTAGAAATTGTTAAAATAGGTTTATATTCATAATATGTACTTCTCTAAATCTTCAAATTTTATCTTCTAAACTTGATTATATCTGATGTCCATATACAGTGGATTTGCCTCCAAGTTTTACAAACCCGGATTGATAATTAAATACTTGCGCTAATTTAGTCAATAAATTAGCCCAACAACTATCTTGAATGAAAATGGAGTATGGGAATATACAGCAATTGATATTCCAAAACCACCGTATTTTGATGCACAAGCACTTGCTGAGTGGAAGAAAGACCCAACAAAATCCAAGAGGATTATTCTAGATGGTGTTAGAGATCATGTGGTTTGGAATTTGCATGGAAAGGAGATTTCCTTTTCAATGTGGAAAACTCTTACAGATCTATTCTATAGTAGTAGTGATGCTAGGAAATAAGCATTGAGAGACAAGCTCCATAACATTCGACTGAAAATTGAATTTTTTGTTCAATACCTATCCATATTCACTCAGTTTCGAGATGAACTTGGAGGAGTAGGAGAAAATGTGTCATCATATGAACTTGTGAGCTTAGCACTCACTGGCCTTCTGAAATCCTGACATAGCTATTAGGATTTAGTTAATGGAAGAGATAATCTACTAGATTGGAAGAGACTTTGATCTGATTTGGCATAGGAGGAGATTAGAAGAAGCACTAGAGATGGTGTCACATCCAAATCCTAGGAGGAATAAAACTTTTCTCTAGTAATCAAACAAAATAAGGCAAAGGGAAAGAAGGCCCAAGGCAAGGAAAAATTCATCGAAAACCATAGGAAGAATAAAGATGCCAGTAAAATTAAATGTTATCATTACCATGAATATGGACACTATGCAACCAAGTGTCTGCACAAGAAGTTTGAGAAGAAGCCTACAAGAGCAGCAAGAGGTGATGCTCTCACATCACAATTTGAGTTTAATTTTACCCTAATTGCATGCAAGGAAATTATTGTATGAGGTAGTGTATGGTATTAAGATTTTGGTTCTTCATTTCATATGACAAGAAACAAAGGAGTTCTTCAGCAACTTGGAGGGCAAGTACCTACAATTACACACAGAACTTGGCGATGATGGAAGGTATAGTACCAAAGGGATTAAAATTTGTACCTTTAAGAGGTATTCAAGCTCCCATCTACACCTAAAGAATGTAATGTATGTACATGGTCTCAAGAAAAATATAGTTTCTTTAGTTGTACTTGAAGACTATGGATATGATGTGGTGTTCAGTAAGGGGAAAGCTTATTTGAAGCATGTTGTTATTGGAAAAGTAAAACAAATTCTCTTTTCGGTTAAAATTTTTTACAAGATAGAGGTGGATGCATGCTCTACAATGAGAAGCAAAGAAGAAAATGTTAAAGGATGATATGTTGGAGAGATATGGAAAAGGCACATGGGACACCTACACCATGGAGCTTTGAAAATAATGTAACAGATCACCATTGGACTTCCAAAATGCACCCTTCATCAACATGATGTTTGCAAGGGATGCACTCTTGGAAAATACGTCAAATCCTCCTTCCAAGGCGAAGATGGCAAAGTTGGAGCCACCTTGGAGCAAGGTTACTGAAATGTGTGTGGCCCACTTTCTATAGTCTTAGTTGCAAAGAACATGTATTATGTGATTTTTGTAGATGACTTTTCATTAGAGTAAATTTCAGCCTTAAAGTTCCCATGAAATTTTCATGTAATTTCCATGTCATAATATGTAAACAAACCAAAATAATTTAAATTTAAAAAGAGGTACATGTAAATGTTTTGGAGGGAAAACAACAAAACCTACTTTTTTAAAATTGTATTTTTAGCTTATCCCCTTATAGGTTTACTCAAATTTTAGGTGTAGACTCTCGTTGGATGAAAAATTAAATTCCACATCTAATGAGTACCCATTATTCATACTTTTGATAAGGCCCACATTGATTAAAAATGGATATACATTAAAACAAATGTGTTGAACACACTTTTTTAATGTATCTCCAATTTTTATCAATGTGGATCTTCTCAAAAGTATACATAATGGGTACTCGTTGGATGTCAAATTTAATTCTACATCCAATGAGTATTTCATGAATTTATGGTGACTGGAGGTGCACATTGTGACAAGGAAAGAATAATTGAGCCTTGGTGGAGCTCTTCTAAAAGATCAACACCTATTTATATTAATGCAAAGAATTCTTTGTTTTCCTATATGTGATGTCATTATTTCATATATTTCAATACCATGTTGATCTATTGAATAGAGTATTTAGTTGATACTTCATAGATCTCATAATTTATTGGTTTGTGTTATCTGACTGTGTAGGTTCTAATTTTGGCAATCATATCTGGAATTGGGGCATTAAAGCTAAAGAAGAATCAAAGCCCATTATCGATTCTAGGTAGGCTTCATACTGTCGTCTATTTACTTTAAGGAAAGCATTGTATTCCTTGTCTCTCTGTTCTTCTAGGTTAGCCACCAAACTTAGGGGAGATACTTTTGTCTGCAATCATAAATCTTGTATAAAAAATTGGTGGCTCCACTGTGTATCGATGTATTCCCTTGGTGGTTCCTTTGTCATTTGTGCTTGATTTCCTCCTTGATAGACCTTTACTTCTTCACCCAACCAAGAACAGACCTAGGAAGACATTTTATTGAGTCTTTGTGTCGGAATCCTCTATTCCTCGACCAACGCACCCCCAGTCCCTCTGACAAAGCATTCCAGCTCATCTACGCCCACTCTATACCTGCATTACAAAGCATTGGTGCCTCTTCTGCACCAGAGTTGGCCCTTATTTTTGTAGAAAATTTTCCCTTCATTCTAAATCTCTCCTTGATCAGCCTACTTCCAACTGACCTTCCCTGAGTCTTGAGTGTCTTATTGTCTCTCTTGTTGAAGAATCTAAGGAAAGATAACATTAATGATTCTTCTAACTATGATAACTTCTTGTGATCTATTTTTATGTATTACGATTAACTTCTTATTCTTATTCTTATTATTATTATCATGTTTTCTTCAATCATCAAACAACTACCAAAACTAGAAGATAAAAAAGATACAAGTACACAAGATGTAGGCTCCAAGCCAGGGAAACATCTCTCCTCTTGAGAGGAAAACCCTTCAATCGCTTCTTATAGATTATTTATTGATGAATACCAAGACATGTGACCAACACTGAAGCCTTTCCAAGGCCAAGATAAACTTCTTAGTAAAATCTCTTCCAAAAACACTTCTTCAACCTCCAGCCATAAATTTTTAGCCCTAATTGCATATCTACAACATTGGGCCCCTGGCAGCTACTTCTACTTCACATGTGTGGACAACAACTACTTATTCTTTGCCTCACTCTACCTTGCTTGACCTAATTTGACTTCTGGATCTAGAAGGGAAATTTTTTGGCCCTTCTTTTAGCCCTTTTTCATCAGATCAAACCCTCACAAGGAAACCCTAGCTTGACTATAGAAACCATGCCAAACTTTGTGTAATTTAAACTTCCTTCACACGTGTGGAGAGAAAGAAAGGGAGAGATACCCAACACACTTCTTCTTCTTCTTCTGCCTTCTTCGCTATCCTTTTATGATTCTTCCTTCGATTGAGAGAGACATGATTGATTGTATCCAAATGAGGTCGAATTGCCTCTTATATATAGGCTTACCAGGGTACGAGTTCCAGGTTCTAGGCTGACTTGATAGGTTGGGAGGCGGACTTGGTCTTGGACAGCTCAATAAAATACAAAAATAATTCTTTTTACAATTTATAACATTCCCGATGTGGTCTTCATATAATGACAATGTCCCTATTTTATTTCTTGACCTAGGAAAATACTAGAAGCACTTACAATTAGTGCTTGACTTATAAAACAAATTTCTTGGGAAAGAAACCCAAGCTCAATAATAATAATAATAATCATTTTTGTTTATTTTACAAAATACAAGAATCAAAAGTACATTTCATATTTATGAATACCGAACCTAGTTATACTTTCTTCAACATCTCTAAAGCCTCCATTTGTTTTTCATTTGTATTTGATTTCCTTTGGTAAGAATTGGTTTTGATTTTTTGTTGTTCTTATCATTTGGTCACTTGCAAACTGATTTTATTTGGTCATTGGTTTCTTGGATGAATTTTTGTTTCAGTCATCATTCTAAAAGGTGCATTTTGAAGAAGTGATTAAACATTTGCATCTTAGTTTTCATCATTTCAAAATTAAGTTTGTTGAAAAGAAAAAAATTGCATTGCCATTTAGGGTTTTGTATGTGCATTGATATAGGAACAATTGCATTGAAAAGGGAATTTTCATCTTGCATTTTTTGCTACATGTTATGTGTTGCATACTGATTGTTTCTTCCCTTCCTTAGTTAATTGAAAAAGAAATATTTCCATTTTCTCATGCTAGATTCGCATTTTAGGATATTCAGGTGACATTCATGGTGAGCCCAAAACTACAACTTAATCAAAGATAAAAAGTAAAATTTATTGAATCAATCTAAGGAGCATTTGTAGCATCAATGCAAACATTTTAGAGGTCTAGGCTAGAGATGTGTTCTAGTGTCATTAAATGTAGGCACTATCATTGTTTTCCAGCATTGCATCTCGGGAATGAAATCTTGTTCCACATATGTGAGTGTATATGATCATTCTCCATGTACCTTTGGCTATATTGGATGATGCTCCACACACGTAAATTATGTGGGAACACTCCCATTGAATGGTTACGCATTAAACAACACTACTACAGACTTTACTCCCACGTACCATCGAGCACATTTTGGGAGTCCCTTATAGGTTGCTATCCAACCATAGGTAACTGCGTCTACGCCTTGTATACCATGATACATTGGACACAACATTCAGGGAGATTGACTGTCATACGTTAAGTCCTTGGATTTCTAAGTTGTATATTGTAGTTCACGATTTCTTGGTAATCCTTTATGCATATTACCCTATTTTTTATTTATTTCTTTTTGTGTTAATAAAATTTATTATCCAACATGGAAGAATGAAATCCCCCACCATGTTGTTCGCTTAGAATGAAAAACTAGAGGCTACTCTTGGCCTTCATCAGAAGCATAAGAGGACGCAAAATACTGAATCAGAAATTTCAGGAACTATTTCTAGCCCTCCTCATGATATTTATCCACCAAATTCATCTATCCCTATGAGTTATGAGCCATAGATTACATCTACTCATGACGGTGACACTAACACAATCGAAACAGAATTCCCCGAAACTTCATTTCGTGAGGTCATTGAACCTGATCTTCTTGAGTCAAACACTTTGTTTCATGAGGTTGTTGAACCTAAGGAGCCTCAATAATATTCACTAGTTGCTTCAGGACCTTCCTCCTCTCTTCCTTTATCTCAGACAAAACCTATATATCTTGGACCCGATGGTGAACCTCTTCCACGCAGAGTTGCAAGTATTAAAGAGATCCCACAGGAAGAGCCTCATCCTCCTACTCATGCTCATTGGGAAGGAATCCACTTTTATCAGATTAATCCTTTCCCTTCTCTTCAGACTCTGACATAAACTCCTTTATCTAATTCTTCAGACTTACTCGTGGATCTCTTGTGGAAATTTTCATTGGGATTGTTAACCATAATTGGAACTGATCCTACCTCTCAACCCATGTCTGGAATTATGGTTGAGACATCGAATGTTTCTTCCTCATCTATGTTCACTACATCACCAGAAAATCATCTATATGGTGGCCTGTCCATCCCACCTAGTTATCAGTGTTTATCTGGTACCTTTTCTGTTGCATTTTCCAGTCCTTAGACCTCTCCCATGTCATCTGATTTAGGAATAACATATGGTACTTATCTTATGAGTGCCTCATAGTCTACTCCTCTTCCTCCATCCACACCCATGATCAAGCATCAGGCTCGCCCTTAAGTCAATGGGAAAGGCTACCTTCAACAACCTAACTCTTCTTATGTTGGGTACCCTCCATTTGGATCACAGTTGCCTCCATCATCCCCTCCTCCTTTGGAAAGGGAGGAACTTTTTTTTGGTATACCTGAAATTGGCAATCAACTCCTCCATGTCCAGGAATGGATGTGAATGTTTGGAAACCTACTTTTCTCATTCAACCTACACCATCTTTGTCTCAGATTCTTATCCATCCATAAACACCCAAACAAGCTCAAATACATGTGAGACAACATTTGCAAGTTGTCGTTCCACCACAAACTTTTCCCTTGGTATCTGACACTTCCCAGGTTCCACTTACCCGACCTTTACAAGGTACCTTACATTCTCAACCGCTTGGACAGGGTACTCGTCAAGTCTCGACAGGTCATATTATTCATAGCATGGCACAGTCCCAATCAAACACACCTTACCATGGGGTAATGCAAACCCACATCAGGCAATAGTATGGACTATATTAAGGCATTCTTAAAGTGCGTTTTCAAGGGAAACAAACCCAAACCCAACCATTCTAGCAACTTTATCGCCATCCTCGGGTTGGACGACAAGATCACTTGTGTTTAATTGTTAATCATTGTTAATTAGAATTAAAGCTCAATTTTGAGATTAAGCTAAACCTTTTATTAAACGGTGGTTCTTAAAGTCATGCATTGAGCACGTGAGCAGGATTAAAAAGAAGTAAGTTGTATATCATGTGGAAAATAAGTGGGAAATGGTATTTCTCTAATTTGCACAATTAACCAAAGCTGGTGACACGTAGCATGGGAAAACCACTTTTCTCGCGCGCTCTCAACCTAATATCGCTCATGCAAGAATTCACACAAGATTGTGCGATAGTCGTTGGATCAAACTAAATAGATCGATGATGGAGATCGTCTGGGCTAGTTGGGGCATGATATGACGTGATATTCAGTTGATATGAAGAATCCAGATCAATGGTGGAGACTAATCAGAGGAATCTTTTGAGGAAGAAGAAGAGGATGAAGCGAAGCTACCAAGTACTCAAAATGTTGGCCAAAGCAAGTGGAAGACCAAAGGTGGAAATACCTTTATATGACGCGAATCTCATTGTAGAAGAGTTGATGGACTGGATCAATTCATTGGACAAATATTTTGACTATGAGGAGGTTGATGACAAAACGAAGGTGATTACCAGATTGAAGGGTCATGCAACTATTTGGTGGGATGAACTACAAACATCCAGAGCAAGAAAGGGGAAGCCCAAGATAAACAATGGGACAAAACGGTGAGTAGATTGAAAGCGAAATTTATGCCAAAAGATTATTAGTTAAATATTTTATGACAATTGCAAAATTTGAGACAAAAAGGACTGACTGTCAAAGAATGCACGAAAGAATTTTATAAGCTGAGCATTAGAGAAGGACATGCAGAGGATGACGTAGAAAAGGTAGCCAGATACATCAATGGCTTGAGATATGACATACACGATGAAATCAACTTGCTGAGTCTGAAGACAATTGAAGATGCCTGTCAAGAAAATTTGAAAGAAGAGGAGAAGATGTTGAGAAAACAAAATCATAGGAACAGAGGGAAAAGTTCAGCAAGAGGTAGAGGAATTACCAAATCATGATTTCAGCACCCTCAGGGTGAAGTGGTAGGTTCAAGTAGTAGACCACATAGAGGAGACTTTAGTAGAGGAAGATTCGGACCCATAGGAAGACACCTAGGAAGAGAAATTCAGTGTTATACATGTGGAGAATGGGGACATGGATCATGGGAATATCCTCATAATAAAGCAAAAAATCAACAGACTATGAATGTGGCTGAGGCAAAGGAAGAAAAATCTCAAATTACAAATAAGAAAGAATCACCTAAAGTAGGAGAATATTTGTTATTGAAAAGGGTATTGCTTAAAGCATAGAAAGAGACAGGAGAACAACTCAGAGAAAGAGTTTATTCGGAACTACATGCAAGTCCAAAGGAAAACGTTGTAAAGTGATAATTGACAGTGGAAGCACTGATATCCTGGCTTCTATAGAAATGGTGGAAAATTTAGGATTAGTGAAAACAGTACACCCTACTCCTTGCAAAGTATCATGGTTGCAAAAAGGACATCAGCTTATTGTGACAGAACAATGCAAAGTAGAAATACAGATTGGTAGTTACAAGAATGTGATATTATGTGATGTAATGCCAATGGATGTATGCCATGTATTACTGGGAAGACCTTGGCAATTTGATAGAAAAGCCATTCATGATGGTAGAAGAAACACCTATACCTTGGAGAAGGATGGAGTGAAGCATACATTGTTGCCGTTAAAGGATGAAGAATACAAAAGAACAACTGGAAATAGTGTTATGTTGATGAGTGGAAAGGATCTATTGCAAGAAGTTGGAAATGGTGAAGAAATGCATTTTTCTGTCATAGGGAGACCTAAGGTAATTTTGACTTCTACAAACTTAGATGATTTATCTGAAGAAATCAAAACTCTGTTGAATGATTTTGTTGATATTATGGTGGATGGGCTGCCAAATGCATTGCTACTAATCAGGAGTATTAGTCATCACATTGACCTGGTACCTGGAGCAAGTTTTCCAAACAAAGCAACCTACAGATTGACTCCTCAGGAGAATGCAGAAGTTGGGAGACAAGTGCGGGAAATGATGTATAAGGGATTAATCAGAGAGAGTCTTAGTCCATTTGTTGTACCAACAATACTCAGTCCAAAGAAAGGTGGTGAATGGCACATGTGTACTCATTCCAGAGCTTTAAACAAGATTACTATCAGGTATAGATTTCATTTTCCACGCATGGATGATTTAATGGATTGTTTAAGTGGGTCAAAGCATTTTAATAACATAGGCCTGAAGAGTGGATATCATCAAATAAGGATTAGAGAAGGAGATGAATGGAAGACTGCATTTAAAACAAACATTGGGTTGTATGAGTGGTTAGTGATGCCTTTTGGACTCACTAATGCACCCAATACATTCATGAGGTTGATGAATGAAGTCTTAAAAGAATATGCAGGAAAGTTTGGTATTGTTTATCTTGATGATATTCTAGTTTTCAGTAGAAGCAAAGAAGAACATCTGGAGCATCTTAAGTTGGTTCTAAGAACTCTGCAGAAAGAGAACTTGCTGATAAATCTAAAGAAATGTAGTTTCATGAAAGAAGAATTAATCTATTTTGGATTTGTAGTTTCTATAGAAGGTCTGAAAATGGATCGAGAGAAAGTCCAAGCAATTTGAAACTGGCCTATTCCAAGAAACATATTTGAGGTAAGAAGCTTTCATGGTCTTGCAAGTTTTTATAGAAAAATTGTTAGAAGTTTTAGTCAGATTTTTGCACCAATTATTGAAACAATCAAATAGACTAATCATCCATTCAAGTGGATAGAAGCAGAAAACAAAAAAATTAAATTGTTGAAGAAGAAAATTACAGAAAAACCAGTTTTAGCTTTACCTGCTTTTGGAAAAGTGTTTCAAGTTGAAACTGATGCTAGTGGAGTTATAATTGGAGAGGTTTTAAGGTAGGAATAGAGACCAATAGCATAATTTAGTTAGAAACTAAATGAAGCTAAGAAGAAATATTCTTCTTATGATAAAGAATTTTATGCTATTGTGCAAGATTTAAAAAATGGAGACATTATTTGTTGCGAAAGGAGTTTGTATTGTATTCTGGTAATCATGCATTGCAGTTTATAAACAATCAACCAAAATTGAACTAGAAGCATGTCAAACGGGTAGATTTTTTACAGAGTTTCACTTTTGTGATAAAACATAGAAGTGGTAAGTTGAACAAAGTTGTTGATTTTCTAAGCAGGGTAAATTTCATTGTGCAAGAATTAAAAGTTGATGTTGTAGGATTTGAAGAAACAGTTGATATGCATAAAGATGATGTAGAATTTAAGGATATTTATGCAGTTGTAAAAGATCTAGCAGTTCATAATAGAAGGCAGTGGTTATATTATCTTATCCAAGGAGGTTTACTATTTAAAGGTAACAAATTGTGCATTCCCAAATGTTCTATGAGGGAAAACATAATTAAGGAGAAACACAGTGGAGGGTTATCTGGGCACTTTGGACAAGACAAAAGCTTTGCTAAGGTAAATTCTTTTTACTACTAGCCAAAGATGCGAACTGATGTTAAGAGGTTTGTTGAAAAGTGCAGGATATGTTAGCATGCTATGATGAGAAGCCAAAATACAGGATTGTACCAACCATTACCAATACCAGATCGACCATGGGATGTAGTTAGTATGGATTTTGCTTTGGGGTAACCTAGAACTCAAAGAGGAAATGATTCCACTTATGTTGTGTTAGATAGATTTTCTAAAATGACACATTTCATGGCATGCAAAAGATTAGTGATCCGACACATATTGCTAATATATTTTTTTCTGATAGGGATACAAGGCTTGTTGGTCATTTCTAGAGAACTCTTTGGAAGAAACTAGGTACCAACCTTAGTTTCAGTTCAGCATATCACCCTCAAATATATGGATAGACCGAAGTGGTAAACAGAAGCTTGGGAAACATATTGAGAAGTTTAGTGTATCAAAATCCTAAGCAGTGGGATTTAGCACTTGCTCAAGCTGAGTTTGTTTATAATGACACTCCAAACCAAAGTACTCGGATGAGTCCATTTCATATTATTTTTGGGATGAATCCAAGAGGTGTGTATGAGCTCATAAATTTGGGCAAACAGGAGACAAGAAGTGCAAAGGCTGAAGTGTTTGCAGAGCAGATGCAGAGACTACAAGAAGATGTCAAAAACATATTGCAGAAAAGAAGTGGAAAATACAAATAGAGAGCTAATATGAGGAGGAAAGAAAAGGAATTCCAAGTGGGTGATCTAGTGATGGTGTACTTGAGGAAAGAAAGGTTTCCTATTGGGACTTATAATAAACTAAAGAAGAAAAAGATAGGGCCATGCATAATTGTGAGGAAGTTTTCAATCAATGCTTATGAGTTTTAGTTGCTAGAAGGGATTGGAATATCACCTATCTTCAATGTTGCATATTTATATCCATACAAGGAGACAGAGGCAGAGTTATAGAAGGAGATTGTAGAAGATGAAGAAAAGACTGTACATTGGAAAGAACAAATGCCAAAGACAACTAAGAAAGAGGTGGAAGCTGTTCTAGAGAAAAGAATAACTAAAAGAACCAGAGGATAGGTTTATTTTAAGTATTTAGTCAAATTGAAGGGGGAGCCAATAGAGGATGCCAGTTGGTTGACAGCAACAGAGTCGCAGAAGTATGAAGTAAACCCTGAAAGTCTAATGGATGATTGTTTTCTTCCTTGGGAGTCTGATGCAAGAGCATCTGGACTTAGCCAGCAATGTGATTGTATGTTCACATGTTGTGGCTAATATGAGATGAATTTCATTGACCTGAGTGGTCAAAATCAGTTCTAGTAGAGAGGGTTGGATCTCTTGAATTGATATTTACTTCAATTATTGTAATAATTAAACCATTGTATTATTTTTAGAATATGAGATAAGTTCTTAGGACAGGTGTGTATCAGAGCTCAAGAATAGGGATTTAATAGTTGAGCTAATAAAAATAGAGATTGAGTTGTCAATGTTTTTAGGATAGGATTTGATCCATAAGAGAAAGAAAAAATAATGTAATGAGAGAGATGGGATGGAATAAAAGAGTGAGTAAGCAAGAGGTTGAGAGAGAGATAGGGTTTGCGAGTGAAACAGAGGTCAGACAAATTGTTGTAATCAAGCTGAGAGGTCCACGACTTTGTAATTTCTATTTTATTGAATAAATTGATTAAGTGTGGCATTTTGTATTATTTCCATTTATGTGTTTTACTGTTAATCATTGTTAATCGTTAAAGCTCAATTTTGAGATTAATCTAAACCTTTTATTAAACCGTGGTTCTTAAAGTTATGCATTGAGCATGCCAGCGAGATTAAAAAGAAGTAAGTCCTATATCGCGTGGAAAATAAGTGGGAAATGGTATTTCTCTAATTTGCATGATTAACCTAAGCTGGTGACATGTAGCATGGGAAAAGAACTTTTCTCGTGCACTCTCAACCTGATATCGATCATGCAAGAATTCACGCAAGATTGTGCAGTAGTCGTTGGATCAGACAGGATAGATCGACGGTGGAGATCATCCAGGCTAGTTGCCGCATGATATGACGCAATATTCGTTGGATTTGAAGAAGCTAGATCAACGGTAGAGACTCAAGCACTCAAGGAGTAAGAAGTCAAAGTGGGACTGGCAGTAATTAGTCAGCTTAGTGAGACCCTCAGGAAGAAAGTATATGCATATAATCTATTTAACACACAACTAATTGGTTTTTAAGTGAACCATTAGTCTAATTATATACTATCACCTCAAATTTCGTCAACCCCCCACATCAGAATCTAGGAGAAGACCTATTGATGCACATTATGAGTTATCATCTATGGTTTTCTTCAAACTCCCTTAATGATTCTATTCGACTTCCTCTTTTCCAATGAATTCTTACAGGTACCATAGCTAAATGGTATATTGAATTACCTAGAGATTAGTTTCATGATTTTATTACTTTAGACACCACCTTCCTCACACATTTCAAGTTTCCCATCACATACGAAATTGGAACGGAAATCTCGACCAACATCAGACAATCAGATTCCACTCACAGCTTAGACCACATTCATGAGTGGAGACGTCACCATCAGTGGGTCAAGACTTATGTTCTGATCAATTGTTAACATAATGGTTTGTTAAAACTCTGTTATCCCCTATAACATAAGATGTGGCTAAAGATGGAGTCGTGACTGAAGCAAAAGTTATTACTTGTGAACAATATTTTGACCTTGTTTATACCCAATCAGGCACGCTTTATGATAAGATACCAAATTCTTTGAGACCTTCGAATAATGTTCCTCTTCCACCTGGTAAATTATCTCATGTCGCTAATGGCATTATTGGTTCTGTGAGTTCACAGTCAGTGAGTAAACCATTTGGTATTTCTCGTACCGTACCTTTTCAAAGCCCTCAATCCCATCCTCCTCTAGCTTATGCTTAAAAGATAAATGTTGTTTCATCTGATAAAGGCAAGTCTCAATAACAACCTAGAAGAAATAAGAAAGGAAAAGGTAAGAAAAATAAAGACCCCTCACCACAGGATAAACAAACAAATTAGTCCTCCGATGAGAAACGAAAGCCTCAGTACCTATGCTTAATTTACAATGAGGATTAATTTACATGTGATTGTCCAAACTACACTGAAGTGAATCAGTTTCTTAAATATTCCACTTCTTCGATTTTGTTGAACGACCCATTTCCCAATCAAGAGCCACATATGCTCTCTCGGGACCCTTCTTCCTCTAAGACAGTTTTGATGCTTTCCTCCTTGAAGTTGAAATCCAAAGTTATGGTGGCCACTTGGAACAAGGACTATGGTAATGTGAATCCACTGAATAGTCAAGCTACTGTTAAATGTGTTAGTTCATAATCACCTTCATCTGATCCTAATCCACCTCTAATTCCTAGGAAATTGACTCTCAAGCCTCTGAAGGGCATTATTCATAAGTCTTATTTCAATCCTCGTTAAAGAGATTTCCAAAATTATAACATAGTTGAAGACTTCGATCAATGTCCATCAACTATGTCAACTCTTGAAGTATTGCAGAACTGCCCAACCCAAAAGAAGGCCTTGTTATCATCTATCGGATGTGTGGATCCATGGATTCTAACCTAATGTTTTTCTGTCATGAAAATTATACCCCTTGGCTTCCATCCTAGTTATATTATATAATCTAGGTCATTGTCCGTGGTAAGAAAATTCATTATTCTATCATGGATAAGTTAAACTCGGCCTGCATTATGTCCCTATATTGATAGAAGGTGATTGGTTCACATCAACTGAGTCAATAAACCACCAAATTGAAAGCCTTTAATGGAAGAATGCACAAACCTTGTGGGATTTTAAATTTCCTTCAAGTAGAACTCGGGGGAAAAATCGTTTCCATAGAAGTCGAAGTTATTGACGGACCTCTCGATTATAATATTCTATTAGGATGTACATGGTTTTATGCCATGGATTCCGACATTTTAACTTACTTTTGTATGATCACCTTTCCCATAAAGGTGGGATTGTAGCCATAGATCAACTCACCTTTTTTTCCTTTGATTCTCATGTTACTGGAAGTGTCCATCTTGTAGGGGAAACTCTACACTCCTACTAGCATGTCAAAGTTGGATTGTTGAAGGATACTTCGCTTATGGGAAATTTTTTAGTCCCTCCTCCTGTCCTCCCTGACAGCTGACCTTCGGTTGCTTCTGTAAACATTATCTCATCCTCTACTATCCTAGATGATCCTTGGATTGTTCCAGATGAAATTAACATCCAAAGTTTTGACAACCAAATGTCGCTTAGCCCTGTTGAGCTAGATTATTAAGACATCTATTCATTTTGTGCGGCATATACATTTTCTTCAATTAATTGGGTAGATCGATCGCTAAATTATGGCACATCTTCTGATCCTCTTTATTGACTATTTCCTACTGGCAAGAGCATCATGGAGATCATGATGCTAGATCACGGGCCATGGGACAAGCATCGTGACCGTTCCTCCTTACTATATCACATTGAGGATAATCTTAGTGATGTATATTTACCTAATTTTGTCGAGGATTTTATGAATTTTGTCTCTATTAATGAGGTCAACTCTGAAAAGAACCCTCCGAATATCAAAGAGACCATACCTCTCAATATCTTGATTAAACCAACAATTGTTGAAAATATATACATTGGATTTTCTTGTTATTCATTTGAGATCGAGATTTATAGAGCCTTTTTCCATGAGTTTCAAGATGTGTTTGACTGGTCTTATGAATAAATTTTAGTTATCGATCCAAAACATAGTAGTGACAAGATTAAAATGTATCCTTATGCCAAACTTGTCCAGTAGTGCCTCAATCTGGTCCATCCCAAGAAGTTTATCAAGATTAAGGCCAAAGTTGAAAAGATTTTATGGGTTGGTTTCATATACCCAATTCCTTTAACTCATTGGGTATCGAACGTTGTCCTTTTCATGAAGAAACAGGGCACGATCCGAGTTAGTGTCAATTGGTAGACGTGAATCACGCTTGTCCTAATGAAAACTATTCAACTTCGTTTATTGACTAGATTTTTTATGACTGCACTGGCTGTGAGGTTTATTCATTCATGGATGGATTCTTGAGCTATAATCAAATCAACATTCTCCCAATAGACCAACCTAAGACTACATTTATTTTTCTCTAGGGTACTTTTTCTTATCAAGAGCTCCCATTAGGCTTGAAGAATGTTGGGGCCATGTTTCAATGTGTTATGGATTACACTTTCCATGATATTAAACATATCATGCAACCCTATTTGGATGATATCTCTACTCATTCCAAACATTGACCTAATCACTCAATGGATTTAAGGGCCATTTTCCTCCGTTATAGACATTATAACATTTGACTTAACCTGCAAAAATGTGTGCTCTGTGTCAGTTCTCGTTGACTCCTTGGTTTTGTCATATCAAAACAAGTAAATCTTATTGATCACCTCAAAGTGCAAGCAATGGGTGACTTTCCTGCACCTTCTTCCCTTGTTCAGTTGCAAAGACTCCAAGGGAAAGATAACTTCGTACGGAAGTTCGTTCCTAATTATGATGAGATGACCAAAGGATTCACTTGCTTATTTAACAAACGATTCCCTTTCCATTGGGATGACAATGTTCAGAAATCATTTGATGCCATGAAAGATGTATTGGTTTAGGCATCTCTTATGTATCCCCCTGATTATCAGCGCGATTATTTCATGTATCTCGGTGCTACCATTTCTACTATAACAATGGTATTGGTCCAAGAATATGATATAGGGACTTAAAATCCTATTTCTTATCTGAGTTAGAACCTTAACAATATAGAAATCATAGATACTCACGAAGAAAATTTGGCTTTGGCAGCTATTCAAGCCGTCCAAATGTTTTGGCATTACATCTTGCTTAGGAAAAGTATGGTCATTTTGGATTGCAACCCTATGAAATTTATATGGTCACGTCAATTACTAGGGGGAAAGTAATCTAAGTGGATTTTTATTCTCCAAGAGTTTGACTTGGAATTCATTAAATCCAAGTTGAAAAAATCCCTAGTTTTCACCGAGCTAATGTGCAATCTTCCTTCTCCTGTTTCTCAATTTACATTTGAAGATTTTTTCCCTGATGAGTCATTGTTCCTGATATTGTCATATGACCCATGGTATGGATATTTTCTGATCTATCTCGAGACCCATACTTTTTGACCTAATACCTCTCGCTCCGAGCAGTGACGTATTCAATGCCAATCCCAAAACTATGTTATTATCGGCAGAACCCTTTACCTTCGTGGTATTGATATGATCTTCCAGAGGTACCTCACCCTTTAGGAGGTTGAGAAATTCCTCAACCAATGCCATTGGGGGCATCTGGTGGACATTTATTGGGTTATGCTACCATGCACAAGATATTATGCGCTGGTTACTTTTGGCCTACTATCTTTTGTGACTGCATCCTCGCCCTCCATAAATGTCATGCTATTAGATCTACGATCGTAAGGTCCATGCGCCACCTCCTTTGTTGCATACCGTTGTAGCTAATAGTCCCTTTACAAAATGGGGTATTGAATTTATGACATGTAACCCTCACTCGGCTGAGGGGGCATGTTTATATAATTATCATTGTTGACTACTTTACTAAGTGGGTCAAGGCGATGCCTACATTTAACAACATGAGAAAAATGACTACATATTTTTTCTTTAATCATGTTATTTCTAGGTATGTTGTTCCAAAATCAATAGTTACTAATCATGGGAAATATTTCTAGAATCATATGATGACTGAACAAACTACTAAGTTGGGACTTTCACATGAACGTTCCTCTCCCTACTATCCTCAGGCTAACGGACAGATTGAGGCTATTAACAAATTTCTTAAGACTATGCTTCAATGTATGGTAGGGTTGCACAAATTAGACTGGAACTTTCTTCTTTACACTTCCTTGTGGGCATACTGAACCTCAATTAGGACTACTATCAGATTCACACCCTTTCAGTTGGTGTATGGTCTGGAAGCTATCCTCCCCATCGAATGTGAAATTCCATCGTTAAAACTAGTTGTTGTACTGCTCCATACCACTTCCATAGAGGAGGACTTTCTTTTCCATTTGACTCATTTAGATGAGACATGGCATGTTGTTTCCTTAGCCAAAAAATCCCATAAAAGACGCGTTAAGGCGCAATATGATAAAAATTTCAAGCCTCATATTTTCTTGGAATGAGACCTAGTTCTCTTATATGACCAAGAGGTCGATAAGTTAGGTCCATGGAAGTTCCAACCCTTGTGGTTGGGTCCATATATTTTCAAGTGATTCCTTGCCAAATGGGCCTATGAGTTAGTAGATTTTGATGGAGTTCCACTGGCGCAACCTTAGAATGGGATGTACCTCAAAAAATACTATTCTTAATCCCATGCATAGTACTTTGTGTACATATTGTCTATAAGTGTGTTGAGTGTGTTTGTAGTGTGTATTTTCAGAGTTTCCTTAGGTTTCTATTGATGTCTTTTACATTTGGTTTGCATATGTCGACTTATCTCGAACATATATTGGTTATGCCAATGGCGGTAGTCGTAGTACTTAGAACCTATCCTCTGAAACATGGGCTATCTTTGCTCCAAATGTATACAAGGGATTTTCATTGGTTTCTCTACTAATAACATCGCTGAGTATAATGCAATGGTGGAGCTACCATTTGATGTTATTTTACATGGTATCCACTGTAAAGTCATCACGCTTGACTCACAGCTTGTATTACTACAACTTGTTAATGTTTATTCGATGTGAAATCCTCCATCCTTCACATGGTTTTGAGAGTATGTCTTCTACAAAGATATTTTGATTTCATACAATATGAACACATTTCTAGAAATATAAATAGATTAGAAGATGCCCTAGCTAATTACATTTTAGATAGAAATTTGCAATGAATGTAAAAAAAAATCAATTCATATCACATCATATGGTTGCATCACCCATATTAGAAACTACATGCAAATATCTAAGTAGAAAAATCAATGGTGCTCATAATAAAATGACATTGCATGAGATATCTTGCGTAACAATTGACCAATACAATTAGGCACTCCGATAGTGTGTCACTGAAGTTGCATAGGAATATGGTCAATATCAGTCCCATAAATCCTGTGTGTCAACCCTTCAATGTGGCACTCCACCCCTAATAGGATCTCAGCTACCTCAAGATCCTATAGTGCATCTTGTCCTACCACAACGACTTGTATGTGTTCCATTGCCTCCTCATGTGGTTCTCTCTCTGTACGATGGAGATATGAAGCACCCGTTGGTTGAACTGATCCCACATATGCTCGAAAAACCAATAGTTTAGTCTTAGAAACATCAAAAAACATTAAAAAAAAAATAAAAAAAATTGTAAAACTTCCAAAAACTTAAAATGGTTGAATTTTACCTGTAGCATACTATTGCTCACCCTCAGGAAACACGAGCTTGGGATCATCACGGAAATCATTCCCTGCATAAGGATAGTTGTTGATAATAAAAACTATATATGTAGCCACCCAAAGAAGGCTGGTGAGAAGCTGATCAGTGACAGACCTGCATGTCAATCCATATGATCTATCCACCTCTTCATCTTCGGTACCCTTAGATCGATAGGCTCAAGTATGATCTGATGAGGCTGAAGTAATGACACCCATTCTAGAGAAAAAGAGACTAAGATCGAACCATAACTAAAGTTATTTAACTTCCACTCTCTTGCTTTAGTTAGTTGTTCCTTCACATTGACCAAAACTCCCTTGCTCCAGTTGAAGACTGTTGGCTCTAGACACTCCAACCCATACTGCATGTACGATTTACTTGCCACATGTAGTGTTGATCTACCTACCAATCTCATGATAATGAATATGATCATTCTCAAAGATAACTAGGTCACATGTTTTATGTTGATATTTCCATCCTTGGTTGAATGGGCTTGAGGTCTACAATAGGTGGTGATATAATCTTTTATTGTCCCCCCACCACTTCTCCCGCCTATGAGAGAGATGGGAGCACCTCATTTGCATAAACCAAACAAAAAGTAGATATCCTCTACCTTTATCTCTAGTAGTTGTTCCACAAACCTAAATTCTTGTGCCTGAACATCCCATGAATGAACAAGGTATTTCAACAATCCATATGTTGCCTCATACCAGGAAGCCAGAAGAATTTAGCAGTCCACAGTTTTTTAGCACCTGGATGGTAGTAGGATCATTTGCTGCATTTAAATATTATTCCTCATGTTCTCTTTCTCTCCAAATAAATTCCATTTTGTGCTAATGAATACATAAAACATCAAAAATAGATTCATTAGGCTCCTTTTCATGCAAAAAATTTGGCAAAATTTGAGGGAAAATTGGTAAACAAGTTGACATTTTACACCCAACACATCCTAGTAGAGAAAGACAGAGAATCGCACCTCTCCTTGCAGTGTTATTCTGCCTAGGTACAATGAAAATTTATATACTTGGGGGGTGTGTTGGTCCAAGGGCATATTCTTTGAAACCCAAGGCCCTCAAAACCTCAAAAAAATTGCATGAAATCACAAAATTGGACCATGAAAAGAAAGAGAAGGGTTTTAGCTCCTACCTAGAAGTGACAATCTACTCAAGATAGTCCACCGGATTGGCCGCAATCAGCTGAAGAAGATCAAGGGTAAAAAGGGCTAAAAACTCTCACTAATAGAGGTAAATGTGAAATGGTGAAAATGAATAGTAATATTGAGTATTTAGGGTCATTTCTCACATTATTTTATTCATATTTAATGTTTTGACTTGAATATGGTTCACTTTTACTATGAAACAAGAATGTTTAACCATTTTTGTGATGTTTTGAGTAGGTCGACAAATGTTAAAATGTATTTATCATGCTCTAAACATGTTAAGTATATTTTTATCTCTTTTTCAGGCTCTATGAACCTACTAAAAAGGAACCCTTTGGAGTCCTCTTTAAACTCTTTTCAGATTCCCAAAATATGAAAATATCACCAAGCACTTGTCTTTTTGAACTCATTAATGTAAATGAAAAGATGTCTACTAAGTATAAGTTTAACCTTTTTCTAGACTAAGATAGGCTATTTACAGAAAAGGAAAACCTTAGTTGAACATCGCTAAGAGGTTCTCTTCAGTTAATTTTTCTACATTTTCGGACTTGAGAGTCTATGTATGAAAAGGGACATCTGGAGCTTTTTTTTTCACCTCTTTCTAAAACTCTCTAAACATGAAAAAGATATTGATTTTTACCTTCATTGGACTCGTTAAAACATCAAACAATTATGGACTTGTCGAACATGACAAGGAAAAACCTCTCTTTCTTTTCATTTGTTAAATATACTCTGAAGGATGCATCCAAAGGATGAACATACAGATCAAGCATATGCTATCCTCCTCAAGATTATTAAAAAATAAAGAGGTACTGACCAATATGGTTTGGGAAATTGGGAAAATAGGGTATTCCATTTTCTAATGGCAATGAGTCACTCTTTAACACAACACTCTTCCACTTCATCTTCATGGCTGTTGGGTTGGGTAGTCTGCTTTTCTTTTGGTTATCATACCATATTCAGAGCCTCCATTTCGGTTTTGGGTGAACGTTGCCAACTCCATACAGTGTTTTTGATGTGTTCAAGAGAAGTCATTCAATTGATATCCATTACAATACTCTTAAGCCTTCATTCCATGTTTTAATTTCGTGATCTAGTTCCATATCAACATTATTTTATCTTAATCATGATACCTGTTTCATGTCGTTTATGGGGGATACATCAAGGCCCTCATGTGATGGGTCGCTTCCTGTTAACATCAGCACATTATCCAGGAAGTTCACTTCAAAACATCCCTTGATACCTTGGTGTTGGCATACATCAATGACAAGTTTCCTCGCTCTTGGCGATAGGTTTACATAAATGGCATTCGACCAAAAGAATATGTGTGGTGTTCGACATGAATTAATTTATTCACAAGATACGGATGTACTGTAGTACCTTGAGAGCCATTAACATCGTTAGTGGTTTCTCTAGCTTTTGTTAATGACTTACATAATTAGATGGTGTCTACCATGTTTGACCTCAACTAATTTATTCACATGGTTAGACTCTTACGTTGGTTGGTCGTGTGAAGGAGATAAAATACCCTGGATCTAGTTTCATCCATCTAGGCTACGATTTCAGGATTATACAAAGATCACAATCTATGATGTCCATGATCATATAGGCAGTCATCCAGTCATGGTTCCACCACTTATCATCCGCGAACATGTATTTTGATCATTTTAAATGTTCTGTTAGCTTATGTGTTAAGTATTGGTATGCCTCCCTCAGCAACAAAGATGCCATGATGTAAATGTATTTAACAGATCAAGCTCATCGATCATTGCTCTTGATCTCGACTTGTCCCAAGGTGAATCACTTTAGTCATCAGTCGCCATTTCTGACTTTGAGATTTAGGGGGCAATTTGTTATAGGAAATTTTTTCACATCCAACCAATGGACCTCATAATGGGATCAATCAACATTCTATTCCCCCTTGTCATCATCATTGTACAAAGCCCTAAATATGAACCTTTCATTTCCTAGATTTTCTGCGTTGAACTGCATCATTTGAGCCAGTTTTAGGACCAACGTTTCCTGACCTCCTACTAGAAAATGTTGACAACTAGGTTGCTCCAATATGGAATCCGTCAATAACCTATAGGTTGCTCCCCTTTTCACCTACAATGGTTCTATAAAATTGGGAAAAAGAGAGAAATTATGAAAGCCTCATATCTAAGAAGCTTCCAAAATTTGTTATAACAATTTATCTCAGATAAAACATCCCAATTCTATCATACCCTACTTTGGAGTTTCCATGCCTTAACCTTTAATCCCATCCTCCCATCAAAAGTGGATTAAAAAACTTAGATTCGTTATTGGACAAGAACTCCCAGCTTACCCCACTCCTCTATATATTTACAACCTTCCATATGCAATAGGTTGGATTTTGGAGAGTGATTTTACCCTTATGTTTTTGTGGTGAGAGGTTTCATTTCATGCATTTAGGGTGATTGGAGGTGCACATTGTGACAAGGAAAGGACAAGTTAGCCTTGGAGGAGCTCTTCTACAAGATGAACACCTATTTATGGTTGTAAACTCCTTCCATTTATATTAATGTAAATAATTCTTTGTTTTCCTATATGTGATGTCGTTATTTCATATATTTCAATACCATGTTGATCTATTGAATAAAGTATTTAGATGATACTACATAAACCTCATAGTTTCTTGGCTTGTGTTATCTGACCGTGCAGGTTCTAATTTTGGCAATCGAAACTAGAATTGGAGCATTCAAGTTAAAGAAGGAACAAATCCCACTATGGATTCCAGGTAGGCTTCATACCACCATTTATTTACTCTAAGGAAATAATTATATTCCTTGTCTCTTTTTTGTTCTAGATTAGCCACAAAACCTAGGGGAGATGCTTTCACCCACAATCGTAATTCTCATATAACAAGGATTTATGGTTGTGAGTATCTAAAAAGATTGTGCTCTCTAGCCCTTAGTCTAATACAAGGGACCAACCAATGGAAATATTTTTTTATCTTATTAGAAATTCTATCTTCAGGATCAGGAAGATTAAACTGGAAACACTAAAATTCCTTTTAGAATTATCTAACAACTAGTGGATAGATGTCAAGGAGAGAAATGTGTGTAAAAATATGGATCTAGCTATGTTCAGATGTCTCAATAGGATTGAAAGAACCTGACATAGTGATCAATAATGGTTGAAGTGTCTCGGATTCCTGATAGTTATCTAAAATTTCTGACAGTGGATCGTCAAATTTAGGTTGCATGGAAAAATCAACAAGTAGACATGCACCACTATCGTCAAATCTATTAATGAAAACATCGTTAGTGTCCTTGGTTTGATCAGATTTAAAATTAACAATATCATACTCTTGATGGATATAGCATTTAAATGCATACTTAGATAAACCCTTTGATTAGATAGAGTTGGAACATCTTCCTCCTGATTTATGAAAGATTTACAACTGAACAAATCATGAATAATGGATTCAATCTTGTCATCTTCGGATTGTTGGATCACACAATCTTGTACTTGATTGCAACAATGACCAATCAGATAGATATTTAAATAATTTAGAGGAATTGATGGTATAAAAAACTTATCAAACATATCTGGGTCCAATGAATAGTGTGTTAGAGGCGAGGAAGGATGAAAAGACTCAGGAGGAGACATAAAAATTGTAACTAAATCAGATTGATCTTTTGAGAACAACAGATCAATATCATTGTCATCAGTATAATAGTCAAAGAAAGGAATACCAATTGACAGTCAAATTGAGTAGGGTATACCAAATATTCAAAAACCTAGCAACTTATCGCTTCAGACTTGATATTTGAAGGTATATGATTTGGAGGGATTTTAGGATCATTATGAAATGAAAGAGCATCCCAACCAAAAAATGGAGATTATACACTATGAGAAGTTGATTCTAGATCGAAACCTTGCAAATATAAGTCCTCTTAAGAAGAAAATATATCATTTGATTTACTTGGGCACTCATTACCATATGTATTAGTAGTAAATGGGTGTCAAGGTGATGGTTTTCCAAAGTCTCAACTTTAATGCAGGGCCCATAATCATTTGGAAGGTTTTCATGACTACAAGATTGTTGATCAGCCAAAAAGGCAAGATTATCATCTTGAAAGAGGGAAGAAATATAGGACATGTCTTCAACAATTTTCTCCTCTACATGTGAAATAAAACTACCCTGTTCTTGATTACTGCTTAAAACAATATGATGAACATCATTAAGTGTTGAAGTAGGTTGATTACACAGACTAAGGAATAATGAAGTAGGAAATATGAATGGCTGAGTTTGAAGGGTATCCCTTGAGGAGATCATACTTTTGATCAATCATATTCAAGGTTAAATTTATGAGTGATAATATCATCTTGAAAATTCAAGGTATTAGTCTTCACCATACGCTTCATGAACCACTCCAAGCTTTCCTCCATCGGATCTAGATCATCGGAAGTAGCTAAAGGTGGATAAGACATAATAACAATTTGATTTACCAATTTCCCAACTTCATCATGATCACAAAGGGGCACCCAAACTGGTACTAAAAAAGGAGGAGGACAAAAAACAAAAGGAATAGTAGGTTCCTCCTCACAAATTTGGGATGCTTCATGATCAAAATAAGTTGGAATAGTGGAATAACTTGGGGGTTTAGATCCAAAATATCTGATGAAGAGAGGAATTAGTATATGAAACTTTTCACTGATAAAATTATAGTCAAAATCTTCTGCAGGAAACTAACATCAAAGGTGTAGAAACCAACTAAGAAAATCCTTTAAACATTCACCTAACCTCATTCTAAGTTGATCGATTCTATCACATATATCTTGATAATCATACTTGTCTAAGGCTTCAAAAAGCTCCTTAACAAGTTGCTCAAATGAATGGATAGAAGCAACTCTTAATGTATGAAACCATTTATTGACTCAACCTTCAAATCTGAGAGTGAATAGTCTGGCTATGATATCCTTGAAATGTATTTCATTACAAAGAAAAAAATAAGAAAATTGAAACACATGTTCAAGGACAATTACTTCACCCTCATCATTAAACTTGACTTGATACAAGTTATGAAGAACTTCCATGGGGATGGTAAGATGAAGCTCCTTGGAAAAGCATCCCAAGATTATGATTTGGGAAAGAACCATTTAGGATAGGAGATTCAAAACTGACTCAATGTGAATAGCTTGTCATCTCACCTTCTTTCTAATGATATAACGTTAATGGTGTTGGATATAGACAACATACATGGGGTCTCCCTGATGTGAAGTCCTAATTAGACCTCACATTGTTCAGAATAGGAGCCCCATCCAGAGTATCAACTTGACCGCTATAACTCTAAGGTTTTCTGTAGTATACCTAGGGGCGATAATATGGGGTACAGAGGGAGGTACCCAATGGAGTAATATAATGTAATAATAATAAATGGGCCATAATTAATAAATAAAGTGGTTAACCCACATTATGTAAGGGACCACAAGTAGTTAGGGAATAAAGTGATAAGCCCATTGTATTGATGTATGGTATTGAGAGACCCATGGTAATTACCCATGGTATTCTATGTATGAATCCTATATAGAGGTAGGAGAATCTCAATTGAGATATGTCAAGTATTGTTTTGTTTTGAAAAGTACATGGCTTTTGGAGTGATCTCCTTCCTTGACGATGATTGTATGGTGTTACCCTACCTCAAGGGTTTTTCCATTAATAAAATATTTCAATTCTATCATTTCTATCATGTTATTTCTGGGAATATTTTTCATTTTACATATATTTGCAAGTCATATCTACTACAAGTTGTATCAGAGCTCTTTTGTGGGCAAAGCAGAAAAAAAATTTGTTTTTCATTTTTTGAAAGAATGTCTTTTGGGCGACACATTTGTAGATTAGATATGAAACTATTGGTGAAAATTTTTCAAAAAAAATATTATATCTGCATTCCTTGTGAAAAAAATACCCAAATTAAAAAAAATGGTTGAATTGAATTCTGGGTGAGAGAGATATCGTTGATTTAAAATCAGTTGTGTTGCATAAAATTTTTTGGCAACAATTCATGGATGAAAACTCTCCAATCATTTTTTTTTTTTTTTTGTAGAGTTTCAGAAACTTACTGTAAATCTGGGCTCCCTTGAAAAACAACCCAATTAAAAAAAAAAAAAATCGATCGTATCAGAGTCTGGATGAGGGAGATATCATTGATTTAAAATAATTTATTTATTTATTTTTAGAATTTTTTATGACGACCAAAAAGTTGTAGCACAGATTTGAGTTCACAGAGTGTCCAACTCGTGATTCCAGTTTCAATCGAAGATGCATAATGGTCATTCCATTTCTGAAGACATGTTATCATAAGGATTTTGATCCATATTGACCGAGCTGAGGCCATTTTAAATTTGCCGCATAAAGTAGGTAATTTGTTTCAAAAGCCTCATTCTACTTCATGGCTTCTACTAAGATGATTTTTACAGGACATGATGATGGTACCATATGGTGGAAGTCACTTGAAAATGATTTTATGAAGATATGTCCTCCTAAGGAAAATGAAAATCTCTTTTTGGATAAATGGTCTCATAATCGAAAGAATAAAAATAAGAAACATAAAGGGTTATTTTCTACTGGTATCTCCTTATGACAGGTTCATGGATGTATTCATAGGGATAATATCATTGTGTCTATCAATATTAGTTGCAAGCATAATTTTATCAATGTTAATGTGGCAAAAAAATTACAGTTTCTAGCAAAACATATTGCAAAAACACAGGTCGATAATGAGGATGTTCAAATTTATAAAGATTTGAAGATTTCTATGGATAAGATTGTGTTGCATTATGATTTTTATACTTCAAATATGGATAATGTGGATGTCATTTTGGGATACCCTTGGATGGAATTTGTGGGTACTATCAATATTAATATGCAAAATAAATTCATGAAGCTCTCATATAAAAAGAAGAAAACTACATTGCAAGATATTTCCATTAGGAACTAGGCAGAGACTATGGAGGAGAAAGAACAAAGATCTAACGGAATTAACACATCAGACAAAGAGCCTTTGATGGTCAAAAACCAAACCCAAAAATCAAATCAGGGACCACAAAAAGAACTAGACAACAATCAAGCACCAATAGTGGAGGAATTAACGAAAGATATTCCATCAATCAAGGCTTCAACATATCACCACTTGCATCACACATCAAGACAATAACCATTAAGGTGGAAATGAATTAGCAATAAGGACAACAACCCCTAGATGACTCACAGAGAGGTGTGGTGATCCACCCAAAGTACATCAACACAAAGGAACCCCCAGAACCAGCTTCCATATCAAGGGAGCGAGGCACCCACTAGATCGAGTGTTTACCTTTCTCTCGGATGGCTAGATGCACATGCATGGTACCAGTGGACTACTCAGTAGATCTTATTATTTGTATTCTTATCATATTTCGGGGATGAAACATGTTCAACGGGAGTGGAATGTATTATACATAGGGGGGATAATATGGGGTACAAAGGGAGGTACTCAAGGGAATAATGTAATGTAATAATAATAAATGAGCCATAATTAATAGATAAAGTGGTTAACCCACATTATGTAAGGGACCACAAGTAGTTAGGGAATAAAGTGATAAGCCCATTGTATTGATGTTCGTATATTGATAGACCCATGGTATTGTATGTATGAAGCCTATATAGAGGCTAGAGACTCTCAATTGAGATATGTCAAGTATTTTTTTGTATTGACAAGAATATGGCTTATGGAGTGATCTCCTTCCTTAAGGAGTGATTGTATGGTGTTACTCTACCTCAACGGTTTTTCCATTAATAAAATATTTCAGTTCTATCATATCTATTTCATCTCTATTGTGTTATTTACGGGCATATTTTTCATTTTATATATATTTTCATGTCATATCTACTACATTTTCCTTGGTTTAATTGGATAACGCAAGAGATTATACACAAAACCTTTGAACAAGAAAATAAGTGGACATTGTGAAATGCCAATTGCAATGTGTAAAATGAGGTCTCCACGAGAGGGGAGGCAAGAGTGAGTTTCTAGAAAGAAAGTAATAATACTATCCTAATAGAGTCACATGAGAGAAGAAGGTATTTTTTAGTTATCTAGCGAAATAGTTCACATAGACACAACAATCATTAAAGAAAATACAACACATATTCCACAAGATAAGTACCAAGGCCAATGAAGTAGTTCATTTTATTTGGTACATATGAACATAACATTTACCACAAACATCTAAATAATAGTCTTACAACATTCATGATACATACATGAAAATGTGTTGGCTCAATGAGCTTCTAATTATTAGGTGAAAGATCCAAGTACACATTTAATATGGTGAGCCACTAGCTCCAGTAGTGGAACATTAAGTCACTTCTTGGTTCTCCAAAGAATAGTCTTCTCTCATATGCCAAGTTAGAGAAGCCAAGGCTTGCTCTCCAAATTCTAAGCTTCCAAAATTCCTTTGCTTGAGTTATGAGGTTTCTTCTATAACTAAAGGAATGACCATTCATATCCCCTATGACCCTTGAGTTACCGTCATGACTATTGGACTCCTAAATGACCTTTGAACTTCTATTGGCTCTTTGGTCCACATGTGACTTTTCATATTCCACATGTGACCCTTGGATTTCCACACATTTACATTTTCCCACTTTCTTGTAACTACATAATTACATTCCATATCATCTGGCAAGACACACTGAGACATAGGACTATATGATGACACTTGTACAAGCCATGACTTGGAATTGATAACATGGAACTTCATGATGATGTGGCAATGCAAAGATTCTTTCTTTTCCACTTTATCTTTGACTTCTACACGATAGATCTGATCAGGACTTCATCTTCACCCTTCAAAGGTTCTGCATCAGAGCTGGAAGTTTCCATGGAAACATGAAATGTCATCACCTTGTCATGGTTCACGATCTCTTGATGTCTTCATGATGGTTCTTCCTCTTCCTTCTTCTCTATAAGTGCTTCTTTGTTCCTTCTCCTTAACATATTCCTTGAGCATCACCTTGCCTTCTTGAGGTGGTACACATGTCAATTAATACCACTCATGACAAGGCAGGATCAGTATAGAAAACTATCTATTATATCCCTACTTTCCTCATGGAAAATTTACTAGTGATATTCCTATGAAAGGACTAAGAGGGAAGGGTTTGATGAGGATGGCGTAGTTGGTATCAACTAATCCAAGTGGCTCTAGGAAAGGCTTAAAGAAAAAATATTTTGATTTCATTAGAATCAAGGCCGGAATATAGATCTCATCATCCTGATTTCAATGATACAGATGACACTCAAATCCAACTTCTTATGCTCAAGATATTTGTAGTCAAAGTTTTAGTCAACTTGGCCCCACTAGCTAAATTTAGCAGGACGCTAACTAAATATGGATGTATAGATAACTTTTGGAGCCACTAACTAAGTGAAAATTTGGCACTTTATGGTGTATGGAACTGGCGAAATTGTCTCCTACTTGATTTTATTGGTAAACCCTAAAATACAGCTGAAGATTAACCTCGTTAAGCCCTAAAAAATTGGGGTCTTGGGCCACCACCCCCGCCAACCCCTCCCAACCATATATATGTGATATTAACATATGGCCAATAACATACTAGAAATGGGGGGTCAACAAGATTCAAACCCGCCTGGTCGATAGGCCAGCCCACCCGACGAGCGAGCCCATGTCAAATTAAATACGTCAACCAAAAACAACCACTGCCCACCATTTTTCTTAAATGCCATGGTATCATATAGATAGACACATGATTTGACCTTAGGCAAGCGCCATAACATATGGGCCAGAAATAAAGGGGCCAACAACCTAACTTTGTGTTATCCGCCCAAATTTTTATAAAACCAACAAATTTACCAATTGACAAATGGAGAATGGAGTAGAGCAGCAAAACAGTGAGTAGTGGAGCTAGGAGGGGTCGACCCTAGGCACATTTTTCAAGACAATATCCAAGGGAATATTCTTAGGAATATTTTACAAAATATTGCTTATCTAGAATCATTGAGGAATCTTGGAGGTTCCCTAAGAGTTGACTTTTGACAGTATGAGAATTATATCAAGTTTATACTCAAATGAACCAGCTTTTTTCTAAAAGTATGATGGTGCAGTCCATTTCTTCATGTGAGAATTATATGTTTCACCCGTTTCCATAAGAGAATCTTGTGAGGAGTCTGAAATATTCCTTGGGAGCACATATTTGACTGAGATAGAAAGGGGTCGAGTTTATAGTCAAATTTCATGATTTTTTGCAAGGAACATGGTGGCACAGGAAGTTTCTTCATCTGAGATAGCTGATTTTCAAGCCATCTACAGACTTGGAGGTTTAAAGTGTATACTTTCAATGTGTTCATTTTATTTTGTTGAGATTATGATTTGATTCTTAGATCCATGTATGCCACTTTGTGAGAGAATCATTGTATGCCACCTTATGTGAGAGATGGTTCCTTTAACATGTTGGAGGAGAACTTTTTAAGTGAGGGTTATTATAAAATAATGTCTTATGGGAGAGACAAACCACTCTAATTAAGGGGGTTCATCATTGTATTGACAAAGATTTCATCATGTACTCATCATCTTCTTGCAGCAACTAATGAAGCTACCTCCCCACTCTTGACACCAGGCCCTAAGACGTAGTCCACACTGGAAGAACTCCATTATCATATCATCTGTTATGTGTGCTTCATGATTATTGATTCTTATTTTTTTATTATTATATGTTGATGGTTGGTTTAAGTTTTTTAATAATTCACATTGCTCATGATTTCACATGCAAATATGTGCTATTAAAAGGTCTTATATAATCGGGATTTTTGTTTGAAAGCATTCATGAAAATTTCTAGGATCAAGTGGAATCAGAGTGGGTCTTCTACCGATGTGAATTTAAAGTGTATGATAACTAAGGAAAAACTCCAAAAGGTTGAAGGTAAACTTAAATCCTTTGATCCAGAAGCAGGGTGTGAAACACAAACAATGAAAATGCAGATGAAGATGCTCAGTTGGAGGAAGAGTGAAATTTTTGCAAGGCCTTTTAAATCATGGTCAAATAAGTTGATAAAATGTTTTCAAAATATGAGAAGGAAGAAAAAACAAACAAAAAGGAAGCAAAGAACTCTTGTACTCATTTTGAGAAACAAGGGGATGATGAGGAGCATTGCTAGAAACTACATCCAGAATTGAAGCCAAAGAGGAAGGGTAGATGAGAGAAGCAGAAGATGCTAGCCACTTTGCAAAAATACCAATAATTTGATTCAAAAAATGAGGAGAAGGTCACAATTTTTAGGTTTGCAGGTGTTGGACCAATTGACCTAGGATCTAATTCAAGTGATGAGATGAATATCACATCTATTGGGATTGTAGGTGATGGACCTATTGACTTAGGTTTTGATTTAGGTGATGAGACGAAGGTTGTATCATATGTTGTGCCAAATATAAGAGAACCAAAGACTTCATGGCTCAAGGAAATTGAGGATATCAACCAAATAATTAAAGCAGATAATGTTGAACTGAGGAGACTCTTACAAGAAGTAGAGGAGGAGAAAAAAAATTAGAAGATCAGTTACAAGCCGTGAAGGAGGCCCTAGAAAAGTTGCAACGTGAAATGCCATCATCACCAGAACCTGAGGTAAAAAGTAATTCTTCAGTTTCATGTTATATTTATGATGATGATTTCACTGCTTTGAGAAATGCACTATAGTAATTGGTTCAAAATTGATGAAGAAAATGGGGTATTAAGGAAAGGGCCTTAGCATTAATTTCTAGGGAATTGTGAATCCCATCAAAGTGGAGGAATTTCCTTGTTATGAAGGACTTGGTTATGTCAGAAAAGAGGTTGGAGAATGGTCCAAGACACTTAGTGACCAATAAACAATGGACGTTGTGAGAACATCACAACATTCCATTGAAAGTGAGGATTCCAAAGGAAGAGCTAGGGAAAGTTTCAGAAACACACCATAAAAAGTCATTCAAGGAAGGACAGTAAAGTTTGGAGGAGAAAGAAATTTTGCAACCATTTCAACAAGAGTGGACGTCAGATAGCCACATGTTGGGATCTCCATCTAGAGAAGTAACCAAAGGAGGACCAAAAAGAACATGTGAAGGTGTTCAGAAATCTAGGGTAGTAGGAATGAGATGATTTCTATTATAATTATAACTTATTGTGAGGACTTTTTACTTTTCTTAATTAGGTTCTTCTTGTAATTGATTATTATTGTGTTCTTATTTATAAAATAATTATCAAACAATAAATAACAATGAGACAAAGGACACAAGACGTAGGAAATCAACCAGGGCCAAAACCTCTCCAAGCTTGAGAGGAAAACCCAACGAATTACTCTTCGTATAGAATCTTCAATTGACGAATTCCAAGACCTAGACCCTTGACAAAGAACCCTTCCAAGACTAGTTCAATGCTCCTTCTCTGAGTAGCTCCTTTTTCCAGCAACTTCGACCTATCCTTCAACTGCACCTTTGACTTGCCTACAAACTGCAACTTTGACTTGCCCAAAAAATGAAACTTTTACTTGCCCAGAAACTGCAACTTCGACTTGCCCATACACTGCAACTAGAAACTGAAACTTCTCTTCTTTTCTTAAGTAGATTAAGTGTCCTAGAGAATTCATCTTCCAAAACAACCTCTCTTGGTGACCTAACTTCACTTCTGTAACTCGGCTTCACTACAACAAAATATGCCCTAATTCCTTCACATTGGAGGAGAGAAGTAGCTGAAAACAAAACCCAAAACTTTGACTCCTACTTCCTCCGATATCTTCTTCTTCGCACTTATTTTTGTCTCTATGATCGAACATGTGTGTGTGAGAGTGTGTTTGCAAAATGAGGTCGAGGTATTATTTATATAAGCTTCACATAGGGTCTAATTTCTTCCTTTAGGTCGACTAGAATTTTCCTTAGGCCATCTTGAACTTTGTACCATGACGAGGTCTTGGAGGGTCTTTTGACTTGATTATTACTCAATAAGTTTTCCTTTACAATATGTAACATGCCCAAATGGGTCATTCATACATGACAATGACTCAATGACTTTATAACAAACCTAGAAGCACTTAATGGGTGCTTGACCTATAAAATAAATTCTCTTGACCATGAAACCCATGCCTCAAGACTCACAATAATAAATTTATTTTCTTTTCATTAAATAAAAAAATCATAATTACACATGTCATTATGAAGACCGAACCTAGTTACATATTTCAACACTCCCCCTTAACTAGGGAGGTATTCATAATCCATACAAGGTACTTGGACATTCTCAATATGAATAATTCTCATAAGAAGAGTGAGATTGGTAGTCCATCTGTTTAGCATCATATCATCCAACATTTTCATATAGAAAGGCCTTGACTAACAACTCTATCTCTCCACGAGATAAAATAATAATGCTAGCAAGACCAATTATTTATAGGCACCTTCATCATTGTCTCTCTCATAACATACCCCAACCGATTTCTATCAAAGTATTCCCCTGGGACTATTCTTATCTTGGATTCCTAGTACTTAAAGAATATTGGTCCTGTATCACTACTCTTATGTTGGATTCCCTAACACTTCCTCAAAGAGTATCAAATTCTAGATGCTTACCCAATCCTCCATTCTATCTTCCCAAGTGAATACAAGAATTACGTGTCTATCTCTCCCTCTTAATTAGGGAGCATATAACTTTTCCAATGAAGGAATGTACCTAAGCTCCCTCTTGGCTTAGGAATTTTCTTCCAAGTTTCTAACAATTTAGAAACTTGTTTCCAGACTACCTCTTAATTAGGGACCTACAATAGATCTTTAGGTGGAGATCATGGGACAACCAACTGCTTGAAGAACTCCTCCTTACAATTTCATGAAATTCTTTTCTTTATTCAGGACTTCTTTATAGGGAACATACCATCCATCACTTTCATTCATGAATATTGTCACTCATGTCATCCTTCCTTTAATTGGAAAGTGATATATTGTTCCATATTTGGTCTTTCTTCATGCCATGTCTCCTTAAGGATCTTTCATCCTGCTACATGGGAATCAATTGTTCTCATAATAAAAAGGTCACAAATAGACAATGAACACAAGAAATTTGGCTCCAAGCCAAGGCAAAACCCCATAAGGGGGGAAACCATAAAAAAAAAAAATCCTTCTTTTATAGAATGAGATCAAAATGAGATATCTAAGACCCAAGTCCAAGACCAAAACTACCACAAATATTAAAGTTAACTCTCCTCTGAGTCTCCTCTAATCTAGTCAAAGTCAACATTGGTCAACCTTTTGAAATCTACTCAAATCCTAAAATTGTGTTCTCTTGTAATTTAGGCCCCTGAAATTTTGGGCCTATAGTACGTCAAGAAATTCATACGTGTGAGCAGAATTAGGGCAGAAAAGTTGTCTTCTTTCTCTCCTTTGACTTTCATCTCTCTCCTTTGACTTCATATGTCTTATTCTTCTTGTTTGGCACATAAATTGATGATGATGATGTGAATGAATGAATTTCACCTCAAGTGGTCGAGTTGAATTGTATATATACATGTCCAGAAGGGCCGAATAGATGCTTCTTAGGCCGACTTGGTCTTATGGATGATATTTTGACTCTTTGACTTAAAATAAAAATGAATTTTCTTTTTCTTACAAGAAGTCAAAATGGGAATTGACTCAATTACATTTCTTTTGACTCCAATAAATTCTCTTTTGACTCAACTGACCCTATAAGCATGTAGAACATGCTTTGACTAGAAATAAAATAATAATGATGAATGAATATAATAAATGAATACCAATGGTACATTTCAATTACATTATGAAGACTAACACTAGTTACATTTCCAACAAAATACATCATAGGCTTGAAACCATTAAATCAAAGATCATCATGTCAATTTTGGGAGTTGAACTTGGGTGGGGAGGGTCACAATCATTCCCTCCAACCATTCAATCTAAACTCAATTGACAATAAAATTATCTATCAAAATAATAATAAGAAATTATACTCATCAAAATAAAGTCAACCAAATTCAAGTGTAATGAAATCATAAGAAATCGCATTCCTCCAAAATCAATGAAATCCAATTATATAAAGTATAGTTAACCAAATTTGGTTATATCCATGTAAAGTTAGTTGAGTGAATACAAGTTAAACAAACTTAAAAATAATCAATTAAAGTTACAGTGAACCATAGGCAATTGAATTCAACCAAAGTAAATCATAATCAACAAATAACAACATAATGTAAACCTCTTAGATGTTTAATTTCAAAATGTCACAATGTGATATAACCATATTTTATTTCTTTTTAAACATCATAATGTAATTCAATTCTATTTATTTATTTTTTGAATTTCACATTAAATTATCTATACTATAGTGATGCAATATCCACCAAACCAAATATAATTTTCATAACCATAGTAGAATATTATTTACCCATGGTTATTAATGGATAACCATAATCATCTTTAGTCGCTTATATTCAACTATATTCAATCATTAGGAAGAATAAACCAATTAAAGTTAGTCATGTTTGCAAAAACCTACCTTAGTCAAACATATGGTCAATGTTCTTAACCGCTTAGTTAACCATAGTTAATATGGTTTATCATGTTATGAAAAAATTTGTATTAGCAAACATATAAAGGAAACAATATATGGACACCATAAATTACCCTAGAAACCCTTGTGGGAAACTAGTTCCTAATAATAGATCTATTATTCTTTGTCTAGAAGGAATCTTACAATGGAGTCATCATGTCATTAACTAAACTATACTACATTAATATATCATGGGAAAAACCATGTGTTACAAAAACCTCAAGTCGATGAACCACAAATACTAAATTGGTGAATGACTGTATCGAATTTAGTCAATGACAGAGACAATTTTACCTTAACTATCCTAACAACCCCCCCCCGCCGCCCCCCTTAAAATTGACATGGGGAGATTAGCTTGGTCCCAATATATTTTTTAAATTCCATATAGAAAAACTACCATCCACTAGAATACATGGGTAATCAACTCTTGTATCATCTAGTTTTCTAGGACACTTTTTCTTATACATAGTTGATCAACCATCTCACATCACAAATCCTTGAGAGGATTGGATACCTCATTCTGAATCATTCACATACTCATATCCATGCAATCTCACAACCTCCTTAATCATAGCTTGGTCCCAACCATCTCACATTTTGAAATTTCTTCGCTCATTCTTCCTTAATCAAGCTAGAATACAAGTAGAACTACTACCCTCATACCTATCTAAGTGGTTCATTCCACAGCTTGTTCCAACATCCTCTCTATGCTTAAGAGGGATAACTCCATATGCTATCGTTGTACAACATGTATGCATGAATAAAAAGGTTTACAACAAACCTGGGGAAATCAACCTGCTAATAAATCTCTACTAAGATATCTAGATCATATTACTCACAAACCCTAAGTCTTTGATAATAGCATATCCACCTACTCTCATACCATTGTTATCAATAGAGAGATAAATAAAAACATAGTAGCGACACATAAAGGAAACAACACATGGACACCATAAATTTTCCCTGAAACCGTTGTAGGAAAACTACCTCCTAAAAAAAGATATATTATTCTTTGACCAAAAGGAAGGTTACAGTGGAGTCATCAAGCCCTTAAATAGGAGAAATTACATGAAAATATCATGGGAAAATCCATGAGTTATAGAAACATTGAGCCTATAAGCTACCAATGGTAAACCCATGAATGACCATATAAAATTTACTCTATGACCAAGTGAAGTTTACCCCAACTATCCTACCAAATCATAGTCAACTTGGTCAACATAATCAACCATCATCAATCATCAACCATAATTAACATGGCTAACTATAGGCAACCACGGTTTACCATACTTAATGTTTTTGGTCAACCAAAATAGGATAAAGTTTATCAATTTCAATGATTATTGATCATAATGTGTGGTCAATAATAGTAAAGTATAATCCACAATGGTCAACCATAGTGAACATGGTCAATTAGGGGTAACTATAATAATCTATAGTCAAATACAACCATAATCAACATGGTCAACTATATTCAATCATGGTTAGTAAGGTCAAACATATTCAATTATGGTCAAGCATGGGCAAAAGGGTAAAATATTTAAAATTGGATTAACATACTTTATTAGAATTCACATGATCAATGATAGTTAACCAATGTGAACAAGGTTAATAATCTACGTCCATGATCAACCAATGTTAACCTAGGTCACCCATGGGCCATAGTTAACATGGTTAACCATAGTCAAATTTAGTACAAACACATAATATGGTAAGCCATAATTACATTTACTTTATATATGATCAAATATGGTCAATATGGTCAACCATCATCAACCGAAGTCAATATGGTCAAACAAAACTATTATGCCCCATGGTTAACTATTATCAGTGATAGTCAATCATATTCAACCATGCTAATTTGGTCTTCTAATTTGACTATAAATAGTCTTTATTAATGGTATTGACCATGGTCAACAATATTTCACACATTGACAACATTAATATTTGGTCAACCATTGTCAACATGGTCAATTGTAGTCAACTAAAGGTAATCATGACATATAATAATCACTCACTCATGGTCATGTATAATCAACAAGGTCAACCATAGGTAACCATAGTTAATAAGATCAACTATATTCAAACTTGGTTAGCAAAAGGTAATTGTAATCAATACTGTTAGCCATCATTAGCTATAGAAAATAATTATAAACCATGCATGATCAACGTGTAGTGTATGGCCAATGGAACGACATGTTATGTATGATTATCATAAGCCATACACAACACAAGGGAATGTCAACACCTTATTTTCTTTGGTGCCTCAGGAGTTTGTCTATCCCTTATTTGCTTAATAGTCCATTAGGAATCCATTTGTTCCTTCTCTACTTAATATTCACTTATAACTATGCATCTATGTTCTTTGAACATATTTCCACATTAACCCCATCTCTATAGTGCTCTTTTATAGGAAAAACTAATGTAGTCTACTTAATGTTCTATATTTTGTATCTTAAAGTGGTTGATTATTGGTTTAACTATGATAAAATCTTTGCACAAAAACATACTCGTAGATTCATAATTTATTCTATTTGGTTTAGAGATTTCATCCAAGGTTTTCACTTAAGAACCAATCCAATTTTAATTTTTAATTGAAAACATTCTCTGTCTCACTATAAGATTTTAATAATAACCATAAATTCTTGGGTTTTTCTTATAATTCGTAGACATAAAAACCATTAGATTATGGCTTTTATACCCTACTTAAGTAGAGGAATGCCTAATGGATAACAAAAGCAAAGGAAAACCATTAGATCAAATTAAGAGTGGAAAGAATGATGGAAAACCATTAGATAGAATTAAGAGTGGAAAGAAAGGAGATTTTTATTTGTTTTCCTAATTCCATGAGGTCCCTCTACCCATGGATGCAATCACTTACACTTAATAACACAAATTAAAGATTCATGTTAGATATTTTAAGGATGCGTGCGAAAAATGCGCAGTATTCCCTAAAAGAAAAGTATCAAATCAAATCCATGCATACCCTTCATGTTTTCCTTTGGTAGTATTATTGATTCCTTGATTCTTAACCAACATTTTAATGGATATTATATTAATATATTTCCTTTTCTTTTACATAAATTTAATATGCACACCATGTTAATATCCACCCTGGAAAAATAATATCGGCACCACAATCCTAACCGAATTTACAATCATTCACTTGTTCGATTTTTAACTTTGGTTCAACAATATGTATTTTACATTTAGCCACCATTTAGCCTACCTAGCTTAACTCGTACCAAATTATCCATATCATTACATTGTGTACATGATTTAAGTGTATTTTAATTGAAAAGTTAAAATATTACAAAGATATTTGTATGATGCTCTTCTTTTGAACGTGTTGTTTCCCACAATAATTATATTGATTCTTTAAAACAATTATCCAAAATTAATTTATCTTGAATAGATTTTTTCATTTTAAAACTCTTCTCTATATTAAAGATATATAAATAATTTTTTATGGAAACTAAAAATAATAATGATTATTTCGATAGGCATCTTTTATTGGAAGTGGGTACTTTACTTCTACCAGGTTTCAAAATTGTTGTATCTAATACATCTTTTTGCTCATATGATACCTCCCTTATTACCTTGATTTACCAGTTTATGAACTTTTATGTTGCGCTTATACATTCTTTTGATGAAATAACAAAGATTTACATTTGGTTTGCAATGTATACCTTCGTTATATCCATTTCTTAGGATTGTTGTTCATTAAATGTTGTTAATGTAGCTCGATAGAGATCTCGCACCATAATGGAAGTATATGGGGACCACTCGAGCATCTAAGCTTTCCATGGAGGAAAATGATAGATGAAATCTATTCAAAATTATTTTGGAGCATTTTTGATAGTCAAAGGTGGACTTATCTTTCATTAACCTATTCCTGCACTAAAGAGCAACCAATTTGGGGATTTGACATCTTAGTTCACTTTCAAAGAAATACACAATTTTTTTTTTTGTTATAAATCATGTTTGACCACTTCCATAGGAGTTAGAATGCACCCAAGTCACACTTGTGGGTTCCTATAATCAAATCAACAAATCTGCTCAAGATTCACATAGTTTTCAAACTGCTAAATTTGACCTTAATTTACGTGCATATGGAGGTGAATCTAAAAAATATGAGCATATGGGTTTTTTCTCGTATAGAAAATTATATAAAACCCAAACCGTTTCGAAAAATTCACTATGGTTAAGAATATACACGAGGTTCTTTGAGACTGTTTTATAAAAAACACTTTTTTTCCATAATTCTAAGATCTTGCCCAGAATTGAAAAATAATGGAAATTACATATCAGTTTTGTATCTCCTTGATTAGATACTAGTTTTACTTGACTCCCACTGATGGAAAATAGTTAGGATTCAATTTTTCATATTTTTTTAAAGGATTAATTGATCTTAAGCCAAATTTGTATTGTGAAAAGCATAAAAAACAAATTTATGTTAGGAGACAATAAACAATCCATCCCATACTCTTATGTTGCTGAATTGATTTTTTGGGGGTTATCCAGCCTTTAATCGACTAGATTCTGAGCTTATTTTCCATGATGTAAAGGTATTGCACAATGCTTTAATAAATTCATGTCAAGTTCTCTTTAATTTTTGGTGTATTTATGTTTATTTGCATTCTTTGATTTAGATTTTGTTTTCTTTAAGGGCGTGAGTTGGTTGGTCAGGGCCCAACCAATCCAGCTCACTTCTACTCCTATACATTATTGTGTGGAGCTAATTCATTAAAGTGTGAATGCATTTCTTTTGCAAAGGTGCATATACTACTTGGAACTGTTCTTAAACCTAATATCTTTGTGTTTACAAGAGATGCTCTACCTCTTTCATGATTTATTTAATTTATTAGCAAAGCTTTTGGTTTGTGTCAAGATTTGGAAATATTATGGATTGTGGAGGTGAAAACTAGTAGATGTTGCAATCATATGCTTTGGTTGTGATCTTTATCATAATTTTTTATTGCAAGTTTTTATGTGCTTTGAAAATGCCTATTTCATTAATACTTTGTTCTATATCTTGACTAAGTGGTTTATAAAAGTTCAACAGGGTAGTGGTGTAAGAGAGATTTTGAAAGTATATATATAGATTGGATCTATAACTCTTGGTACAAGATCTAGAAATCTAATTATAATTGAAACTCTCTCACATTTGAAAAAGCAAGATAGACTTCTAATATTTGAACCTTTCTGTTTCATGGATACAAATTTTAGTACGAGATTTTGATCATTGGTTGGTAAGGAATGAATATTCATTTTAAATTTCATGATATATTCTTGGTGGTTTAAATCTACTTGAAGACTATGGATTTAGGTTATAAACTTACAAGACTACTTGAAACTCTATGCAATATTATTGTCATTAAATCTACTTCTGCATTAATAAGAAATAGAGGTCATATATTTTATTTGGGTTGTTGAGGTTTGTATTATTTGTGGCCATTATATTTGGCTTACGGGGCTAAGGATTCTAGATATTCTAAGAGTTTTGGTCTACGTTTTTTATCTATTTGAAATCTATGTTGGGTATCAATGACTAAAGAGAGATGTTGTGTGAAAGAATCCTCATTGTTTCAATCAGATATTCCAAGTTGTTTTGACAAGGCTTCTTACAATTAAACTTACATCTTTATCACTGTATACCTTTACAAAGCATTCATCTCCAGGATAGACTTCTATTTGTTTTTTTACTCTTTTATTAATAATTCATCGAAGAGTGGTGAGTTTATGGTTTATTCTTGTAGCTTTTGAGAGTACCTTGATTATAAGGTTTTTAGTTTGTATTCCTAAATAGTAGTTCCTTTCTTGGATTGACTACCACATTATTTCTATTATTTGTTTGAAGAACTCATATATGATTTGAGAGCATGAAAATATTGTGTTAGGTAATATAATAGAGCATTATTTTTATATGTATGCAGTCTCTTATAATTAATTCACTTTGCTTTAGTAACACCTTAGGATCAATTTTCATCTATCCATTTAATTGAACACAAGATTGTTATAAGAAAGAACTAGAGTGCAAGATTTCTAGCTAGGGTTTATTGATTTCTTTCGCTTGAGTATTTTGCTTGAGAAGTACAAGAATTTTCCTGAGTTCTCATTTGTTATTATACTAAGGAAGTCTTCATGTTTGATTTTCTCAATGAATTAAGGAATTAATGCTCAGGTTTTCCAAATTGATTAATAATTAGGGTTTTTTCTTTTATTGTTACTACTTTGGATTTACTTTCTCATTTGCCAATAAGTAAGGCTTGCTTACAAATTGTTGGTTATTTGCAGGATAAAAATTTATGGTTTCATTTCTAAATATTGATTTTGAGTGCAATATTAGAGCATGGAATGACTAGTGTAGGAATCCAAAGGTGTGATCGATTTCTACACAAACTAGGCTTTTTTTTTTTTGCAGGTTGTTAAAGTCTTTCTCTGGCACTTCCAGTGTTACATCTCAAATTCAATCGAACCCAAATTAAAAATTAAATGTTGGTTCATTAATATACCATATACTGCACCAAACATTTTGGCATCATTGTCGGGGAGGTGCTTAAGGGATTGACCTTGGTAACCTGCTGCAGTTTGGTTTTCTCTTTACCTAGTTTTTCTTGCAAGTTTTTGTTTCTTTCCTGCATATTTTGTTTTCATTTCTAGGGTGTTGTAAGAACCCCCCTATATATACTTATCCATGTTATGACATAACACACCAGTTATCTTTTTGAAATGGTATTTCGAGGCATTTTTCAATGAGGAGTTTGAGGCTAATATCAATCATCCAATGCACCTATTTCATTAACCGGTTGAAAGGAACATTCAAAGAAGGAGTCTCAAAGTAGTACATGGAGAACCTCTTCTATTTTGGAACGAAATGGCACAAATAATTACCTTTTAATTCCCTATCAAAGATGGAAGAGGAGTGGTACAAATGCACACTATTCCCCCATCTTCTCTACCAAAATTTCATGGTTTAGAAAACGAAGACCCATATACATTCTTATTTGAGTTTGAAGTACTTTGTGGAGGATATGGCTATCGTACTAATTCTCAAAGGTTGCAAGTGTTTCCTCTTACTCTTAAAGGAGAAGCTCTCTAATGGTTCATGAGCCTTGGAGGGAACTACATTCAAATGTGGGAAGACATGAAAAATATATTATTGGAGAAATATCAAGAATATTTCGACACCGGTGAAGACATTTTTCGAATGATACAAGGGGAATATGAAATTTTGGAGGAATATGTGAAGCAATTTTGATACAACCTTCAAAAATCAAAACATAAACATTTGACTAAAGCGACGTTGAAAACACTCCTAGTCAAAGGAATCAAAGATGAATTTTTAGAACCTTTAAAATTGATAGGAGCAGGTGATGTTTTTCACTCCCTGTATGATGATGTTTATGAATTATGCATTAGGTATTCAAGAGGAATCTCCAATATCGGTAAGAATTCTCAAGAAATTTCTTCTTGATTTTTGGAATATTCCACTAAAATAGGAGTTACAAAAGCTTCTCTAAATTTACAATGGGATGGTTTGCAGGAAGAAAAAAATCATTGAAAGGAGGATCAATCGATAAATCATTTCCCATAACTGCTAGGGTTTCAACAAATATTTAAGGAATCAAGTAAGGAAATAAATCAACCGTGAGGTATAACTCAAAACTCGTAATCATTTAATACTTGGATTAACATTTACTGTCTGTAGCAGGTACCTCAGCAGGTGTGTAACCCTACAATTTCATCGAAAACTTAAAGCCCTCCTCTAATTCAATACCCCACCTTATGGCCACAATGGCATTCTCCCTCAAGTAAGATATTTCCGCATCCTCAAGGATGGTTTGTACCCTCATCTCTAGAGAAATTCCCCATGCAAACTCCATTACCTAAGCCACAACAAATGAAATTCCTATCCAATACACCACCATGTCATCCTTCTCTATGGTCCCAGCCATTTTTGTAACTAAATCTTAATTCCAACAATCAAGTTACACATCAATTTAAAGCACCTATTTTTCCTACTCACTCCCCTATTGAATGTAATGTCATATCTTTTAGAGAGGGGAGAGGAGTGAATTCAAAAACTTCCCCCACTACCAAAAAAACATTTATCTTAGGAAGAAAATTCAATCCATAAACCATTAGAGGATAAATATAAGAATAGAACTTGTTTGAAAATTGTTGTTGAAGCTCACCAAGAAGAAAACCCTAGATTTTCCTTTAACCATTCTTTTCAATATAAAGAGAGAAAACATCAAGTTGTGGAAGATTTGTACAAGTTGGAGAACCATGAATATGTGGACCTATTGAATCCTGGTTCCAAACAATCATCAACACACCCCATTCCCTCATCATTTAGAAAGTATTTGTACCATATCAAGTAAAGAAATTGGTTTCCCATACTCTGATATGTGTTGAAGATTACAATTTGAACCTAAGTGTGAGTATCTTCATTATTTTGTTACGCACATGGTTACACTAGAAGTACTCCTACACTTAAAGGAGATCTTCATCTCTTTAAATTAGGGGGTAAAAGCATGTTAATGTGTATCACTTTTTCCCTTTTTGTGGCAAACAAGTTTTATAAAAATAAATGGAGTTGGAATGTTTACGCTTAAATTCACAAAATCATCAAAAACTAGGTGGTGGTAAAAGAAGACAAAACATGTCAATTTAAATTCAATTTCATGTCATATTTTTTCTAAAATTTAATATATAATTTTTATCTAATTTATTCATTTTCTTTAAAAGGTATCATTAATATTTTACATAAATTTTTAAGTAGTCACAAAACCGCGACCCCCCATTTCTCTATTGATTTATGTTTTTTAATTCCAATTTCTTTAAGAGATGTGTTGTAAACATTCTAAAGATTGCTAAACAAATTTAAAAATAAAAAGTAAGCATATTTTTTAATTATTATTAAAATACTAGTAAAGATGATCATATTTTCATATATATAAAACCGCGACCCAAGAAACTACCCTTTCAAGTTTATAAAATCATTTTTTTTAATAGAAATTTGAAAATAACATATAACAAAATGTTAAAATTATTTTTTAAAATTTTTTAAACTATATTTTATATTTTTTATAATAATATTTTTAATTATGATTATAATAACGTATTTTATATTATTCAAAATATAATATATAAAATTGTTTGTTTAGAAATTCTACTTCTATTTATATATATATATATTTAAAGAGTTTTAGCATTTCATTTAACTTTACATCAAGTTATTTATATTTTGTGAGTGATTAACCATAGCTTTTACCAATATTTACTATCAGTTGACTTATTTGCAAATTTAGTATTTACTTTTTATAACATTATTTATATTTTCTAAACCCATTAAATAGGTTCACTATAGCTTTTACCAAAATTTATTGTGAGTTAGATTTGTTACAAATTTAGCATTTATTTTTTTATAATTAACAAGTATGAAACTCAACTCATTTAATTGATATTTTTATATTATTTTTTTTATCTTTTTTTATTTGAGTACTTTTTTGCTTTTGCCATATAATGAGACACATTAACATGCTTTTACCCTAGGGTAAGGCAATATAAGAGAAATAATTAAACATGCAATCTAAAATAAAACTATTATAGCAACACTGCTATTTCTTAAGGCATAACTATTGGAATTTCTATTATTATGCACTCTTGTGGTAAGTCTTGTTAGAAGCAATTCACTCTTAATGCCTCATTATATTGTAAAGTGACATTGATCATTGATTGGGTGGTTCTTCTTCATATTTTTTGGTCATCCATGGAGTCACTCAAGGGGATTTGTCATTGTTACGCTTAAATACTTTCCATTTACAAGACAAAACCCGAACCATGGCCTAGTCATTCTAACAAGTTGTTGTGCAAGGAATATTTTCAAGTTTCTCTTTGAAGGTATTGATGAAAAGACTCCAGTGGTGTACCACTCCTATAAAACCCTAATGAGCTCTCATGAGAACCATAGCATGATTGACTCGAGGAATATTTTGGTCATTATCTGAGATGCCTTCTTTAAAATGAATCTTTAAGGTAGAAGAACAAACCTGTAAAGATTATTAATTAACAACTTTTCACACCATCTCGTGCTCTTAAGGAGAATATTTTCCTCCCCACCTATTAACTAAACTACTTAAGGTCAATCATAATAATAGTTTATAAATTGATTAATTGAGGGATAAGAGGTCTCATTACGAGCTGAAATACAATGATCATGAGTCCTAATGAGAATGACATTACCGTTATTGGTCACCAAGTCGGGGTAATGACTTTTAGTTGAAAAGATGGAAGCCAAGAGGTCTCATCATGAGCCGACCTCTTCATTCTTGTTAGTTCTTGTGAATGATATTTTCATTAGTTAGTTACCAAGCCAGGACTGTGACCTTCAACTAATTTCTAGGAGTAAATTATTTTAAATGAATCTAAATATATATCTAATAGATGGGAGACAAGAATTTCATTGGGTTAAAAGGCATCCATGTCGAGGCTATATACGCTTGCTGGTAGCACAACCATGCATGCGGTATTAAATTTAATTTTATACTATGATTTACTTGATCATTTTTGCCCTTACCTGAAATCATTATATATCTCTCTGACAATGGATTTAAGATACTTTTGGTACTATGCTATGGGTTTCTATCTTTTGGAATAATTTGGATTTCATGGATGTAAGACCCTTTGTGCAGGCGATTCGCTTTGTCTAAATAAGAGGAGCTTTAGTTACATGCTTGGATAATGGTAAGATGGTCATGTTTGGATGGTATCATTTTGTCATATTTACTTTTCCTTGTTTCCATCCATATTTAATGTTGTGACTTTTCAAATCATGTCACTTTTATTTGTAATGAGGATATTGAGGTGAAGACCTATTGATATGTACTTCTCGTCGGATGCTTTGTGGAAATTTTGATAGTTGGTTATTTCGTGATGAAAATATCCCTGGAGTGACAACATTGTTAGCATTCCCATGGGAGCCCTGGCATTATATTTTCTTTTGATCAGTATTAATGAATAAAGATGAACTATTAGGCATTTTTCTGTGAGAACAGTCAAATCTAGAAAGGAACAATATTATGAGTTCAGGAACATTTATGTTTCAATTCTAGTTTTTTGCAAGGGTGAATCAATATGGCACTTGATTCACTTGCATGATGACATGCAAGAAGATAAATATGGGGGGATTCCAAGCCCCATAATTGTCGTATCTAATACATCTTTTTTCCCATATGATGTAACACTCATTCACTTGTTTTACCAGTTTATGAACCTTTAACTTGAACTTATACATTCTTTTGATGCAATAGAAAATATTTACATTTGGTTTTAACTTTATACCTTCTTTATATGCATTTCTTAGGATTGATGTCCATTAAATGTTGTTAATGCAGGTCCTGCATTCCATAGAGATCCTACTCCAGAATGGAAGTATATGGGGACCACTCAATCATATGATCTTTCCATAGAATAAAATGATAGCTAAAATCTATTTGAAACTATTTTGGAGACTTTTTTACAGTTAGATGTGCACTTATCTTTCATTGTCCTATTCTTGCACTAAAGAGCAACCAATTTGGGGATTTGACATCTCGGTGCACTTTCAAAGAAATATGAGAAAGGTTTTTGTTAAAATTGATCTTTGAACACCCCCACAGGAGTTAGAATGCACGTAGGTCACATGTGTGGGTTTCTAGAAGAAAATCAACAAATCTACTCAAAATTCACACAATTTTCAAGCTCCCAACTTTGACCTTGATTTGTGTGCATATGGAGTCGAATATAAAATATATGAGAATATGGGTTTTTTCTCAGTATAGAAAATTATTTAAAACCCAGACCATTTCCAAAAATTCACTATGGTTAAGAAGATACATGAGGTTATTTGAGGTAGTTTTATAAAAAACATTGTTTTTCTAGAGTTCTAGGATCTTGCCCAAAATTGAAAAAAATGGAAATTACGTATCAGATTTGTGCCTCCTTGATTATATATTGATTTTAATTGACTCCCATCAATGGAAAATAGTTATTATTTGATTTTTCACATTCTTGTAATGGATTGGCTTATCTAAATCCAAATTTGTATTGTTAAAAGTATAAAAAACAGAGTTATGTTAGGAGACAACAAGCAATCCATCCCATACTCTTATGCTGCTGAATTGAGTTTTTGGGGTTATTCCCCCTCTAATAAAATAGATTCTGAACTTATTTTCCATGTTGTAAAAGGACTACAAAATGCTTTAATAAATTCATGTCAGTTTCTCTTTAATCTCAAGTATATTTACGTTTATTTGCATTATGTGATTTAAATTTTGTTTTATTTGAGGGTGAGAGCTAGTTAGTCAGGGCCCAACCAATACAGCTCGTTGTAACTCCTATACATTATTGTGTGGATTGTTTGTTCATTCATTTAGGTGTGAATGTATTTCTTTGCAGAGGTGTATAGACTGCTTGGATCTGTTCTTAAACCCTGTGGATCTGTGTTTACAAGACATGGCCTACCTCTTTCATGATTTATTTAATTTTTAGTAAATATTTTGGTTTGTGTCGAGATTTGGAAGTATTATGGATTTTGGAGGTGAAATCTGGTATAGATTGCAATCCATGTGATTTGGTTGTGATCTTTATCATAATTTGTGATTACAAATTTTTATGTGCTTTGAAAATGCTTATTTCAATAATACCCTATTCTAAATCTTAACTAAGTGGTTTGTAACAGTTCAACAAGGTATTGGTGTAAGAGAGCTTTTGAAAGTATATATATATACATTGGATCTATAATTCTTAATACAAGAGTTGGAGACCTAATTATAATTGTAACTCTCTCACATTTGACAAAGCACGCTAGACTTCTAATATTTGAACCTTTATATTTCATGGATCCAAATTTTGGTACGAGATTTTGATCATTTGTTGGTAATAAATCAATATGCATTCGAGATTTGATGATATTGCTTGGTGGTTTAAATCTACTTGAATACTTTGGATCTAGGTTATAAACTTACAAGACTAGTTGAAACTCTAATGTGGCCCTCTTTTCATTAAATATACTTCTGCATTAATAAGAAACAAAGGTCATATATTTTATTTGTGGTTGTTGAGGTTTGTATTCTTTGTGACAATTAAATTTGGTTTACGGAGGTGAGGCTTCTAGATGTTCTAAGAGTTGTGGTCTATGTTTGTGATCGATTTGAAATCTCTATTGGGTATCAATAACTAAAGAGAGATGTTGTGTGAAAGAATCCTCATTGTTTCAATCAGATATTCCAAGTTGTTTTGACAAAGCTGCTTACACTTCAACTTACATATTTATCATTGTGCACATGTTTAAAGCATTGATCTCCAAGATAAATGTCTATTTTTTTTTTACACTTTTATTAATAATTGATCGAAGAGTGGTGAGTTTATGGTTTATTGTTGTATATTTTGAGAGTACCTTGATTACATGGCTTTTAGTTTGTATTCCTAAATAGTAGTGCCTTTCTTGGATTGATTGCCATGTTATTTCTAATATTTTTTTAAAGAACTGAGATATGACTTGAGCACATGAAAATATTGTATTAGGTCAGATAATAGAGCATTATTTCAATATGTATGCAGTCTCTTTAATTAATGCACTTTGGTTTGGTAACACCTTCGTATCAATTTTAATATATCCATTTGATTGAACAAATGATTGTTAGAATAAAGAACCAGAGTGCAAGATTTATAGCTAGGGTTTGTTCATTGCTTTGGCTTGAGTATTTCTCTTGAGAAGTACAATAATTTTCCTGAGTTATCATTTATTTTTATACTGAGGCAATCTTCATGTTTGATTTTCTCAATGAGTTAAGGAATTAATGCTCATGTTTGTTCTTTTATTGTTATTAGTTTGGGTTTACTTTCTCATTTGCCAATAAATAAGATTTGCTTACAAATTTTTGGTGATTTATAGGATAAATTTTTATGGTTTTGTTTCTAAAGATTGATTTTGATTGCAGGATTAGAGCATGGATTGAGTAGTGCAGGAATCCAAAGGTGTGAGCAGTTTCTACACAAACTAGGGTTTTGTTTTGCAAGTTGCTGAAGTCTTTCTGTCACACTTCTAGTGTTGTGTCTCGAAGTCGACAAACCCCAAATAGACAATTAAATTTCGGTTCATTAATATACCATATACTTCACCCAACAAATCCATTTATTAATTACAAATTCCAATTAGATATTTGAGAGTGAAATATGTTGGCATATTCTCATCACTGCCTATACATAAATGGATGGAATGGATGGAGGTAACTTCCTTGCATATTTAAATCATGTGTTTAAACCATGTTTAAATTACAAATTTACAAAATGTGATTTTAAATTTATTCTACCACTTGCAATTAACCACGTATAAGGGTCAATAAAAAATAGATTCACTTGCGTTAAACATGGCTTGAATTGATAATCATTGCATTCACATTCCTATATGTGTTTAGTTTCATTCACACCTATCACCCTGTGATCGTTGCATAATAATAGGTGTGATCACCACATAGTTGTAAATGTGATCATCACATAGCATTCTATAGTTTCCACATAATAGTATATGTGATTGTCACATAGAATTATGTGAAATAGTAGTAGGTTTAGGTTTAGGTTTATTATCATTAGGTTTTAAGACAATATACATGCCTTTAGGTTTTATTAGGTTTTAATATAATATAATATGTTTTAATATTATATACGTTTCTTTAAGTTTTACTTCATTTTGATATAGTATACATGAATTTAGGTTTTGTTATTAGGTTTTTAGGTTTAAATATAATATAATAGGGTTTTCTTGATGCGGGTGATTAGACAACAATTTGTCTCAATGGGATCGTTGGCATCACCTTAGCATATTTGTTATGGAGTATTAAATTATGGCGGTGGCATGGCAACCCCCGTGCATGAAAATGCATGCGAGCTATTACTGCCTTATTCTTGTTAGCTATCATCATTCTACAATTTGGATGCAGAGGGAGAAGGTCTTCAACCAAGCAAGAGAAAATTTTCTTGTGCATCAAGGTACCTCTGTGGATAAAAGCTCACCTGGTTTGACAATGAAGGGACAAAGTTTGTGTTTATGTTGTGTCTCATTTGGGTGGAAGGTAACTATGGGTCGAAGTAGTACTCCAAACCTCGTGTTCCATTTATAGCTTGTAGAAATTCCTTGTAGATTCAAGTTGCAGATTGTAATATGTTAAAAAAAATTACTTGAATCTACTCTACTCATCAGTAGAAACAATAAATGATCAATGAAATCACGAAACATATAAGGGAAATAATTCAATCACACATAACACAATATTTTTTTGGGGAAAGCCACATTTAAAAACCCCTGCTATCTATATATTTCATTAGTAAAATAATCTTGATGAATACAATATTCTTTTCTCAACCTTGAGCTTAACCTTCACAAATATTTTTTATCATCTTCCTCAATGACTGCCTTTGGCCAATACTTAGACAAATTTCCAAGCCTCCAAGCTCCTAATTCCTTATGCTATTCCTCAAGGAATTAGCCCCTATTTAATTGAGAAATTCCTCAATTATGAATTACGCAATCCTCATAAGCCTTTCTTTGACTTCATGCACCATTTATTTAATTTATATTATTTTACAGTTGATAGTACACTATCGATGAACTCCAATCTCAACTGGGTCTTTCTCTTATATGACATGCATGAGTTAATTATGAGTGAATCTTCAGTTTACTTGTTGATCACTGTAGGAAGCACCCCACTGTTGAACAGGAAACACCCCACTACTACAGGCAATACCCCACTATTGTAGGCTGCACCTCACTACTATATGTTACACCCCACTACTATAGGTTATACCCCACTACTGCAGGCTGCACTCCACTACAGGACCTCCCACTAATTCCTCCATTAGTTGGAACTAGTTTAACTGACTTTAACTAAGTTAGAATGAATTAAATAATTACGACTCAAAATAAAATCAAGTAATGCTCCTAATTGTAGGATATATTGTACATGACTCTAGTTAGACCCTCAACTTGAATTAACTGAGCTAACTATGTCAAATTAACCTAGTTAACTATTACAAGTTTAAATGAGATGTGGAATTACAATTTTATTCCCAATTTAATTCAAAGAAAAATTAAATTAGGACTTTTCTTAATGTTATTTTAAACATTTCTTGTTGTTATTTTCAACACTCCCTCTCAACAAGAAACAAATTCAACTCTATCTCGATCTAGTACCTTTGGAATGTTCTGCATGCAACACTTGTCATTATTGTTGTTTCTATGGAAACATCTACAACCCAAAAAAACATCCAAACAAAATAAATAGAATCAATTGTCTACAACTGTTTACTGGGAAAACTGTGTTGTTGTTGATTCTGCTACTGAGCCTCCTTCTCTGCTATCAACATTGATCTGCACTCCTTAGTATCTAATTGACATTGATCCTACTGCTATTGAATATTGTGGGCCCCCATAGCAAGGTAAGGATCCATGAGACAAAAGAAACCTCAATGGATCATGCCCAATTTATGAAACCCTTGGACTAAGGTTTCATATCACCCCACCTCACACCTAGAGGTACGGTTGCATGTGCTCCCTTTTCCCACTTGGTTCTAAATTTCCCCCTACTGGAGGCCTCTACTTCAATGGATGTCTCCACTCCCTCTCCTCTCTAATTCTCCAGTTGTGGTTGCTCCACAACTTGACGAGGCTGCTTCTTAGGTTGCATTTTGATAGGTAATTCATGCTCCCTCTCAACCACAAATTCTCTAACCTTTTCCTTTCTCCTTAAGGCTTTTCATGCATGAGCTAAATCTAATCTACTAGTATTACTGTTGTTACTACTCTGTTGTTGCTTATTCACTGCCACTACAACCATTGCAATAATGATTCTGATCTCCCCATATCCTAAAGTACTAGCTTTCATAGTGCTTCTCCCTTTGAAACTAGAATCCCTCTGAGTTTCGATCTCCCTATGGAAAATATTTATGCCCCTCAATCTGCCAATATCAATGATCAAAACTATTTTTTGTGTTACTAAACATTGGCTCATTGATTTTCCCACTAGCAACCTTCTTGATCCAATAAGAAGTTTGCATATAGGGTCTTTTCGATCTACCCTCAACTAGAGCTCCATAAATATACAAGGAAAACTTTGAATTCTTCTCTTCTATTTTGATTTCAACTCCAACACCATGTAGATATTTCTACAAATATAGCTCTGATACCTTGTAAAAATTTCTATAAATTTAGCTTTGATACCATGTAGAATGTTAGGGTCGCACCCTAACCCCCTTATTTATGTAATAGGATCGATTCATACTTATAGTTAAGTAAAGAGTCAATAAAGCCCATATTAATAATTGTAAGTGGTTAACCCACATTTAATGATGGGACCACAGTTAGTTGCAAATGGGCCATGGTATTAGATAGTTCGTATTACTAAGAACCATGGTATTGCCCCATGGTATTGCATGTATGTATCCTATATAAAGGATAGATACTCCCTGTGAGGAGCATCGTGTCTTATTTTGTAATCAAGCTCTTCTCTATTGGAGGTTGCCCCCTCGAAGAGGCAAGTGAACATTGCTTTCTGAATAATAAAATACATGTTGTTATTTCTCACTGTTCTATGTTCTGGGTATACTGCTTCGCATATTTGGTATTCTGGTATCGTCTTGCAGGTTACGAGCATAAAAAGTGGTATCAGAGCGCTTTCCAGGGCTGGTGGGATCTCCAATTTTAGCAAAAAAAAAAAATTGTCTAGAGACGTGTTCCGGTGTCTTTAAACCACGGGATCTGTCGTTGAGCACATAAACCTGTGGATTTGGGGAGGCATGCACACAGGAAATACAAGAGGTGGTAATGCTTGTTGGACTCCCTTGTAACCCCTGTGGGTACCCCTTTGAGTAGTAGCGCATTAGACAAAACCATGCATGGACTATCTTCCAAGTACCCTCTGGGTATATCGAAAGCCCCCTAGCTCCCTTGAACCCTCGCCATAGATAAACCATCAGCCATCTTGTTGCTATAGAACACTGAGAACAACACTCGGAGAGATTACTCGCCTGTACGATAGCGTATTCGAGTTGTACAGACAAGGGTATAGTTGATCCTCCTTGGTTAGTGCCCTAAAAAATTGGGCTGAGTACTACTGTCATACCCTTATGTATATTGCAATCTGTAGCACCTGACACTCCTCGAGACCATATTTCCCTTCTCTATTTATTGATCACGCATAATCTCTGCCAGATCAGATCTCACAAGTGGGGTTTTACAGCAGCAACAGGAATCTATTCTGCCATTTAGATCTATCCGATCAGCCATTCAGATCTCTTAGATCCATCAGATCTGCCATCCAGATCTGAGTATTTGTGTGGGTTCCTATACCTGGGTGTGATTTTCGCAGGACTTCTGGCAGCGGTGACATTTTGGGGATTTAGCTATTGTAGTATTACTAAGCAAGGAGTAAAACTCCATTAGGAGTTTTCAAAAAAGAAAAAATTAAAAAAAACGAGTCTGAGACCCCCCGGGGCGCTTATTGGTGACTTAGCCCATCAGAATCAGGATGAACAGCTGAGCAAGGTGGTACCGTTCAATTGTTAGAGCCAAAAAATTTGGGCGGTCCCAAAATTTCCAGTACATTGGATCGGTGCATGGTAGAAACTAGAGCTCAAGCTATGGCGAATGAGAAGATCGACAAACTTGAAGCATCCTTGAAAGAAATCCAAGACCAGCTGAAGCAAATAACTACAACTCTCTCTATGGGCAAGGCAGAAGCCCGCGAGGAGGCATATATTGGCAATGAACACAGTGAGGGTGAGTCTAGCTACTCTCTTCACCTCTGGGGCACCCATCAACAATCCCGTATGCGACCACCCAAGCTGGACATGCATAAATTTGATGGCTCTCACCTGACATCATGGATAGCACAAATGGAGCAATATTTCAATCTAAATTACATCCTGGATAATGCCACTCAGCTTAGTGTGGGGAGAATGTACTTGGACAATGAAAGATGGCAATGGTGGCAATGGCATCAATGTTGCTATGGAAGGCCCTTGACTTGGGACACATTCAAAAATGCTTATGGATCACTTTGACCATGACTCTGCTTTTTTGGGTCATCTCACTAAGCTCCGATAGACTGGAACAGTGGATGAATATATTGCAGCCTTTGAAGCCTTAGCTTTCTGCACTTTAGGTCTACAAGATGAGTTCTACATGGAATGTTTATCGGTGGTCTTAAAGAGGCCATACAAGCTCACGTCCAGCTGCACCGCCCTTCAACATGGCTGGAGGCTTGCAAGCTAGCTCGTGAAGTAGAACGTGCTTTAGCGGCCCAGTCCAATCACCAAAATTTTCACTGCCAAGGGTCGCCCCCCAGAGGCTTACAGCACTACCCAAACACTTAGGTTCAAAAGGTGTCACATGTAGAAATGGCAGAAAGAAGAAAGCAGGGCTTATGCTACCACTATGATGAAAAATACTCCCCAGGGCATAAATGAAAGGAACCCATTTTTTTTCAAATTGATGCTATTGATCACAGCTCATCGAAGGAAGCCCCACCACTTGAGGAACCAGTGGAGGAAGAAGAGGACAACCAGAAGGACAATGCACCTAAAGAACTAGTTATTTCACTGCATGCTTTGGCAGGGATTTCTTCGCATCAAACTCTCAAAATTAGAGGTTTTATTAAGCATTGCCCAGTAGTAGTCTTGATTGATAGTGGAAGTACACATGATTTTATCCATCAAAGAGTCACAGAAGCAGTGCATTGTTTTGTATGAGCAGTTTCTAACTTCCAAGTCCAAATTTCTAATGGGGGAACAATGAAATGTGAAGGGCGCCGTGAAAATGTCAAACTTAAAATGGGGGATTATTAGTTTAAGACCCACATGTTTGCCATACACATGGGAGGGTGCGACATTGTCCTAGGTGCTGAATGGCTTCGCACACTTGGCCCAATCATAATGGATTTGCAGGAGTTATATATGAGATTTAAGTAGAAAAACCACACACATACCCTTCGCGGACTCCAGGCGGGAGCTCCCTCTATCATCAGCTCACATCAGATGGAAAAATTGTTAAAAAAGGGCCATAATGGAGTTATAGCTCAATTAAATGCCATCCAGGCCTTCGAACCCAATTCTCTTCCGATTCATGCTGAGATGCAACAAATCTTAAATAACCATCTGCTAGTCTTTGACAAGCCTTGTGAACTTCCACCCTCGAGAGGGGAATATGATCATAGCATCACTTTGGTCCCAGGGACCCAACCACCAAATGTGTGCCCATATTGATATCAGTTTGCCTAAAAGAATGAAATAGAAAAAATAATCAAGGAACTTTTGGAAGCAGGCATCAATCGTCCCAGCATTAGTCCTTATTCATCACCGGTGGTCATGGTGCTCAAGAAAGATGGGGAATGGCGTATGTGTCCAGACTTCACGGCCCTCAATAAGTTGATAATCAAAGATAAATTTCCCATCCCGGTTGTTGATGATTTGCTGGATGAACTAAACGGGGCTCAATTCTTCACTAAGCTTGATCTTCACTCAGGCTACCACCAAATTCGCATGAAAGAAGTCGACATTCCAAAGACTGCTTTCAGAACTCATGAAGGCCATTATGAGTTCCTGGTCATGCCATTTGGTCTTTGTAATGCCCCATCTACTTTTCAGAGCCTTATGAACCACCTGCTCAAACCATATCTCATAAAAGTTGTCCTTGTTTTCTTCGATGACATCCTCATCTATAGTCGCACTTGGGCTGCACATCTTCATCATGTAGATCTGATCTTGCAACTACTCCGCGAGCATAAATTATTTTTTAAGATGTCCAAGTGTTGTTTTTGCATGGAAGAAGTTGAGTATTTGGGCCACATGGTGGGGCGTGAAGGTGTGAGGGTGGACCCCAAAAAGATCTAGGAAATGCAAGATTGGCCTCAACCTAAGACCTTGAAGAACCTGAGAGGATTTTTGGGTCTCACGGGCTACTATCGCAAATTTGTCTTCAATTATGGTTGCATTGTGAGGCCCCTCACTCACCTTCTCAAGAAAAAATTGTTCCTATGGAATGATGAAGCACAACAGGCCTTTACAGCTCTCAAAAACGCCATGTGTTCCACTCCAGTCTTAGCACTACCTGACTTCACCAAATATTTTGTCAGTGAATGTGATGCTTCGGGTATGGGTATTGGGGCGGTCTTAATGCAGGAAGGTCAACCCTTGGCCTTCACAAGCCAACAACTAAGTGGGAAGAATCTGGGACAATCTACCTATGAGAAGGAGATGATGGCCATCTTACATGCAGTAGATACCTGGAAACCTAACTTGTTGGGGAGATGCTTCCAAATCCGCACAGACCATCAAAGTATTAAATACTTTTTGGAGAAACGCCTATCCTCACCACAACAAAATAAATGGCTCGCCAAAATGTTGGGATATGATTATGAGATAATTTACAAGAAAGGGTGTGGAAATATTGTAGCACCTGCATTATCTCGCCAATTTGAGGAGGAAGGTACCCTGCTCGCAATTTCCCTTCCCATTCCAGAATGGATTGAAGAGGCTTGCAGGGAATGGTTTTCACATCCCTAGCTCTCCCAACTCATTACTCAATTACAAGCGGATCCAAATTCCACTAAGGGATACTCGTGGCAGGATGAGATTCTTCGCTATAAGGACAGAGTCATAATATCACCAACATCCACCGTCAAAAGCTGCATTTTGGTGGAGTTGCACTCATCCCCCATTGCAGGACATTCAGGCTTTCAGAAGACGTATGCTCGCACTCGAAGATCATTTTTTTGGAGAGGCATGAAAAAGGACATTCTTACTTTTGTAGCGGAATGCAACATCTTTCAGCGCCACAAAGGAGAGACAGTCAAAGCACCAGGCACATTACAACCATTGCCCATCCCGACATCAATATGGATGGAGGTTTCTATGGATTTCATTACAGGTCTTCCCAAGTTAGGAAACAAGTCAGTCATCATGGTGGTTGTGGACAGAATTTCTATGTATGCTAATTTTTGCGCCCTACCCCACCCTTTTACATCAACTTTGGTTGCTCAATCTTTCATGGATCAGATCTTCAAATTGCATGGCATGCCCACTTCCATTGTGTCTAATCATGACCGGGTCTTCAGCAGTAATTTTTGGTAGGAACTCTTCAGGCTGCAAGGCACCCAACTAAAACTCAGTGCTTCCTATCATCCACAAACTGATGCTCAAACTGAAGTAATCAACAAATTTCTGGAAAGCTACCTTAGGTTTTCACTTCAGAAAAGCAACATCTTTGGGTACAGTGGCTACCTCTAGCTGAATGGTGGTATAACACCAACTATCATGCTACCACCAAAATGACTCTATATGAAGCAGTTTATGGTCAACTTCCTCCTTCCCCTACTTCTTATATCAAGGGGTGCTCAAAGGTACAGGCAGTGGATCAACTCCTACAGAACCGCATAACCATGATAGCCCATCTTAGAGAGAATCTTCATCAAGCTCAAAACCACATGAAGCAATAGGTAGATAAGCATCGCTCAGAATGCCAATTTCAAGAAGGGGATCAGGTATTTTTGAGGCTGCAACCATATAAGCAAACATCACTCAAAGACAAGGGTTGTCAAAAACTATCTCCAAAACTTTACGGACTGTATCAAGTACTTCAACGCATTGGAGAAGTGGCCTACAAGGTAGCTTTGCCACCCACTGCAAAAATCCATCTAGTTTTCCATGTCTCATGCATCAAGAAAGTGATTGGGAACAATTGTAGAATTCAAACTAGTCTACATAAACTAGATGAAGAAGGGTTAATCTGGCTCCAACCTGAACAGGTCCTGGACACACGAGAACGGCACCTGCGTGGCCGCATGATCAAGGAAGTCCTCGTCAAGTGGAAAGACACCTCTCCAGAAGATGCAACCTGGGAACCAGCCACTATTCTTCAGCAGTTTCCGCAGCTTCAGCCTTGAGGACAAGGCTATTCTTATGGGGGAGGGCATGTTAGGGTCCCACCCTAACCCCCTTATTTATGTAATAGGATCGAGTCATAGTTATAGTTAAGTAAAGAGTCAATAAAGCCCATATTAATAATTGTAAGTGGTTAACCCGCATTTAATGACGGGACCACAGTTAGTTGCAAATGGGCCATGGTATTAGATAGTTGGTATTAATAAGAACCATGGTATTGCCCCATGGTATTGCATGTATGAATCCTATATAAAGGATAGAGGCTCCCTGTGGGGAGCATCGTGTCTTATTTTGTAATCAAGCTCTGCTCTATTGGAGGTTGCCCCCTCGAAGAGGCAAGTGAACATTGCTTTATGAATAATAAAATACTTGTTGTTATTTCTCACTGTTCTATGTTCTGGGTATACTGCTTCGCATATTTGGTATTCTGGTATCGTCTTGTAGGTTAAGAGCATAACATAGAAATTCCTTGTAGATTCAAACTACAGATTGTAATATGCTAAAACAATTGACTTGAATATACTCTACTCATCAGCGGAAATAATACACAATTGATGAAATCAAGAAAGATATAAGAGAAAGAATTCAATCACACATAACACAATAATTTTATGGGGAAAGCCACAACTAAAAACCCCTTCTATCTATATATTGCATTAGTAAAAGAATATGGATGAATACAATATGTTTTTCTCAACCTTGAGCTCAACTTGCATAAGTATTTTCTATCTTATGCTCGACTGACTAGATTTGGCCAATAATTAGCCAAATTTCCAAGCCTCTAAGCTCCTAATTCCTTGCATTGTTCCACAAGGAATTACCCCTATTTAATGGATAAATTCCTCAATTATGAATTGTGCAATCCTTATAGGCCTTTCTCTGACTTCATGCACCATTTGTTTAATTTAGATGATTTTACAACTGATAGTACATTGTCCTTAAACTCCATCTCAATTGGTTCTTTCTCTGATCTGACATGCATGAGTAAATTATAAGTGAATCTTCAGTTTACCGATTTATCACTACAGGAAGCACCTCACTGTAAAATAGGAAGCACCCCACTACTACAGTTTGGGCGCCACTACTGCAGGTTACACCCCACTACTGCAAGTTAAACCCCACTACTGCAGGTTGCACACCACTACTGCATCTTACACCCCACTACTGTAGGTTACACCACACTACTGCAAGTTACACCCCACTACTACAAGCTACACCCCATTACTATAGGTTCCACTCCACTACTAGACCTCCCACTAATTCCTCCATCAATTGGAACAAGTATAATTGACTTTAACTCAGATAGACTGAATTAAATAATTACAACTTCAAGTAAACTCAACTAGTGCTCCTAATTTTAGGAGACACTCTAGATGACTCTAGTTATACCCTCAACTCAAATTAACTGAGCTAACTAAGTCAAATTAACTTTTCTAACTATTAAGTTGTCATGAGATATGGAATTAGAATTTTATTCCCAATTTAATTCAAGGACAAATTAAATTAAGATTTTTCTTCATGTTATTTTTAATATTTCTTGTTTTCTATTTTCAACACAACACTCATAACGGAGTTGAAAAGCCTCACCAGGCCCTTCTACATGTTACACCTTGGGTATGTTACCTTAGAGCTCTCTGAAATTTTGTATGAAAAGATTCTATGTTGTGTCTTCAAGGTGTTGATTTCGATTTATGTCTAGTCTTTGAGCCCCTGGGATGGTAATTTTATAGATTAACATATAGTCTGGTTTAGTGTGGTTTGGGACTTGTTTTATGGGTAGTCGAGGTTGTATATGCCTATGTGGCTCTAGAATGTTTCTTCAAAGTGTTAAGAGTTTGTATTTAAGTGGTGGTTTGGGTGTGAGGGTACTCTTTGGTGTTTCCTAGTACTCGTCTCATGGGTGATCAAGGTTGTACATGACTTTGTGGGTCTGAATTTGTTTCTCATTGTGTTAGCACTTAAATTCAAGTGGAATTCGAGGCATTAGGGTATTCTCTGGTGTTGTGGGGGGGCCACTTATTCTTCTTCGAAGTAGGAGAAGGTCGAATCTCCTTGATCCCTCCAACCCCGGCTTCACTAGACAAAATCCTCATATTGTAGGCCTTATATTTGGTAGTGTAGGCGGTCTGAAGCCTATGGGAAGGGCTATAATTTGGGGGTCTAGTTACCAGTGAGCTTGTTATCGCTCATATACTCTAGAATCAACTGTTTTATGCCAATTTTGGGTGGGGTAGCTACCGATATTTTACTGGTTCAGGGTCTATTATCTTGGCAATTTGTGTTCTGTGTTTTTTTATTCTACCACATTTGAAGGGGCTTCTTAGCCCAATGACTATGTAAGTACAAGTACTCTACTGCAGGTGCAATTGAATTTTTTCGTGTGATGTGAGAGCTATCTATAATTTTCACTTGGTGATAAGTGGGAAGGGTGTCCTAGACATTCTCAAAGGTAATAGTTTTGTAGTCACCTCGAGGAAGAAGAATCTTACATCCTTCAAAGTTAACGAGGGTAGAGATTTGGAAAATACTGAGAAGAAGGAGGGTTGTAAGCAGCTGAAGATGCAACTTCAACGTATGCATTTTTGTCATGGAGGAGGTGGTGGTCATGGGACCTGAGGTCGTGGGCATGACAAATCCCAGTCCAAAGAGGTTCCATACATATACCAAGAAACCACCTCCGTGGAAGCTCAGAACGAGGTGCACCACCTTAAGGAGAAGGCAACCTAAGCTAGGCTTCCCTCATCTAACTCAAAGCTAGAGGAATAATTTGGTAATAGTATATGACCGTGGACATACCAAAGGTAGATGTAAGCAATATATTCAAATTTTATTTATTTACTAGAAAATTAAATCTCTGATACCGACAATTATGATGTAGAGGTGGGCAGATTAGTACAACATCTTTGCTAATTTGGAAGATATAAAGAGGAAGCAGCGAAATATGAGATTTCACATGGAACAAATGGAAAATCAAATGTCTAGAATAGAGATGCACATCCCCTCATTCGAGGGCCACAATCATATGTCATCATGGAGGAGGTGGCAGCCATGGGACCCAAGGCCATGGGCGTGACCAATCCAAGGCTAGAGAGGTTGCAGACATATACCAAGCAACAACATCATTGGAAGCTAAAAATGAGGCACTCCACCTTGAGGACATGGAAAATTGAGATAGGATCCCCTCATATGACTTGAGTTGGTGGAAGAGCTTAGTAATAATATATAATTGTGGAAATACTAGAGGTAGACGTAAGAAATATATTCAAACTTTGTTTTTGTATTGGAAAATCAAATCTATGATAACGATGATTCTGATGGAGAAGCAAGTGGACAACTACAACATCTTTGCTAACTTGATAGAAATAAAGATGGATAAATTAGATATGAGATTCCACATGGAACAAATGGACAATTGGATTGCCAAAATAGAGAGGAACATTCCCTGCACAATATCTTCAGCACCTCCTAGCTCAAGTGCTAGGGGCCCGAAATGAGTGAACTCTTTTAACTCTTAGTTTTTATTTGCATGTTTGATGATGTAGTACGTAGTATGCTTCTAGACTATTGGACAGATGTTGATGTTTCTTCTTTTGTGACTTTGAAATTTTGTTAACATTTAAATTTTGGACTAGATATTCAATGAAAAACAGACCTAGTTTCCCATGGAGCAAGTTGAGACCACGTATAGATAATGAAGTTTTGTTGTTTAATCAAAAGCACCTCCAAGCAACTTACAAACAAAAATATAATAGATTTTATTAACAAGTTTAAGTTTTATTATTATTAGATTTATGTTTTAATTAATGTAGTAATATAATAATAATATTAGTTTTTGTTAGGTTTATAGTAATACCATGATTTTCCTATTTTTGTTTTGGAAATTTGTTTTATAATAATTTTAATTTTATAAAAAAAAAACAATGTTTTATAATATTATTATTTATTTTAATAATAATATAATAATATTTTACATTAAATATTATTACTATTAACCATAATAGTAGATCTCATATTAAATTTATATTTCATTTATATTTTTTTTAATTGTAAGCAAATTATATAATAAGTGTAATGTTTAATTAATAATATTATTATTTATTATTATTAATAATATTTTAATATTAAATTTTACCAATATTAATATTTATATAACATTTATATAATCTTAATAACAATTATATAACATTATACTAATTATTAGTAATATTTTCTGGAAAAAATATTAATAAGATTAATATTGATTAATAACATTAATAATAATTATAATAATGTTTCATTAATACTTTATTACATTAAAAATATTACGTTAATTCTAATTTCAATATATTAATAATAAAAATAATAATATTTTATGTAACAATTCATTTTTATATTATTAATAATGTTATTAATAACATTATTAACAACATTTAATATGTTATGTTATTAAAAATATAATTTGATGTGTAATATAATATATCTATGTTATTATTAACATTGATATCAATATTATTAACACTAATATTAATAATATTAATATAATTAATAATATTGAAAACAAAATGTTATTAAAAACATACTATAGTTAATTATGGTCAACCATGATCAACTATGATGGTAAACTATGATCAACCATGATTAACCATAATGATCAATCAAGATTTCTATGGTTATAATGATCAAATATGGTCCACCAAGATCAACCATTATCACCCAAGATCAACCATATTTAACCATGATCAACCAAGATCACTACATGGTCAACTAAGATCAACCATGGCCAATCAAGATGAATATGGTTAAAATGGTTGATCATGGTCAACCATGAACAACCATGATGAACCATGGTCAACCGTGGTATTCCATGATCCACAATGATCAATCATGGTCAATCATAATGATAAATTAAGATCTCTATGGTTATAATGGTCGAATATGGTAAACCAAGATCTCTATTGTTGAATATGGTCAACCATTGTCAAATAGAATATGCTAGCATCAATCATTGTCAACAATTCTCAATGAGAATATGCCAACATCAACCATTATAAACCATGGTCAACCATGGTTAACCATGATCAACCATGGTTGAATATGGTCAACCATTTGATCAACTATGGTTGAATATGATCACAGTCTCTATGGATGAATATGGTTAACCACGGTCAACTATGATCAACCATAGTCATCTTTGGTCAACCATATTCAACCTAGAACATTCAATGATTTACCAAGTTCGAATGGTCAACCATGCTTAGAATGGTCTAATGTGGTCAATCAAGGTCTCTATGGTTGGATATGGTTAACCTAAATGGTCAATCAAGATTTGTATGGTTGAATATGGTTGAATATGGTCAGTAATGGTCAACCCCATCAACCATCTCAACCATTAATGTAACCATTTTTGTAACATTTTGGAACATTAGGATTAACATTAATATAAGCTTGACCATGGTCAACCTCGTCAACCTTGATTAACTTCATCAACCTTTTTCAATCTTAATCAACCTCAACAACCCTTGTCATTGAATCTAACACATATCAATTGTAACTAGCACAACCATATTTAATGTGATTGATATACATTAGTTAGTTGTATTTTCCACTTTTTTACACCAATCATCATATGAAAATGCTATCCATCCATATATCAACCAAAATACTATCCATCAAAATATATCAAACACCTTAGTAAATATACTTGCGCTAGTATTAGTACCTACTACTAATTTAAAGTAATTAAAATCATTGTGATTATATCATATTTATCACATATTTATCATATTTATATTGGAATCTGTGAGAATAATTGAAATATGGCCCAGGTCAGTAAAGGATTTGTACTAGTGACAAGCACTTAACCTCGAACTTCTATTACCTTACTACATCTAAGCCAAAGCAAGTAGATATTAATAATTAATAATCATATATGACTTGGGACCATATCCTTGATTTGTCAAAACCATTTTATGTAATGGTTGAAGGTTTTTCTAGGCAAAGTTTATTAATTGATACTTCGTGTCAAATAGAATGATCAATGCTGCCTTCACTAGGGTGAGTGAGCCTGACTCTAAAATATTGAAGGCTGAACATATACATTAAATGATCCTTGCAAAGGGAGTTCAAAGGACTCGTGACTTTTCTGCACAGGAATTTCCCATCCAGACCCTAGTATACTCAAATTTATTTCAACTTGCTTTTGTTTTGGAAAAAGCTCACATCTAGAAGTATCCGCCATGCCTGTCTACTTCCAGCAGATTTACCAATGTAATATACTTCGTAATTTTCAAACACAATTAAATTTGCCAAACATCTTATTAGATTCAGTGGACATGGCATTTTAGTGTGTGCATAAAGTCAAATTATTCAAGTAAACAACCATGGCTTCTATTGGAAATCTAGAAAGATTCTGACAAAATTTCTCGCTAACTGTTCAACGTGCTTGAATGTCATATCTCTATCTTGTAGTACAATTATTATACCCGAAACAACAAAAATTGTGCAACTAGTGATGGCTAGCATACGCTAAAACCTCATTTTGGCAACCATTGCCACCGTTAGAACAAATTTAATTTAAAATAACTTTCCTCATTCAACAGCTATACAACAGAAACAGTAAAATCAACCATTACCTAACGCTGTACTTTATCTAGTGTGGAAGGCCAAGTCGATTATGTGTCTGTACTTGGAAGTTAAAATGCTTCTGCAACAAGTTTGGTTTGGTTTGTGTTGTTGATCGGTCTGGAGAAATTAACAGGTGCAGCTACAACTCTGGGATTTAGCTAGTTATGGTTGAAAATTGAAAATTCATTGACGGTACAAAGCGTTCCTATAAAATGGCTGGGCCAAAGATATTCATGATATCCCGCAGTGAACTATTGAGTTTTTGCGAAGGAAGAGAATGGCCAAATATCAGATATTCTTAGCGATTTTGCTTTTAGGTTTGCCATCCATTTCCGCGTTCCCTGCAAAAACTCAATTTCCACTGTCTAATGATTATTACGGGAAGTCATGTCCCCTTGTAGTCCACATTGTGAGGAGATGCTATTAGCAACGCAGAAAGAAGCTCGTATGGCAGCCTCCATACTTCGACTGCATTTTCATGACTGTTTTGTTCAGGTATTTTATTTTTGTCTGTTTTTTTAATTTCTAAATATTTCTAAAATAAAATCTACAGTTAGTACATAACATAATTTAATATTAAGAAATCTAATTTTCTAATTTTTTATTATTATTTAAATTTATTTATGTGCGGCTCTGGTTATGTTATGGGTGGTTTAGTAATTTCTGTTTTTATTAATTACTAATTTTTGTTTTTTGTTTTTGAATTTTATTTTTATTCAATTTTCTGATTTTTTCCTGTTCTTTTTATTATTTTGATTTTTATAAGTTAAAATTTTTTCTCTATATTTTCAATTTGAAATGACTTATTATTATGTTAAAAACATATTTTAATAAATTTAATTATATATATATATATATATATATATATATATATATATATATAAAATAAAAAAACACACATACATACATATATATAAATAAATGTATATATGTTAATATAAATAATATTAATTAACTATATTTTTTAATTTTTGAAAATATCATTCAACAATACCATATTTTAATTATTTTTAATTTAATTAAGCTACATTTAAATTAAATCACAAATATTAACTACTATATAACCTTTGTTTTCATGTGTTTTCTGGTATCTATTACATTTGTATTTTATTATAATATTTTATATTTATATTTTATATTATTTGGATATAATCTTTCTCATATCCATTATATTTATTATGTTTTTTTGGGCCAGCAAATGTGACTCATCACAATGTGCAGTTGATAATGAATCACACGCTAACCTAAAAAGTCTACTAAAAACACAATGTGATAAATCTAGAAAACCACTTTCACAAAAGCATAAACTCAAAAAATATTTTATATTACTTCGTGTTTTAGCCATTGCTATAATATTTGGAATTAACGCAGGGCTGCGATGCATCTGTGCTGCTGGATGACACACCAACGTTTAAAGGCGAGAAAACAGCACAGGCAAATGCAAATTCGGCAGGAGGATTTGAAGTTATAGATAAAATCAAAGAAAGACTGGAAACGGTATGCCCAAACGTTGTGTCTTGTTCTGACATACTTACCCTTGCTGCTCGAGATGGAGTAGTACTGGTATACCATCTTCATATTAATTTCCATAAATTTGTTAATAATATGCATAGATTCAAGGTTAGCTTTGTTAATACTAACAATACATTCATCTTAGCTTTGTTAATACTAACAATACATTCATCTTAACCACATTTGTTAATTCCCAGGCTGGTGGTCCATACTGGGACGTTCCCTGGGGGAGAAAGGACTCAAGAAACGCCAGTTTCGAGGGGGCAAACAGGAATATTCCCTTGCCCAATGCAACTATCCATACTATCATTGAGAAGTTTTTATTGCAAGGTTTATCAGTCACAGATATGGTCGCACTCGTTGGTAAGTGAAGTTTAGTAGATTTTGGAATATTTTGGAAATAGGAAGGATAAGAGAGAAGTGAAATAGTTGACTAGTTGATTTAAAGAACCATTGATTTTATTATTTTATTATTTTTATTTTGATTTAGTAGGAAATTAATTTAGCATGTTTTAGTACTAATTAGTAAGTGAATATTTGATTGTAGATTTTAGAATATTTCAGAATTTAATTTTTTGTTATTTAAGTTTTGTTAGAGATTAGTTTTTAGATTTAGTAATTTTTTTTTGTTAAAATTAATCATGCTCTTAAAAGTAATAGTCATATTTATTACTACTCAACATGATCATATTTCTTCACATTCACATTCTTATTTCTATGAACCTAACCAGTAACTTCAATTCTTATCTCTATGATGAACTTAACCAGTAACTTCATGTGATGGATAGGGAAACTAAACTCCAATAATTAACTAGTTGCCTTTCATTTCTGTTTGTTAGATTTTATAAATATTCCAAAACCCTCCATCTAAATAAAGATGATGTACAGTGAAAGCAAACTTTGTTAGTTTTTTTGATATTGATTGATGTACAGTGAAAGCAAACTTTGTTACTTTTTTTTGATATTGATTTGTGTTTGAAGACCAACCTTTTATTAATAGGTAATCTCTTTGTTGGGTTTTTCTCATATTGATTTGTGTTTGAAAACCAACTTTTATTAATGTGTATAGGGTTGGTGTTTTGTACTAGTTAGTAAGTGAGGAACAATGGAATGCAGATTTCATAATATTTTAGAAATCCAATAAATAAGAGTAAACTAGTTGACTTCATTTCCATTTGTCACATATTGAAAGTATTCCAAAATTCCCAATCCATATAAAGTTGTACAACGAAAGAAAACTTTGTTGATCTTTTTATATTGATTTGTGTTCAAATACAACTTTTATTAATGTGTTTAGCGTTTTCCAATGCGCAGGTGGACACACAATTGGACAAGCTCGATGCACAAGTTTTAGAGAAAGGCTCTATAAGGGCTTCAGTGCAGGCAATGAACGCTTCAAATCTCGATTGAGAGCAGCCACCCCTCCATCTGGTGGCGATAACAACGTATGGCCCTTGGATCATAAAACACCCACGTTGTTTGATAATTCATATTACATAAACTTAGTGAATGGAGAAGGGCTCCTCACCTCTGACCAAGTGATGTATTCATTTGGCATGGAGATCATAACTGCTCATATTGTGAAAGATTATGCCACCAACCCTCTGGAATTTGCCAAACACTTCTCGGATTCAATGGTGAAGATGGGAAACATAGTGAATCCTAGAACTTTTGTGACTGGTGAAGTAAGGAGGAACTGCCGCATGGTCAATTAATAAGGATTTGATTACTGCGGCGCATTTACCTAAAATTTGAATAATGGCGTAGAATAACAGAACCGGTTCTCTAGAGAAAGATTAGCAGAGTCAGTTCGCTATAGGAACGTTGCTTCTTCATGGTAGAAAGTATAATTCTGTCTCTGTTTCTCTTTATATACTTTGCAAAACGACTGTAATCATTTTACTATTCCTTCCCGTTTAAAATGATATTTATTATTATGTTCCAGTGATGCAATTGAGCAAAATATTTTCCGTGTTTGTTCGAGATATTCTCATAAAATTGGCACTGTTAAACAAATCCAACGTTACGTAACTTCTATTAATTTCATCTCAATTAGATAAAATATGCCATGGTCATAAGATCGTGACAATATTAAACAAATCCAACGTTATTTAATTTAATCAATTTTATATCTCCCCATCTGTTAGAGCATGAACACGTTTTTCTCAAAACTTTTGAGGCAAGTTAACAGTGATAAGCGAATAGGAATGGAAGGAAGAAATATTTGTGGTGAATGATATATTTGAGTGTAATTACAGTGTAGATTTTAGAATATTTGGAAATTTTCATCAATATGAATATTAATTTCATATATGTTTCTTAGATTATTAAATTATGTTTATTAGATTTCCAGAGTTTGCAATTAAGGCATGGATTGCTAATAATATTATTAATCATTGAAATGCTACAGTAAACTTATTTAAAAAACCATATTACACATATTGCTAATCAAATTTTGTAATAATTGGTAAGATGCCAAACTTACCATTGTAAACGTGTTAAGAAAACCATATTGTAAAAATTGCAAATCTAATTATATAATAATGGATATTATGTAAAAAGAAAAAATATTAAATGATAATATAGATTTGTGTAACTATGTTAATAAATGTGGCAATTATATTTACTAATGTGGTTGTGTTAGTTGACGATGTGGTTGATGAAAGTTTATTATGTTCAACATATATTGACTATGGATGACCATGTTTGTTCAAATCAAAATATACTTGAATAATAGAGATTATGATTAACAATGGTTGACCATAGTTGACCATGATTATCCATGTTTGATCATGGTTGATGATGCTTGACCATTGCTGGCTCTAGTTGGGCATGATGACCATGGTTTGACCATGTTGACCATGGGTGATCATGGGTTGAAAAATTTGGAGATGGTTGACCATAGTTGCGATGATAGATTATTGTTTCCCATGCTGATAATGGATGACCATGGTTTTACCATGTTGACCATGGGTGATCATGGGTTGAAAAATTTGGAGATGGTTGACCATAGTTGCTATGATAGATTATTTTTGCCCATGTTCAATCATGAAGTCTTTGATTGACCACTGTTGACCATGGTTGGGCATGAGTGGAAAGAGCATGGGTGGTTCAAGGTTGACCATGGTTGACCAAGGTTGACAATGTTTGACTATGGTACCATGGTTGACTATGGCTAACTAAGGTTGTCCATGGTAGAACATGGGTGATAATGAGTGATAATGTTTCATAATGTTTGACCATGTATCACTATGCCCGAATTTGTTTGACCCCAATTGATCTTTGTCAAACACAGTTGATTATGGTCAACATGTGGTTGACTATCGATGTACATGGTTGATGAAGTTCTTTAGTGATTACATATAGATGACTGTGGTTGACCATGGTTGACCATGATACCCATGTTGACTATGGATGACCATGTTTAACCACGTTGTCCATGGTTGAACACCATTAGCCATGTTGATCATGCAAATAATTATTGAAAATGGTTTGACGATGTTTGGCCTTAGTTTAGTATGGTTGCCAAAGTTGTCTATCATGTACCATGGTTAACTATTGTTAACTAATGATGACTATGGTTGTCTATTGTCAACATATGGTTAACTGTAGTTAACTATGGCTAACAAAGGTAAACTATGGTCAACCATGATTTACTAAGGTTGAATATCTTTGATCATGGTTGATAATGGTTGAAGAGGGTCAACCAAGGTTGACAATGGTTGATGGTGGATAACCATGGTTGACAAGGTTGATAAGGATTGACGACAATTGACCAAGGTTTAATAATATGTGACCATGGTAGTGCATTAGTGACAATGATTAACAATGATGTTTAATCATGGAGACCTTGGTTGACCAAGGGTTAATAATAGGTTGCCATAGTAGGTCTTTAATGACAAGGATTGACAATGATGTTCAATCATGGAGACCTTGGTTGACCATTCTAACCATGGTTAACTATGGTTTCCCATGAGGAGTGGAAGAAGCATGGGTTTTTCAAGGTTAAATATGGTTGACCAAAGATAACCATGGTTGATCATCGTTGACCATGGTTGAATATGCTTGACCATGGTTGGCTATGGCTAACTAAGGTTTAGTATGGTCGAGCATGGGTGAAAATGAATGACAATGAGTGACAACGTTTGACCACGTATGTGCATGTATGAGTTTTTTTGACCATGATTGACCACAACGGGCTTTGATAGACATGGTTGATTATGGTCAATATGTGGTTGACTAGGGTCTACATGGTCGATTAAGGTTGTCAATTTTTACCTATAGATGATTGTGGTTGATCATGGATAACTACGATGCCCATGTTGACTATGGTTGATGATGTTCAACCGTGTTGCCCACAGTTAAACACTATTAACATGTTAATCACACAAACAATCATTGAAAATGGATTCAACATGTTTGACTTAGTTGAAATGGTTTCAAAAGTCCTATATGGTGTAGTATGGTTAACTATTGCTAACTAAGGATGGCCATGGTTGACTATCATCAACATATGGTTGACTATGGTTAAGTAAAGTTAATTATGGTCAATATATGGTTGATTCTCATTATCTTAAAAGATCCATGAACTAAAGATTTTGCTATATAGTTGGCTTGAATCTCTAAAGCTTGTTTGTGGAAACCCTAGGCTCATGGGCCTAGGCCTAGGCCAATATCACTTCATTGCGTGAAGCTCTCTGGACTAGGATTGAAGATCGAGGCAACCCTCGCCATGTTGAAGATGAACGAATCATCTTCAAGCTCTACCGCTTAGAGTTAGCCATGGATCGAACCCTTCTAATCCTTCCAGATTGAGAATCTTTGAAATAAGGTAAGCTATTTCGGCCTCTTGGTGTTTTTGTTGGTCGGGTAACCATCATGATTGATCTAGCCCAGGGCTCTCAATTAACCTAGGGGATTGTAGCATTCAACAATTTGGTATTGAATGGACCAAAATTTCAAAAGTCATCATCTTCAAAGTTCATCGAGAAACTTGATGATATCCCAAAGATTGTAATTTCAGCCCCCCAAGCCAAATCTACGGCCCTTAATTTAGTTGATAGGGGTTTGGCTGGGTAGTTTACAATTCTATAGCCTTCCCCTAGATCTATTAGATCATTGTTAGGTCCCTATAATACTAGTGATTACCCCATTACTATTGTAGTTATACCCCTTATTTATATTGTTGTGCCCCTATTACCCCCATGTTGTTATTTCTGTGCCCCATAGAATCCCTCTATTGCTATTTTTGTGGCTTTATAATATTATTGTTAGGTGAGCTGGATTATATTGTGACTCCTTAGACTCCTATATATAGAAAGGAGGTTTTGTCATTTGTATCATCAAAGAATTGTTCATTTATGTAATGTAAAGGAGGTTGCCCCCTCGAAGAGGCTAAATTGTAAGGCGTTGATCTATCTTTTCTATCTTTTCTTGAGCTGGTTTCATAACATTTGGTATCAGAGCTTTGGATTCTAGGGTTTCGCTGCTCCAAACAGGTCATCGTGGCATTTTCGCTATAACTTTTTTCTGTGACGTTTAAAAAGTCGCAAAAAAATCCATTTGAGAAGAAATCGCACTGAACCTTGGGTCCGAATTTTAGAGCTTTTCGCACGATATTTGCGGAGATATGATCTGAGGAAGTTGGTTTTTTGCAGACTCCTGAATTACATTCAAAACAGGTGACCTAGGGAAAATCGTCATAACTTTCTCTCTGGGGATCGGATTGAAATTTCGTAAGAAGGTACAGAAAGAGGACGGACTGTAGTTTCTTGTATGTGTGTTTCAGATTGAATGGTTGAAACAATGACTCGTGGCACGTCGTACAAGTTCGCTCTACTGAACTAGTCTAAAAGCAAGTCACTGTGGGAGATTTCACATAACTCTTCCTTGGAGAATCCAATTTGGGTCAGACTTGTGGCATTGGAAAGAGGACGCAGAACGCTACTATAGGTTGCAATTTCAGAACTGGATGATCCGAAATTACAGAGATACATCAAATTCAATATCAGGCTTCTATAAAGTGAAAAAAGGTGTGTAGTTTCTTTTAATTTTTGTGTAAGCTTGGTTTAACGGAATTCAAAGGGCATAGTAAAGCATTATTATCAGTAACTAATGCCCCGAGGAAAGAAAATGCAAACACCTAGTAAGGAACATGAAAGCTCTAGCATGACTCATGAAGAAGAGGAAGAAATGCTACATGATATATCAAAATTACAAGAACAAGTGCAACAAATGTCACGCTCACAAAAGCTAACAGAAGCTAAGATAAGTGGCGTGTAATCTAAGATAAATGGCATGGAATCTAAGATAAAGGGCATGGAAGCTAAGATGGATGATTCGAAGACAGATTTGAAGAGAGACATGGTAGATTTGAAGACAGATTTGAAGAAAGACATGGCAGATTTGAAGACAGATTTGACAAATTTTCTACAAGAAATACTTACTAATGGTGAAAAGGTTGTAAAGGAAACTCATGATGTGAACAAAAGTAATGTTAATCATTATTCCATAGACGCTAATGTTGGATCGAAGACCCACCATATTCCAAAAATCGATATAAGGAAGTTTGATTGCAAGGATCCCTCCACATGGATATTACAGATGGAGCAGTTCTTCGATCTCAATAATGTGCAAAACACACAAAAGGTATGTATGGCAACTGTATATTTGGAACCAAATCAGTTTGTATGGTATCAATGGATTTGCTCTCGTAAAAAATTTATCACTTGGGCAATTTTTACGGAAGAATTAATAGCACATTATGAAGATACAAAAAGCAACACCTTTTTTAGCCAATTGATAAGTCTCAAACAAAAGGGTTCATTAATGGAGCACATTGAGGAGTTCCAAAAATTGAACATAAGGGTAAAAGATATTCCAGAGGAGCATAGGATTGATGTGTTCATAGGGTCTTTAAAGGATAATATCCAACATGATGTTCACCTTTAGGAACCTGATTCATTAGAGAAGGCATTCAGGTTAGCAAGAAAAATGGAAAGCAAAATTATGGCAACCAGGAAGCATACCACTCACAACTATAAAGACAGAAGTGTTGTTGCCCCTAGTCTTCCACAACCTATAAGGTTGACACCACAACAATTGCAAGAAAAAAGATCAAAAGGGCTTTGTTACAGGTGTGATAGAAAATACACTAAACGTCATAAGTGTGCTGAGAAGAAATTATTCTACATAGATTGTGAAGAGGAAGAAGAAAAGGAGCAAGAAAGGTCAAAAGAAGAAGATATACTCTAGGAACAAAGCCTAGATTAAGAACAAATAAATCCAACCATATCTTGTAATGCATTGGCGGGAATTACCACTCCTCAAACCATCAAGATAGAAGGACAAATCAAGAAGAAAAAGGTAATAGTGTTGATTGATTCAGGAAGCACCCACAATTTTATTCATTGTAGGGTAGCAAAAGAATTGAATTGCTTCCTATATCCAGCACCAGAGTGTCAAGTGATGATTGCAAATGGAGGAACAATAAATTGCTTTGGAAGGTGCCATAATATCAAGCTATCCATGGGAGAATATGTATTGACTAGCCCAATGCTTTCCATTCCAATGGGAGGTGCTGATGTTGTACTAGGAGTCCAATGGCTACAATCCTTGGGTACAATAGCTTTTAATTTTCAAGAACTTTTCATCAAATTTTCTATGGAAGGAAAGGAAGTTGAATTAAGGGGTATTGCAGGGAAACCAGGAAAGATAATCAGCTCTAATGGTATGACAAAGCTTCTAAAAAAGGAGCAAAGAGGTGTAATTGCACAATTATGTTTGCTAGATGTTTCCACATCGGAATCATCTATTTCTCCAGATCTCCAAAAAGTCTTGGACAATCATTCCAAGGTATTTGAGACTCCCAAAGGTCTCCCACCTATGCGTGATCATGATCATGCTATTCATCTGATTCCAGGAAGTGTTCCTCCAAACATCAGGCCATACAGATATCCCTATGCCCAAAAAAGTGAAATTGAACGTATGGTTGCAGAAATGCTAGAGGCTGGTATAATTCAACCAAGTCAAAGTTCTTTCTCTGCTCCAGTAGTATTGGTGCACAAGAAGGATGGATCATGGCGCATGTGTCCAGATTATAGGGAGCTCAACAAGCTCACTATTAAAGATAAGTTCCCCATTCCTGTCATTGATGAATTACTGGATGAATTGCATGGATCAATTTACTTCACCAAGTTGGATCTTCGTTCGGGATATCATCAAATCAGAATGAAGATTGAAGACATTTCAAAAACGGCATTTAGAACTCATGAGGGTCATTATGAATTTTTGGTCATGCCTTTTGGCCTTACCAATGCACCTTCAACATTTCAAGGTTTGATGAATTCAATTTTCAAACCATTCCTTAGAAAATTTGTGTTAGTATTTTTTGATGATATACTAATCTACAGCAAGTCTTGGAAGGATCATGTTGAACATGTTGACAGGGTGCTACAACTATTGGAGGAGAAACAATTATATGCAAAAAGATCCAAATGTTTCTTTGGAGTCCAGGAGGTGGAATATTTGGGTCATATTGTATCTCATGAAGGAGTTAAGGTAGACCCTAGCAAAATTAAAGCCATTAAGGAATGGAAAATCCCCACATCCATAAAGCATCTGCGAGGATTTCTTGGGTTGACAGGGTATTATCGCAAGTTTGTTAAGAATTATGGGAGAATAGCAGCACCTCTAACAACATTATTGAAGAAAGATGCATTTTCATGGACTCCGGAAGCAACAAAGGCCTTTGAACATCTTAAAGAGGCAATGTGCCAAGCACCGGTCTTAGCTACACCGGACTTCACAAAAACCTTTATTGTGGAATGTGATGCTTCAGGAAATGGAATTGGTGTTGTTCTAATGCAAGATGAAAGACCCATTGCTTTTGAAAGTCGTCCAATCAAGGGAAAGTTTTTAAGAAAAGCTATTTATGAGAAGGAAATGTTGGCAATACTCCATGCACTTAAGAAATGGCGACCCTACCTAATGGGAAGACACTTCAAGGTAAAAAGGGATCATGATAGCCTTAAATACTTTTTAGAACAAAGATTATCCTCTGAAGAGCAACAAAAGTGGGTCACAAAGATGTTGGGTTATGACTTTGAAATCATCTACAAAAAGGGAAGCAAAATGTGGTGGCAGATGCACTCTCAAGAAAGGATGAGGATGTGGAAGCATTGTTGTGTGCCATTTCTATTATCCAACCAGATTGGATAAACGAAGCAAGGGAGGAATGGAAGAATGATGAAGAAGTGTGGGCACTTATTCAAAAGCTACAACAAGATTCCAGTACGTCTGATACATTTAGCTGGAAAAATGATTCATTATGGTACAAAGATCGCTTATACCTCTGTAAGAATTCCCAGCTAAAACAAAAGATTCTTATGGAATTGCACACTTCTCCCTTAGGAGGGCACTCAGGATTTTTAAAAACTTACCACAGGGTTAAGAAGGAATTTTTTTGGGATGGCCTTAAATCAGATATTCAAAAGTTTGTGGCGGAATGTTTGGTTTGCCAACAAAATAAAGTTGAAACAATTAAGACACCGGGTCTATTACAACCTTTATCCATTCCAAGCCAACGTTGGGAGGAGGTTTCAATGGATTTTATCACAGGTTTACCCAAGTCTGAGGGAAAGAGTGTCATCATGGTGGTAGTTGACAGACTTACCAAGTATGCACATTTTTGTGCATTATCACATCCATTTAAAGCCAGTACAGTTTCTACTGCATTTATGGAAACAATTCAAAAGCTACATGGAAACCCAAAGATTATTGTAAGTGACAGAGATCCCATTTTCACTGGAAATTTTTGGACAGAATTTTTTTCTTGTCTTGGTACTCAGTTAGCTCATAGCTCATCTTATCATCCTCAATCTGATGGGCAAACTGAGATAGTAAACAAATGTTTGGAAGGATATCTTCGTTGCTTTGTATCTGATAAACAGACACAATGGGTCAAATGGTTGCCTCTGGCTGAATGGTGGTATAACACTTCCTTCCATACAGCAACAAAAATGACCCCATTTATGGCACTTTATGGGTATCAACCACCATCCATCACATCATATTTAAGAGAAAATTCTAAGGTTCAGGCAGTGGAACATCACATCGAACATCAACAACAAGTCCTCCAACTCTTAAAGGATAACCTCGTGTTGGCACAAAATAGAATGAAACAACAGGCAAATCAACATCGCAGTGAAAGAAGTTTTGATGTAGGTGATTGGGTATTCCTACGGCTACAACCATATAAGAAAATGTCCCTAAAGCAAGCTAAGAAGGATAATAAATTATCACCAAGTATTATGGTCCGTACAAGGTGTTGCAAAAGATTGGTACTATGGCATACAAATTGGAGCTTCCTGCAGCTTCTCGATTGCACCCAGTTTTCCATGTTTCATGTTTAAAGAAGGTTATAGGTGACAAGCTCCCAGTTCAAACAATATTGCCAGAACTTGATGAGGAAGGAAAAATTATATTGGAACCGGAAGCAGTCACAGAAACAAGAACTCGACAGCTACGAAATCGATCAATTTCAGAGTATCTTATCAAGTGGAAGAACTTATCCGCTGAAGATTCCACATGGGAGGATGAGAATTTTATGCAGAAGTATCCAAAACTACTCAAGCGTTGAGGACAACACTTTTTTGAAGGAGAGGGGCATGTTGGGTCCCTATAATACTAGTGATTACCCCATTACTATTGTAGTTATACCCCTTATTTATATTGTTGTGCCCCTATTACCCCCATGTTATTATTTCTGTGCCCCATAGAATCCCTCTATTGTTATTTTTGTGGCTTTATATTATTATTGTTAGGTCGGCTGGATTATATTGTGACTCCTTAGACTCCTATATATAGAAAGGAGGTTTTGTCATTTGTATCATCAAAGAATTGTTCATTTATGTAATGTAAAGGAGGTTGCCCCCTCGAAGAGGCTGAATTCTAAGGCGTTGATCTATCTTTTCTTGAGCTGGTTTCATAACAATCATGGATCAAGGCCAACTAGAAATCCAAAACGTAAGGGGAAGTGGTGTCTAACTTTGTAAGGAAAGGTTGTTTCAACTTTTATTTTGAGCTTAAGGAGGATCACGACCTCATATTCAAAAGCGAGGCATATTTTATGGGGCCAAAAGTATTATACCTGGACTGTTAGAACCCTAATTTCATCCTAGATTTTGATATCCCCATGGTTGTCCCTGTCTGGATAAAGTTGCCATACCAACCCCTCCACTACTGGAATGACGCCACTTTTAGGCTTATTGGAAACTCCTTAGGGAAATAAATTGATTGCACTGAACCTTGGGAAGGTTTTTTTTCGCTTGCAACTGAATTTTTGTTGAAGTAGATATGGAAAAGGGGCTTCCAGTAGAAATCAACTTATGTATGGATGATTGGACCCATATCTAGAAAGTTGAATATGATCAACTCCCTTTCAAGTGTTGGATATGCCATGACAATGAAAACTATTCTATTGGAAAAATTAAAATTTAATCTATTTAACTTAATTCAGAACTAATATATTAACAAAATTAAAACTATCTATGAGAAGAAATTGAATTTATTCTATTGGACCAGATTAAAAAATACTTTGAAATTCAAAACCATTCTGAAACATCAAATTAAAGGAATGAATTCAACTACAAGCCTTAACAGATTATTGGTCTATGCAACCAATCTTGATCATTAAACTTGTTTAAATTTGAGACTAAGCTGGAAATTTAACTAAAGAACTTATAAAGGAAATATTTTTGGTGTTTTGATTTTATAGAGCGCTCAACCACTGACAGTGGAATCAATAGTAAGTGAATAATGGAATGAATAGTACTCACTAATGATGAAGCATGAAACTAATTGTAGAAGAATTCAAATTAAATATATCAAAATAAAACAACTACTCTATCTTATGACTCTCCAGTGGGGCCTCCTATTGAGCACAAGGAAGAATGAACTCAAATCAAATCAATCAATGACACAATCACATTGGAGTCTGGAACAAAGTACTTGTATTGCGAAAAACAGAGTTTGAAATTACAAATTTAAAGTGCTTCAAAACCTTTCTATTCTCTACTACCTTGAATTACAAATAAAGGCAATTTTTATACTATTTCTAATTCAATAACTAAAGAAATTGATGCTAAAAAGCAAGTCCTAGGATTTCCATACAATGTTTGAATTTGATAAAGAAAGTGATCTTGCATGATTTGCTTTGTCGTAGAAAATAATGCAAATACTCTTTATCTACACATAATCTTATTTAAATGCATATACTTTCTCTCTTAATGCCATCTTTGCCACATTCACTTGATGTTGAAACTGATTCCGTGAAACCTTTGCACGTAAATAGAGCATCATTGACTTGTACTTGAAGTGAACATATTCTCACTCCTGATTTTTTAGTAAGAAGAATAGGTGGGTGTCCATGTCGTTGACATTTGTCATCTACTCATGTCTTTTGTTCACCTTGAAAGTCTCTGCATCCTGTCTAACCATGGATTGAGTTGTGGAAAATGTAGTTAGCTACGAAAATGTCACAATTTGGTAGCCAAAGTGATATTTTAGTTATTTTCACAAAGAAAATCTAGATTATGGGCTACAATTATTTGATACCTTTTTTTATGCCTGAAGATGACCCAATTTGTATTTTTTAAGTATTAAATGTTTTCCTATATATAGTATTATAGTCGACTATTTTGGTTGGAAATTTCATATGTATAGAATGTAGGCGAATATTCAGTAAAAAAACATGTAATTTACTATTAAGTTTGGTATCTTTTGGAGAATATCATCCATTTAAGCATATATATGTGTAAAAAGTAGGTGAATTTTTAAATAAATCAGCGAATATTTTTTTTCAGAAAAATGTCTAAAAAAATAGCCCATTTTTTAAATTTTGCCCCTAAAATTTCCCTAGACCCAAATGTATTTATAACTTATATATATATATATATATATGATGGATGAAAAGAAGGGAAAAATGATGTCAAAATTGAGGACAATTCCAGGATCCAACACTCCCCCACGTTGAGGATGTTGCATGTCCTCATGCAAAAAACTCAAAATTGAAGAAATCTCCTTGCTATTGTGTTGCTTCTGAGGCTTGAATTAACACATCCATATTGTTTGGCATCCCCTTGTTTTTCACATTAATAGACCATTTGGGTTTTCTCATGAGAAGTTTTTCTTGTAGCCCTTTGACCTTATTTCTAAGTACTTTGTTGTTTTCTTTGAGCTTTTTATTTTTCTTATACCAGAAACACATTCTTAACAACATAGTGTCATTTTGTGCTTTCAAAAATTCATGATGTGCTTTGACCATTTCATTTTCTTCTCTGATGTACTTGTTTAGTACTTATAACTAATAAATGTCTTACTTGAGAGTGTGAACAGTTTCTTCTTTCCCTTGAGAAGTAGTTGTATGAATCTCTGAATCAACTATAGGAACATCATCATATGGAGAAACATGGAATTGAGTTTCTTTAGGAGAACTTACCTTCTTATCCTCTCTTTGCTCCAAAGTATCTAAATATTTATAAACTTCTTCTTGGTTTGGATCAATTTCGAGATTTTTTCTCATTGGACTATGATGGAAAGAAGATTATTCCTCTGTTCCTATGTTAATATCATATTCCTCTTTGAGATTAATAGTCTCTGGAGGGTCTTGATGTGTTGGCTCATTTGAATTCTTGGAAATTCCTTTGCTTCTTTTTAATGTTTGCTCCATCTTCACTATCTCTTCAATAACCTTCCTTTTTCTGCCTTGTTTCTTCTTATCTATTATCTCTGCTTCTATTTTTTCTTCTGGTTGTTTGATATTTTGGCCAGATTTCTTCCTTCTAAGATATTGTTTATCATTTCTTTGTTTCATCTTCTCCAAAAACAGACTGAGTGGAGCATTATCCTCTGTCTCACCTAGTGATATTTATATTTGCTTTATTCCACCAATAGTCAAACCCTCATCTTCTTCCTTGGCAGCTTCAGGGTTAGGGTTTCAAGATTTCCTTCATCGACTGCTCTTGGCTTTGGTAATTATTCTTTTGAGATCTCTATAAAGTGATTTATAACCAAAAATTCTTGCCAATTATCACCAGTAAAATTTAAGTGAGCTTCAACCAAAATCTTTATCAAACCATGGTGATACAAATCTCTATTGATATTCCTAGAATCTCATTGAATCTTGAAGGGAAATTTGTTTCAAACCCACATTAAATATTAAGGAAAATTAAATTGTTTGCCCTAAAAAAAATTGCATAAGAAACCTTGAATGGTAAAAGAGTAGAGTACCGAACCTACCTTCACTAGTGAGAAACTTTTGGAGTACTAACAATAGATTCCTTCATTTGGTCTTGAGAGTCATGACTGTAACTATTTTCTTGAATATTGAAGTATCCATGCAAGCATTGTGTAATAATTTCCTTCAATATTCATCCTTACGTCTCTGAATTTTAAACCATCTTTCTCCGATTCGTGGAAGTATTGTTGCCTCTGCTATGAATGATTCAAAGAATTCAATTTTTATGTATCCTATTTCGGCCTCTACACCAAATGCTCTCGCAAAGGCTCTTGTGACCTGCACTTCATGACCACTGAATTTTTCAAAGAATTGAAGCCATGTACCCTGCTACAACTCGTCTCTGACTCATGGATAAGCAATGAGGAAATTTCTCCATGTGGTTCAAATCTAACAATAATACCCACGGAGGTAGAGAAGTTTCACCCTCAAATTGCCTCTTTCTTGACAGGGATGGTTGAAGATGGATATAGTGGCGGAGAATGGGATTGATGGATGATGGAGGCAGGGTATGAGTAAAATAGACAAGTGATTGAGTACAAATGGAACTCCTCTTTTACTAATGATTTCCCATGAATTCATTTGATCCATTTTTATAGGACCGTTGATATCTTTTAAATCATCTGAATGTGATGAAGGATTTTATCATAGTGAAGTGGGTTAGGATAAAAATTGTTGGATGAAAAGTGCGGAAAGACTATAGTACAAGGTCATAATTTTAAAAAGAAGGTGTATCAAAATTACTAGGCAAACCCATAAATCTATATTTCCTTAAATAAAAATTAACTGAATATCCTATGTACATACCTCTTGTTGTAGCCAATTGTCATTTTACAAATTTGTGATGCCTTATGGATGGCTAATAATTGAATACATTTTGCAAGTATGTGATTAGCTACAAAATTTGAATAGAGCTAGGGAAATTTGAAAAATTTGTAGCTATTTTGTTGAACCTCATAATTTTGCTTGAAATTTTTTGTTTTTGTTATGGTTGATCATTATTGGTGTTGATGACTTATGAGAATGGTTGGAGAAAACCAGGACTCAAAGACTTTATTAGACTTGAAGAAATTTGTAAGAAGAAAAAGGAGGGAAAAAAAGAAAATGGGACAATATAAGGGATTGTGAAAATATAAACTGTCAAGAATTCTTGGTTTTCAGTTAAGGTTTTATGTATATGTACGCCAAAAATGTTGGTTTTCATGTCTGTACTTATCATTTTTATATTTTTTTCCTCCTTTTTTTCGATTTATAGAAAAAAAATTACAATCTAGCTGGAGGATGAGGATAAGAATCTCTTTATTCAACCAACTTAAAAACATAATTGTTTTTCAAATATTTGACAAATTCTTCCCTAGCCAAGGGCTTATGATATAGCTTTAATCTATGCCCATTAACAAGGAAGGTGATATTTTATTCATCAATAGTCCTTATTCTAACTACTCCATTATCAAAAACAATCTCTATCTCCAAAGGACCAATAAAGCGAGTATAAATTTTTCCTTTAAAATCCTTGAATTTAGAATACAAAAGATGAGACCAATCACCTGGCTTGAATTTCTAAAAGTTGATGAATTTGTAATGCCATCTCATTCTTTGTTACTGGACTATGTTGGTTCTTTTGATATCATCTTGTCGAATTTCATCTAGCTCATTCAGTTGTGTCAACCTTTATTTTTTAGCCTGAGATAGATCTAGCCCCAACTTTGTTTTTATTTTAAAAGTCTCCAATTGGAATTCAATTGGAAGAAAGACTTGCTTCCCATAACCAAGATCGTAGGAGTGTGTCCTGTTGTTGGCACAAAAATGTCATCAAGGAAAAGACCATGGGTTCAGGCACAAGGGGCCAACAAGGATCTGTTGTTGTCTAGGACAATGCCGACATTTTCACCTTACCCAAAGGATAAGGAGTCTCACCTGAGGTGTGTCGTGACTGAAACTAAGAAGGGTTAGAAGGATATCAAGGAAAATCTAGACATTAACTCATAAGTATCTTAAAAAATTCATTCATCTCAACGTCACTTTGTTATTTTTACCATATTGATCCAAGAAAAGGCCATGAATATGAAATTTTGAGCAAGTCTGTAAATAAGAACAATACACTTGATCATAATGCCATGCAAACTGGTTCATTCATTCATTCATATTAACTCAAAGGAAGACTCAGTACAATATACATCAGGTGTAAAGCCTTAATCAAATACATAAAATACCATAGCCACAGGATGCCTTAGACCTTAGGCCAAGTCTAGCTTCGGCCGCTCTGCAACTACTCAGTTCCTCGAGACCCTCTTATTCTGTGCTTTTGACTCCTCCCAGATACCCACCCCCTCTCTGTGTTGTCTTTTTCTTTTATCTTCTCTTCTATTGTTCCCACAACCAGTTATGTTCAGCTGTCTTTTCCCTCAACTTCTTCCTACTCTCCTCCTTGTCCTCTCAGTTGTTCCTAATTGCTCTCGTCACCTTGCTACAACTGCCCATCTACTGTATATTCTTGCTTCCCTCCCCAGTTGTCATCTCCACAACTTGACCATTTCTCTCGCCACCTTCTCTCTGCCTTAATCCCTTCAAAATTTTCAAAATTCAAAACGAAGGGCCCAGTAGGCCCCGACCACAGTTCTTTGACTTGTCCCTGAGTCAATCTATCTCAAGCATTGTGGGTCATGTTGCTGGTTCTGTGGGTGTTTCTACCTATTTTTGCTCCAGTCCTTCCTTTTGCGGGGCTACTTCTTCAGCTGCTTCTGCCACATGTTGGCCTTCTTTTCCAAATGAAGGCCCCAATTCAAGAATAATGGTTGACATTTCTTTCTTGAATTCATTGAAACCATCAAGCATTGATTTCCATGCATTCGTTATTGAGTTAGCCTGCTTGATGAAATCTTCTGCCATGCTGGAGGTTGGCTGACTCAACTTGCTGCTTTGTAATATGTTCCACTGTGCTTCATTGTTGTTGCAGACCTCTCACAAAGCAAGAACATGTAGGTAGACTGGTGGTCTGAGGTCATGGATTTTATTTTTAGTCTTTGCAGACTCTTCCTCTATCTGTTGGACTTGTGCCTCAATGGAGGTGATTTCTTCATCAATCTTTTGCAACCGAACTGAGTCTATGCATGTGTTTGCTTTCTGCAATGTAGTTTTGTAGCTGCTCGCAAAGAGCATAGACAGGTTGATTCTTTTGAGCCAAGTTTCCCAACTAGTCATGCACTTTCTCCATTAGGGCTTAATGATCTACAAGTGCTTCAATAAGGGATTGTTTTGTAGTGGCGACGGTGCTAATCTTTTCTTTGATTGACTGGGCATAAATCTCAGTAAGATTAGGCTGTGCTGATCTGAATGTCTCCAACTTCATTTTCAGACCTGTGTTTGTGGCTATCAAGCCTAAACATGCTTCTTGAATGTGTTCACAACAGTTGACCAATATGCAAGATGTAAAATATTCTACTACTTACACTCTCAGATGAGGTCATCGTGTAGTTTCTCTGCTTGCTGTGAAGCTTGTTGGATAAATCCAAACAACTGCGATGATGACCAGTGTTGTAGAGTCTCTGCCCTCATTATGTTTGGATATAGGAAATTACTCTGAATGGGTAGGCCACTGGCAATGGAATTTTCTAAGTGGGATGGGGGTGAGGTGGTTGGCTATGAAGCTGTGGTGAACTAAGGAGTGGGTGGAATGATAACTAGGTTTGGGATTAATGGGAAATTTATTGGGAAGGCAATCTGGTAATGTTCAGTTCCCATAGATTGTGGTGTGGACGCAATCGGCTCTTCACCTAGTAGTGGACCTGACCATAGAAGTAGGGATATCAATGAGGATTTGTGAGTTCCATTGCCTTTGAGGGGCACATTGTACTTCTGCATGGAGTCTACTTCCATCTCTTCTGTTGCCAGACGTGTACTTGAGGGAATAGATTCGAACAGGGTTGCGGAGGTGGAGGTTGTATGCAGCGATGGATCCCATGACCCTGGTGAGACTGTGGATGTGGATGGAGGATTCTCTTTGATTATGGGTGACGCAGATACTAATTACCTTGCCTTGCTAGTGAGGTCGACAATTTGAACTATAGGGGTTGTCTTGGGTTTCTTAGTGGCTGGATTTTTAGTTCCTCTTTTCTATTTTGGCTTAGGAATTGTTGGCTTTGGTTGTGCATGAGGGCCAATGTGAGGAATTGCTATAGATAAAGGTGTGGTGATGATTGGATTAAACAATGTAGATCCTTGAAAAGATATGGATTGTGTTTTCTTACCTGAGGGTTTTGTGAAACTTGCAATCGTTTGTTTGAGGGAAGACATTTGTTGCTCCATTTGAGTAAACATGGGATCCAAATCATCCACTGCTACTATATTCCTACTGCTTCCTGGTGTTTCACCTGTTGACGGTTTCAGTTGCATCCCTGCAAATAGGTACCTGTATCTACCGTTCAAAATTTTGCACGCAGCCTCTGGCCATGAACCAACTTCAACATGTAATGTTTCTTTTGCTAAACTAAACTTTTTTGGCCTCATTTGAAATGTCTCTGGATGACCACATCTTGTTCTTATATATGTATGCCCATGGGTAACCCCAAACCAGATATCCTTTGAAAACTCATCCAATAGTGCTATGGGTATTCACTCTGCCTCTCTGATTGTAGCTAGCATCATTGCATATCAGTCATTGAAGGCCACTTCATTGATTTCTTTGCTATTCGGGTCTCCTGAGGTTCTCCATGGTTCATACCTGAGTGCTACAGGTTGGTCTTCTCTAATTTTAGCTAAATCCCTTCCTTTCGACGGATGTCATTTCCACATCACCAGTTTCATGAGTATATATCCAAATATAAAATTGGTGCTCCTCTTGTATATGTCTTCACAGGCTTCGAAGATTTGATTCAGCAAGAAGGCCAACCAGTTAAGCAACTCCCTTTCACAGCAATGTTCCACAACTGAGATTGTGTCCAAAGTACATTTATTCTGGGAAAAATGTCTCATCATTTTCCTTGATATGATATAGAAGACAAATTTTATTTCTTCCTTGCTGTTGAGGTCAATTTTTGTGCCTTTACCTCCGTGCTTGGTCTTGTATTTTTCATTGTAATATTTGTCTCCTTCCTTATTTTCTTACTTTATTCCTCCCTAGAACATGAAAGATATTACATTTCATGCTGTTGAGAATCCTGTCAATCGATGGATATCGTCAACATGAATTGGGTATTCTTTGTCCAACAACAGTGATCCACCATGCATCCTACTGGTGAGGAGCTTAGTACATTTCATCGCAGCCAATTGTGTACCAAAGACTAGTATACTTATGATATTAATCAATGTTGATCATTGGACGCTTCTGAAAGAAAATTTAACTTTTGTAGTCATGGCGCCATATCCCTTGGGAACCTCCTATGTATATACTTCTTGCTTCAAAGCTGGGCATTGGAAACAATCTGAAAGATCATTGTCCACTATTGTTGCCTTGTCATACTTTCCATACAAAGTTTCTAAAACTATAATTCGTTCATCTATTGATCCACCGAGACTTAGAGAATTGCCTTTTAAATCATGCTGCGCCTTTGATAGAAGATTGTTATCAAAGGCTTATAGTTTCCATGTCTCTTCTACTGGTGATTCTCAGACCAAATTTCAAGTTCTTCTATCACCCACGTTTGAACCTCTGCAACTTCTTGTGAAGCCATGCAGATTAAGTAGATCAATTTTGAGATGACATTTATGACTAGACTTGGTAAGTAACTACTACGACAAAGCTCCCTATGGAACCTTAATCATTTTATGCCATCATCGACTGACCTAGATCTAACTAGGATGATGTACCATGGGAAACGATAGAGTGGGTCGCATGGTTAATAAATTTTCCATAATGTTGGATAATTATTAGCTAATTTCTTCCTTAATGGGAAATCTTTTTATGGGAATTTGTGTGACAAGTGTATTATTTATTACTTATTTTGGAAAATACCAGTGTTACAATGGATAATACTCATGGAACATGTGAATACCCACCCCCCCTCCCGACCACAAGTGGGTTGCAGTGTCATGGCATTGTTTCCGCCACCCAACTGACACGCCCTATTTGTTTCTAGGAAGAATCAAAAGAAATCAGAATGTAACTGACTATGCAACTGACTATTTATTATTGACTTAAACCTACTTGCGAGCGCATCACCAAGACCCTTTCAATTTGATGACATGACTGTGGAATTATGGAAAGGCTTCAAGCGTGTTTCGTTCACCCATCTTGGTAACATTATTCCATCTAGTTGTGCTAGCTTCACTGCACCAGACTCTCTGATCTCCACAACCATGAATGGCGCTAACCAATGCATTTGTAGTTTTCTTGGGAATCTATGAAATTTGTTGTCATATAGTAGAACATGATCTCCTATCATGAAATCTTTCTTCTTGATGTGGTTGTCATGCCAAGCCTTCTATCCTCGTTGTTCAACCAATTGGTGGAATTTAGCTAAAAATCTTGATTCATCCAACTCCATTAGTTCTTCCAACCTCTCTTTTAAGGATGCATTGTCTGTAATTTTAGTGACCTGAGAAATGAAAATGCTTAGGACAATGAATTTCACTAGTACTACTACTCGCCTGTATACGAGTTGGAATAATGTTTTCTTGTGTGTTTTTTTACCATTGTTCTGTAAGCCGACAATATTGTTGTCACCCACTCATCCCAATCATCTCGATTTGTTGATACAATTTTTGTTAAGCCCTTTGAGTATCTTATTGAAGGCTTGCATTGTTCCATTAGCTTGAGGATGGTAAGGACTGCTCTTTTGATGTTGGATCAAAAAATTATTTAGGAGAGAAGCGATAGTTTCATTAATGAAATGAGCCCCTTGACCGTTAGTTAGGCTCTTTGGACATCTAAATCTAGATATTATGCTTTCAAAGATGAATCTTGTTGTTGTATCGGTTGTACAATCCTTGAATGGCACGGCCTCTGCTCACCAACTGAGGTACTCTATAGTTTTGATGGTGTATCTAACATAGGAATGACGTGTTGGCAGTGTAATTGGATCGATAAAGTCTACTGCTCATTTCTCAAAAAATTTTATTGTGTGTACTAGATGTAAAGGAAATTCATTCTGATGTGATGGCTTTCCAACTCTCTAAAAAAAAACACATCCCTTTGCATACTCCTTATCATCCTTGTGGAGGGTGGACCACCACAACTTGGCTTGTAATATTTTCCTTGCGATAGCTTTTCCCCCAACATGGCCCCCCATAACCCAATGTGGCATTCCCACAACACGTCTTACCTCTCGTGTTGAAGGAGACAGCGTTACAGATCTTGATTAGATCCCAATTTGTATAGATGTACTGCAATTAGTTGATAATATTCCACTCTTACTATTAGGTGTCTTTTCTGCGTCGCTAGGTATCCCTTCGGGTAGTGTCCTATTGCTAAAACCACAAAAATCTCCTTTAGATAATCTCATATGGCTTCTATTCGGAACAAGTCGCCATCTGGCACTGTTGGCATTATGATTCAAGTATTGTCCTTGATGGCAACTTACTCAGAGGTTGGTACAGGTGCTCAGAGGTTGGTACAGGTGATGGCAACTTAATCAGAAGGCAGATCTCTGTACAGCATGCCAAGGAAGCTCATACACGCCGTTTCGTTAAGCCCAAGTCGCGTGTACACGCTAGTTCGATTCAGAAAAAGCGCGTGTATGTGGAAAGGTTCCTTTGGTCCATGGTGGTTAGTCCTTGGAAGTTGTGCCTATGATTTTGGACCATTATGTCTCGACGGGCGTGTCGATCCCTAGTTTTAAAGTTGATGGTATTGTGTTACTATGGTTTTGGCTCTTGGTATTAAGCTAGGCCTAAGACTATATAAGGAGAAGAAGATCATTAGGCAACATTATCTTTTCGACAAGGCTTGAATATCTAAGAGAGAAAGAGATCTGATATGCAGGGTTCGGGTTGCTTGATATGAGCTAAGGAGAGATCACATCGGTTGATGGAAGACTAGATCTAAGGATAGATCGGGATCTAATGGTTTGAAATGCACTATCATGATATGGTTGATTATGCGTATTTCTAGATCTGCATATTGTCGCAATGTTACGTTCTGGGTCTAACTAATGTCTGGTACAGCTGCAAATTGAGAAAGTCTATTTTTAGATTTGTACGCAGGTTGGCTTCGGTAAAAGCGCGTGTATACGCGGGTTTTGCTCATTGAAGTAGCGTATATCTTTTGAAGCTTGATTTTGGGTTTACAGTGGGGTCTGACTGTTATTACAGAGTTCTGTAGTCTGCTCTGTTTTCTGGTAACTGGTGATTGACAGGGTTCAGTGGTTCAGTGATTCAAAGTTTGGTTGTTTTATGCTTCAATGATCTGTTGTGGAAATTGAATGAATTGTGGTCTTCAGATTGTAATGTTGTGCTTCAGGAATATCCAAGTCTGAAAATGTATGAAAAGTGATACCTGAAAGAAGGAAGATTGTAGGTCAGCACCTACGTACTAGTATCTTGGCTAGTACAAGAGCAAAGGGGGTTGGAGCTCCCTTCCAAGGAAGTTTGGAGAACGAGAGAAGGTTGTAGCCTTCTGCAGGTTGTAGCCTGCGTACTGGTATAAGGCTGCACCAGTACAAAAGATTGTAAACTGAAGTTTCATATTAAAGAAAGATAGAGACAACTTGCAGCAGGTGGTTTTCACCCACATTGGGTTTCCACCTTATATCTTGGTGTTCATGTGTGTGGCTTTTTATCTGTTTTGTTATACTGCACATGTTTACTGTTAATGTGGTGAATAATGTCCTGATGCACTTAATTGAAGAATAAGCTAACTAAATTGTGAGTTTTCTTCTTATACGCTGTTTTACTTCGTCACAGTAGCGTGTACACGCTGGTTCACTTAACTGAAGTAGCGTATATGTTTCTGAGCATTTAAAAAGTTTGATTAATCTGATAATACTGATTCACCCCCCCTCTCAGTATTATTTCCAACAATTGGTATCAGAGCAGGTCCTTCAGAGAAGCTTGATCGCTTGAAGGAAGATCATTCATCATGAGCAACTACGAGAAAGAAGCATCAATCAGGCCACCAGTTTTTGATGGAACAAATTTCAATTATTGGAAGGTAAGAGTTACTGCATATCTTCAATCTCTTGGTACAGAAGTTTGGGACATTGTAGAAACAGGCTATGCTTTTCCTTCAGCTACTCCTACAGATCCAGCTGAGAAAAAGGCATATGAAACAAATGCAAAAGCAGTCAGTACTCTATTAGGAAGTATATCTCAAACAGAATTCATGAAGGTCATGCACTTCAAATCAGCAAAAGAGATATGGGACAAAATGATCACTAGCTATGAAGGAGATGAACAGGTAAAGCAAGCTAAACTTCAAACTCTCAGGATTCAATATGAGACCCTCAAGATGTATAATGATGAAAGTGTGGCTAATTATTTTCTTCGGGTAGATGAGATTGTTAATTGTATGAAAAATTTGGGTGAAGAAATAAAAGAGACTATAGTAGTTCAAAAGATTCTAAGATCATTATCCCCCAAGTTTGAATCTAAAGTATCTGCAATAGAAGAAAAGGAAAATCTCAAAGTTCTCACTATGTCTCAGCTACATGGAATTCTAACTGCTTATGAAATGAGAAAGGGAGGTCCATCAGACAGAAGGGAAGCTGCTTTTAAGGCATCAAGAAAAGAAGATTACTATGAAGCAAGCCATGTTCCAGAAGAAGAGGAAGAAGAATCAAATTTTGTCAGAAATCTTCAAAGGGGTGCTGGAAGGTTCAGAGGTAAGCTACCTTTCAAATGCTTTGCTTGTGGAAGAGTAGGTCATTATGCTGCAAAATGTCCTAATAAGGATAAAGGAAAAGAACCTGCTAGATGGAATAAGAAACAAAGTGCAAATAAGAAAAGCTACTACACCCATGAAGATAGTGATGGCTTATCAAACAGTGATGAAGATGAACAAGGTAATAAATATAAGCTATTAATGGCATTTGAAGATGATGATTATGAGGATGCTGTAGATGTGGATAATCTCTATAATGAAATTACTAGACTCAAGAGATGCATAGAAGAAAAGAGTGTGATCATTGATACTTTGCAATTTCAAATTGATGAAAAGGAAAAACATCTTGAAAAACTAGAAGGTGAAATTGTTGGTCTCAGAAAAGAAATTGAGAAAACAAAAGCTATTAATCTTAAGTTTGTCAAAGGATCTGAAACTTTGGATGAGATTATCAATGTGCAGCGGTCTCCTCTAAACAAGACAGGTTTGGGCTATAATGGAGAAACCTCTCAAGCATCCACCTCAAAAAGTTATCTTGATGCAGCAAGAAGAAATGAGCAGAAGAACAATGAAGATAATCAGGTAAAGCAGGGACGAATTACAAACAGAAACTATCAGGGACAATCCTTCTTAAGGGTGAACAAAAGCTACAACCAACCACAGGTAAAATCTTCTCAGTTTGGCACAAGAATAGATGAAAATAGAAATTACAATCAGTTGGCTGGTAGATTCAATAACCGCAGAAGCTTCTTCAATGGACAATGCTTTTCTTGCCATAACTTTGGTCACAAAGCAGCTCAATGTGTTGCATATAAAACAATCATGACTAGGGAAGCTCAAAAACAAAGAAGTATGACAGGGATTACAAAGAGGACCTATAACAACTTTTCGGTTCTTGAAAATGAAGTTGAATGTTCTATTTGCAATAATTTTGGTCATAAAGAATCTGAATGCAGGAGCAGGTTTCAGGAGAAAAAGGAACAAGCCACGAGCACCAAAAAATGGAGAATAAAAGAACCTCAGACAGAAAGATGTGGGATAGCGTTTTATGCAGAAGGACAGGAAAATCTATGGTACATTGACAGTGGATGTTCGAAACATATGACAGGTGATAAAGAAAAACTTGAATCTTATTCTACTTTAGAAAAGGGAAAGAAAGTTTCTTTTGGAAATGATACTCCTGCAACTATAAAAGGAAAAGGTATTGCTCCTTTGAAAGAAAAGGTCAAGGCTGGAAATGTTTTGTATGTTGATGGATTGAAGCATAATCTTCTAAGTGTCAGCCAGATGTGTGATCAAAAAACCGAGGTTATTTTCAGATCGAATGGATGTCTTGTTCGTGATCTTGATACAGGTAAAACAGTTCTCAAAGGCAAAAGAACTCCAAATAATCTGTACATATTTGAAGAAGGACAACAACAATGCTATCTTAGCAAGGATGAAGAGCACTGGTTATGGCATCGAAGGTTGGGACATCTAAGCTTCTCACAAATAAGGAAAGCATGCAAATATCAGGCAGTTCGCGATCTTCCAGATATCAAAATTCCAGACAACACCATATGCAAATCTTGTCAGTTTGGAAAGCAAACCAGAACTAACTTTCCAGAGAAGGAAGGATCAGCTAGCTTGCCTCTTGAGCTAGTCCATACAGATGTATGTGGTCCATTTAGGAAAAGGACACCTCGAGGAGAAGAATATCTGATATTATTCATTGATGATTTCTCAAGGTTTGTTTGGTTAGGGCTTATGAAGCACAAAGATGAAGCATTCGAAAAATTCAAATCCTTCAAAGCATTGGCTGAAAATGAATCAGGACACAAAATTAAGTGCCTCAGATCTGACAGAGGTGGGGAGTTCACATCAAATGAATTTTTTGATTTCTGCGATGAACATGGGATAAGAAGAGAATTCTCTACAGCTAGAACTCCTCAGCAAAATGGGGTTGTGGAAAGAATGAACAGAACTATCCAACAAATGGCTCGTGCTATGCTCGATGAATCAGGTACTCCTGCAACCTTCTGGGGTGAAGCTGCACATGCTGCTGTTATCATTCTTAACAAAACAAATGTCCGAGTAAACAGCACTCAAACACCTCATGAGCTTTGGAGTGGTAAAACTCCTTCCGTGAAGCATTTCAAAATCTTTGGGAGCAAATGTTATATTAAGAATACTGATGAGCAACTTGGCAAACTTGAACCTAGAGCAGATGAGGGCATTCTTCTTGGTTATTCTCCACATAGCAAAGCATACAAGTGCTACAATAAAAGACTTGGCAGAATTGTTGACAGTATTGATATAGTGGTTGATGAGAAGGGATATATTCCTAGGCAAGTTCATCATGAAGACATTGAAGAAGATGAAGGTTACTCTCAAAGGCGAAATGATGAAGAAGAAGAACCTCAAGAAGAAGAAGAATCTCAAGAAGAACCAGAGGAGCAGACAAGAATAGAAGAGAAGACTCCATCCAGATATGTCCAAAAGAATCATCCAGAAACTCAGATTGTGGGGCAGAAAGAAGCAGGAGTACAAACAAGAAGGACACTTGCAGAAGCTTCAAGCTACTTGGCTCTACTCTCCTCCATTGAACCACAAAATGTGAAAGAAGCATGCAAAGATGAATGTTGGGTCAAAGCAATGGATGAAGAACTTGAGCAAATCGAAAAGAACAACACTTGGGAATTAGTTCCTAGACCAAAAGATAAGAATGTAATAGGAACAAAATGGGTCTTCAAGAATAAGTTAAATGAAAATGGAGAAGTAATTAGAAACAAGGCCAGACTTGTTTGTAAAGGGTATGCACAGCAAGAAGGAATAGATTTTGAAGAGACCTTTGCTCCTGTGGCAAGACTAGAGGCCATCCGAATGTTCCTTGCTCTCTCAAGCTTTCAAAACTTCAAGGTATTTCAAATGGACGTGAAATCAGCCTTCCTGAATGGAGACTTAGAAGAAGAAGTATATATTGAGCAGCCAGATGGGTTCATTCTTGGGAATGATCCAAACCTTGTATGCAGATTGAAAAAGGCACTCTATGGGCTCAAACAAGCTCCAAGGGCTTGGTACTATCGGTTGGACAAATATCTTCACCAACAAGGCTTTTCAAAAGGATCAGCAGATAGCAATCTCTATATAAAAGTTGAAAATAACAAATTGCTAATTCTTGTTGTTTATGTAGATGATATTATTTTTGGCAGCAATGAAGAGACCATGAGTCAAAACTTTGCCTTGGTTATGCAGAAAGAATTCGAAATGTCACTTCTTGGAGAATTGACATATTTTCTTGGATTGCAAATCCAACAAAATGAAGGAGGTATCTTCTTGTCTCAAACCAAATACCTCAAGCAGATCTTGAAGAAGTATGGCATGGAAGAGTCAAAGCCAGTATGTACACCCATGGTTACAGGATGCAGCCTCAGTGCAAATGATGAATCAGCAGCAGTTCACCAACCCACTTATAGATCCATGATTGGGAGTTTGCTTTATTTGACAGGTACTCGACCAGATATTACACATGCAGTAGGAATGGTTGGAAGATTTCAAGCCAACCCAAAGGAAACTCATCTTCAGGCAGTCAAAAGAATCTTCAAATATCTTCAAGGGACCCAAAACTATGGCTTATGGTATCCTAGAAATACAGATCTCACTCTTCATGCTTACACAGATGCAGATTGGGCTGGAAGTGTGGATGATAGGAAAAGCACAAGTGGAGGTGCTTTCTTCATGGGTTCCAGATTAGTATCTTGGTTCAGCAAGAAACAAAGTTCGATTGCCTTATCTACAGCTGAAGCAGAATATGTGGCTGCAGCATCTTGTTGCACACAACTTCTTTGGATGATGCAGACCTTGCAGGACTTTCAAATCACTTGCACTCCACCTGTCTCTATCTTATGTGATAATACAAGTGCAATCAGCATTTCAAAGAATCCAGTCATGCACTCAAAGACCAAGCACATACCAATCAAGTACCATTTTCTTCGGGAACAAGTGCTTGAGCAGAAGGTCAAGTTGGAGTATGTTCCTTCTAAGGAGCAAGTTGCTGATATTCTCACAAAACCACTGCCCAGGGAAACTTTTGAATATCTCAGACAAAAGCTGGGAGTAGTTGATGCTTCATCCTGTTGTTGAAGTTTGTTTGTTCTACAGAAAAGTTGGTATACGCAGGTTACGGAAGGGATATGCGCGTATACACGCGGTTTCATGATGGGTAAGTCGCGTATATGTTGGACGCTTGTTGCAGAAAGTATATCCGCGTACATACGCTGTTCTATACAGGAAAAATCGCGTATATGAAGGGAAAACTCTGGAGTTCTGAACAGCAATGGGAATGTCAGAATTCTTCAGGCACAGTTTCAGGGAGTGCAACAGGCACAGGTTCAGGGGGAGCAGATAATCTTCAAATGATGCATTGTTGGCATTATCTTAAAGCTTTTGGTTCTAGTTCACATTTGGTGTTGATTTCAGGAGGAACAAAGGCGAAAGGAGAACAGAAGGATCTCTTGGTTGCTGATCTGAATGGTGATTATCAGATGCTGCTGGTGACTTTCATAAGTCTTGGTCTAGTTATTTCGTCTCTATGTCATATATCGCTTTTGTGGTATCTCTTTCATGGTGTCAAGGTCATGTAACGGCCTATTTTTGGTTTCCCCACTATGCCTGGGATGATTGATGCAATGTGATTGGTTGTCATCTGTAAATTTTTGATGTATACCCACTTGGTTGGGTGGATGAGTCAATTTTTTGTATATCCTCACTTAGTTGAGAGATGGATGTATGTATGAGTCCTAAGTGATAGGAAGGTCCTTTATGATGTATAGAGTCATGTTCTTCTTGAAGAACATCTTCTGCAGATCTTGCCTACAGTCAGGAAGAGCATGTACAACTCACCTCAGCGGTACAGAGACTCAGCATGTACTCAGAGGGAGCATGGACAGATTGGTACACCTTGGCATATACAAAGGGGAGATTATTCAGAGACTTCAGCAGGTACTCAGGGGAGTATGGACAGTGTGATTCAGCAAAGGAAGAGAATATCTTGGTCCACCCTTTGCCCTTGATGTCAAAGGGGGAGAATGACTTGATGTGGTGGTTGCCATCAAGTCCAAAGGGGGAGATTGTTGGCATTATGATTCAAGTATTGTCCTTGATGGCAACTTACTCAGAGGTTGGTACAGGTGCTCAGAGGTTGGTACAGGTGATGGCAACTTAATCAGAAGACAGATCTCTGTACAGCATGCCAAGGAAGCTCATACACACCGTTTCGTTAAGCCCAAGTCGCGTGTACACGCTAGTTCGATTCAGAAAAAGCGCGTGTATGTGGAAAGGTTCCTTTGGTCCATGGTGGTTAGTCCTTGGAAGTTGTGCCTATGATTTCGGACCATTATGTCTCGACGGGCGTGTCGATCCCTAGTTTTAAAGTTGATGGTATTGTGTTACTATGGTTTTGGCTCTTGGTATTAAGCTAGGCCTAAGACTATATAAGGAGAAGAAGATCATTAGGCAACATTATCTTTTCGACAAGGCTTGAATATCTAAGAGAGAAAGAGATCTGATATGCAGGGTTCGGGTTGCTTGATATGAGCTAAGGAGAGATCACATCGGTTGATGGAAGACTAGATCTAAGGATAGATCGGGATCTAATGGTTTGAAATGCACTATCATGATATGGTTGATTATGCGTATTTCTAGATCTGCATATTGTCGCAATGTTACGTTCTGGGTCTAACTAATGTCTGGTACAGCTGCAAATTGAGAAAGTCTATTTTTAGATCTGTACGCAGGTTGGCTTCGGTAAAAGCGCGTGTATACGCGGGTTTTGCTCATTGAAGTAGCGTATATCTTTTGAAGCTTGATTTTGGGTTTACAGTGGGGTCTGACTGTTATTACAGAGTTCTGTAGTCTGCTCTGTGTTCTGGTAACTGGTGATTGACAGGGTTCAGTGGTTCAGTGATTCAAAGTTTGGTTGTTTTATGCTTCAATGATCTGTTGTGGAAATTGAATGAATTGTGGTCTTCAGATTGTAATGTTGTGCTTCAGGAATATCCAAGTCTGAAAATGTATGAAAAGTGATACCTGAAAGAAGGAAGATTGTAGGTCAGCACCTACGTACTAGTATCTTGGCTAGTACAAGAGCAAAGGGGGTTGGAGCTCCCTTCCAAGGAAGTTTGGAGAACGAGAGAAGGTTGTAGCCTTCTGCAGGTTGTAGCCTGCGTACTGGTATAAGGCTGCACCAGTACAAAAGATTGTAAACTGAAGTTTCATATTAAAGAAAGATAGAGACAACTTGCAGCAGGTGGTTTTCACCCACATTGGGTTTCCACCTTATATCTTGGTGTTCATGTGTGTGGCTTTTTATCTGTTCTGTTATACTGCACATGTTTACTGTTAATGTGGTGAATAATGTCCTGATGCACTTAATTGAAGAATAAGCTAACTAAATTGTGAGTTTTCTTCTTATACGCTGTTTTACTTCGTCACAGTAGCGTGTACACGCTGGTTCACTTAACTGAAGTAGCGTATATGTTTCTGAGCATTTAAAAAGTTTGATTAATCTGATAATACTGATTCACCCCCCCCTCTCAGTATTATTTCCAACAGGCACTAGGCCATCTAGTGGTCCTTCATTCTCTCCTGAATCCAACCTAGACAGGTGGTCTAGCCCCAAATTTAACCTTCCAAGTTTGATAACCACTTCAAATGTGAACTCTTGGAACAGTAACAACCATGGATAGATCCTTCCTTTCAAGATTGGCTTGTTTACTAGATATTTTAAAGATGAATGGTCCATGAAGAACTTGAATGGTGCTCCTAGTAGATAGTGCTTGAACTTTCGTAAGGAGTAGACCATGGCCAATGCTCCTCTTTCCGTTGTGGTGTATTTCTTCTCTGCTTTTGACAGTTTCCTACTGGTGAAGTAAATTTGGTGGTATAAGTGTCTATCTTCGGGTTGCATCAATACTACTCCTAGTGAAAATCCTGATGTGTCAATGTATACATGGAACTGTTTATTCCATTCTGAGTATACAAGGATAGGAACACTCACCAATTTTTCCTTTAATTTGTTCATCAATACTTAATAGGCCTCTATCCACTTGAAGGCTTCTATCTTCTTTAGCAGTTTGTTCATGGGAGAATCAAAGCATAGTTGCAGATGAATCGGTGATAATATCCTGTGTGGCCCAATGCTGATCATAGTTGCTTCACATTATTTGGTGGATACATATTTAAAATTGCTGCAACTTTTGAGGGATCTACACAAATGACATCTTTGCAAACAATATGGCCCAACAATGTTCCGAATGCAATTCCAAAGATTCATTTCTTCATATTTAATGAGATTTACAGTTGTCTCCACCACTCAAACATCACTCGAAGGAGGCTAGTATGTTTCTTTAACAAGTTGTATATTGTCCAATCATCCATGTATACTTCTAAGAATTGGTGGATGTAATCTCTGAAGGCAGCTATGACAATTCGAGAGAAAATAGTAGGTGCATTCTTCAGACAGAATGGAATAACATGATAGGCATACAACCCCCATTCTATGGTGAATGTTTTTTTCTTCTTATCTTCTTCTGCTATGCGAAATTGATGATATCTTGAGAATCCATCGGTGAAAGAATAAGCTTTATTCCCCACAATGTTATCCGAGACCTCATCACTGAAGGGTGTTTGAAATGGGTCGTGTACACATGCATTGTTTAAGCTCCTATAATCTACATAGACCTTGATTTACGTGGCATCCTTCTTATTTTGTATTACAATTGCACTGATCCATTTTGCTTCGTCTACTGGGAATATAAGTCATGCTTCTAACATCTTATCAATCTCTTTCTTGACTTTCTCTTTTACCCTTGGAATGAGTCTGTATGTTCTATGTTTCATTGGTCATGCATCTTGCCCCAGCATAATCTTCATTTCCCCGATGTCCCCTTTTATTCATTTTAGTTCAGCAATAGAGGCTAGAAATAAGTCTTCATATTCATGCAGCAAATCAAATATTTCCTTAGTTGTTTTCTCGTCCCAATAATCCCTAATGGATGCCATCTTAGGTTTGTCTTTTGAGCCAATGTTTTTCTTTCACAACTTTACTAGGAGCAAATGGGGGGCGTTTGTTGAAGGGCCCTCTTGAATATCTCACTCTCCTTCAGTTTCTTGAAATGTCAGGTGTCTGAGTCCTTCCAAATCATCCTCCTCTGGATCTGCGTTAACTTTTCTGCAAGACATGAATTTTGGATACCCTTCTTCATAGAAATATTGTAGGAATATCTCATCAATGCACCCCTCCAATAGTTATCCTCAAGTAAACTGGTTTCTTTTAATGGCATATAGGGTCTCACTCAGATGCTGGTCACTATCTTTGAATGAGAAACTGGTGCTGAATTAGTTAGCCATAACATCCCAATGTCTGGTTTTTCTTCGTATTTCCTCCTGTATATACCATGATTGGGGAATTGTACCCAAGGTATGTATGAACATGTGCACCCAAAGTTCCTTTGGCACTCACTCTTTTCTCTGTCTATCTGTGCAGTTTTCTACATGTTTCCTGGGATCATAGTCTCCCCTATATTTCACCTTGTCCTTTGGTCGGTCTCATTCCTATTTAAATATTTCCCTCATGGCCCACTTGTTCTTCTCCGATTCACACAAGGAGTTGTGATGCGCTCTCCACCACCTTGCTAGGGCGGCTTGTAATGTAATATAAAATAACAAGACTTTGTGGATTTCCCTTATAGTTCTATCCACCTTATTCAGAAAAGTATCTACTAATTCTATGCCATGAAAAGTTGGGTAATTACTTACCTCTACCCCAATATAGCTTACTCTGCATTTCTTGGCACAAGGTCGGGTATCAAACTTGTATATTCCTTTTTGCCAAGCATCCCAAGTGGCTTCCAAACCGGCTTCTGAACTTTGTATTCTTCTCCAATTGACCGATCCTTCTGCTGTAGGATTGATGTAGTCTTTTCTTTTTCCTGCAGTTAGCTTGTACAACTGGTCCATCATCCTAGGATCATCTCGATCATCTATAGGTTCAGTGAACCATGGTCCTTGATATAGATCTAGCATTTATATCACCTGCATCCCTTCTCCTTCAAAAATAATAAACACCTTCTTTAGATCAATGATGCAATTGTACTCATATGCCCAGTCGATACCAAGGAGTGCTGGGTAAGGGTCCTTATCACCCATTATATATATTACTTCAAATTTGACATGAGTTTTTATCCCTGCCACATCCACTTCTATGTCTTCTAACCATCTGATGGGTATGATGCAATAACGGTTTGCAGTCTGTAGTTGAATTACTGAATACTTTAGTTCGGCTTTCCCTACATTGCCCATCTTTTTCTGGTAAAGATATTTACATTGTATACCAAAGCTAACATTGTATCTTTAATTTGAAACCCTACAACTTGAGCATCAATACGTAATTACCTACCGGTTCTTTTCTTGTTCCTCTGGATCCTCCTCGAATGTCTTTCAAGTATACTTGTTGATATTGTTTCTCCTTTCTCTTCTTCTTTTGGTAACACTACTTGTAAACTTCTGTGCAACTCCCTTAGCATATGTTCATTATCAACAATTTGCAAGAATAGCCTAAACCATTATTCAATTGGTCGAGAGTTTGCAGCTATGGTTGAGTCTTGCCTCTTGTCCCCTTTTGTCTTTGTTAAATTATCGAACAACTTGGTTGCTTCCTTATAGTATTATTTCTATTAGGTGGCATTGTATGACTGCTTTGTGGATGCTACCCAAACAATTGAAGGTTGGTCTACCATACCCCAATCATCCCATCTATTCTTATTCCCTCTGTTAACTATGTTTATATTAGTTATTGGAAGCATGTCAGTTGTTCATGGTTCCACGTTGATCAAATTAGTTCCCCGTTGTCTGGCCGTTTCTTCCCATTTTGCAATCAGCTCGGGACAATCTTACATGGCATGTGCATTGACCCGACATTGTGAGCACCAAGGCCTTCTTAGGAGTGGGTAGTCTCTGGCAACATGGCCCTCATGATCACAATTGTAGTACCTTACGAGTCCTATACCCCATGTTCTTCCTCCTCTCATACCACCTCCCTGTCCTCCACGACCATTTTGACTAACTCTGAATGTTGACCTATTTAGCCATTCTGCCAGGGCATCTAACACTCGACACTGATTGGTGTTGTGATTCATGGATACACAGAACTCACAGTAATTTTTGTTGGGTACATTGGAGTACTTCTACAATATGAGACATACTAATTCCAAATGTCCATAGTTTCTACAGAATTCACAGTAGTCTTGTGAATTTCAGCCTGGGAATGCTCCTTCCGATCCCGGCGCCTCAACACCTGATGTTGGTGGGGCCCCTGATAATCCTCTGATTCCCACTGAACTATTTGTGCCTCTCAGTCTTGGGCATTCAATCACTACATAACCTTCTATCAGGCAGTGAGTGCACCATACATTGGGTCTCACTGGTCGAACCAGTTGTAGATCTTTTAGTTTCTATGTTAGACTGACAATTTTATTTTGGTGGCCCACAATCGATGGGTCTTGCAATCCCATCCCTCCCCAATACTCATGGGAGTATCTTTTGTTGGGTCATCAGTGTCCTAGTAAGGGGTAAGAGTGATTTAATGAACCAACCCCTCTGGTGATTAGGATCTATTGTATAGCTTAACTTGTCGATAGAATCTTTGAACCTCTGCATTAATTCCCAAGCATTCTCTCCTTCCTTCTTCTTTATCTCCCATAGTTATGATAGTCTTTTCTGGTCTGTTTTCGGTACTTTGAACTCTTGAACGAAGCCTTTCTTGATGTCATCCATAGAGGGATTTTTATTCATCACTACCCATTTTATAAACAACCTTAGGGCTATCTCCCTTAATGTAGTTTGGAACTCAACCGATTTCACGTTGTCTTGTGTTTGGAGCGATCTCCATATAGCTTCACATAGGTACCAATGTTATTCCACATCTTCATTCCCTCTACCAACAAACTTCGTATATCTAGTAAAGGATCTTGCCATGTTGGTTTCGAGTATGTGCTAGTGTTTCAGGGAAAACTAGTGTCGACTCGAATTGATAGTCCCACTAAGACAGGTAGCTATCCTAGAAACAAACAATGAAAGATTTTCAAGAGTTCCTTTAAGTGTGATAGATGGAAGAGAAGAATAGAGGAACAACCTAGATCCTTCGCTTTGATCCTAGCTTGATTTCTCCTTTCCTTGATAGAATTTACCACTCCTCTCCTACTTGTCCCACTTCAAAGTGTACCTATAGAGTCAAAGTAACAACAAGCTATCAAAGCATCTCTATCTAAAACATCATAACCAATATGGAATCATAAACACATTGACCATACAATTGCATTCATAAACAATAAGATTCACAAATACAAGATCATATGGAGGAAAACTCAAAGAACTTTATTAATAGTAATGTAAGAGAGGTTTACAACGTAGCTATCTAATCCAGCATCATCCTCCTAGTTGTAGAAGCCCTCTTCACCTCATGAACAAGCAAATCACCCAACAATGCAAAGTCTCTTCTCAACAAACCAACAACACTTCTTTACATAATACAAAATTCTAGCCTCTAGATCTCTCAGATGAGGGATCCATATATAGATGCCTTGCAAGAGTGTGAGTCAACTCTGGGTTTTTGATTAGTGTCATTTCAATGATAGTTCTTGGTTCCACTTAGAGATTTCATGATCTCTTACTCATCCCTGGGCGAATTCAGAGAAGCAAGTGTCATAGGAGAAGTTTCTGGAAGATTCCATGATGATCCACCTTGCAAATTGTCTCTGCCATTTGTCTATTCTCGCTCATCGCACCCCACAGAAGGCCATTTTAGTATCCATCACACCTGGCCAGTTAGGTAGTTAGTATGCATCACACCTTGTCCATGGAGCAGCCTGTATGGTCCAGGTTTGGCCAGTTCTGAGTAGTTTTTCAGGTGGAACTTGTGGGAAATGATGTAATCAGCTGACCATGATCCTATAGGGTATGAAGCAACAATTTTAGGGACTTATGGAGTCCTTATTTTATGGACATATGAGTTTGGGGTTGCAGTACCCAAATATGTCTATAACAGATGCCCCCTAAAGCATGAGGTCGTAAATCTTTTGATGTCGGGTGAAATGCTTTATTCATGACAATCCGAGGTATTCGAACTAAAAGGTGACCTGTATAAGATACAATACAATACATCATCATCATATTATTTCCATGATCTAGCTGAGGTGGCCATTCCCATGCTCAGCTTTATAAATTAATTTTCATGTACATTGGATAGACAATCGTCTGCTATTGCAGACTTGTGATTCTTCACATGAAGAGTCATCTTCCCTGGCTAGATGACTATCTTTGCAGCTTCTGTGTATAATTGATGTATTTATTTTCTTGAATATATCGCAGCCCCGATGGATGAAAATAGATCCAGGGTCTTCAAAACTCGTACAATCTTCGCCCGATGTACAAGTCGATCCATGTGAAAAGATGTTCTAAAGTTGAACATTGAAAGACATCGCCTGATTACCAGCCAATGATGTAAGTTGTTAACAGACACGACACGAATCACTGATAATGATGATGACCCCCAAGGTACTACAGTACAATTTCCGTGGTGTGGATATATGAGCTGATGTCGAACACCACGCAAAGTCTTTCAGTCGAAGGTCATTGATGTAAACCTGTCTCCGGAAGTGAGAAACTTGCCATTGAGGCAAGCAAGCTTCAAAGTACTGAAAGGGTTGCTTCTAAGTCAAATTCCTAGATAATGATCTGATGTCGACAAGGAGTGACCTATCGTAGGAGGGCCTTGATGTATCCCACATCTACGACACGAAACGGAGCAAATGATTTTTGTGGAGGTGAAAATGATCTGATGATATGAGGTTCAGGAATGGCAGTCATGAAAATCAAGCGTGGATGTAATGCAGTGGATGAGGCATTTGTTGGATGGTGAATTCTATGAATGAATTCTCTTGAATAGATTAGCGACACTGATATGGACTAGTAGCATTAACCCCATGGATGGCATGGCAGACCAATGGTGACGGTGAACAGAAACCCAACCCAACTCAATCACGGTGATGGAGTGAAAGTGTCATGTTCAAGAGCGATTGCTACTAATAGAGTTCTTCAAGTTTTCTTCCCATTTTTCCCCAGTCATTGCTGACCAGTGCCTCTTTATTTTTGATAAGCTTGAGGAGGATAACATATTCTTGGTCTATAATTTTCCCTTCGGGAGAACCTGTCGCTTTGTGTTTAGCGAGCCAAGCGTCAGTGAGACTTGTTCTTGTCTAGATGGACAATTTTATCGCTATTGTTTTAATGAGTTTAACAACAAATATAACTTGGTCCTTTTCTTGTCTAGAGAGTCTGAAAATGGACGAAAAGGAGACTCCAATAGTCCTTTTTCATGGCATAATCCCTTAAGTCCGAAAAAGTATAAAATAATACAAAAGGGATGACTTTTCGATAGTTTTAATGAGCCGACAAAGACAAGCGCTCGATCCTTTTGTTTAATAATCCCTCAAGTCCAAAAAGATTAAAATATATGAGAGGGATAGCGTTCCCCTTAATTTAACGAGCTGGGAAGGCTAATAGCTTGACGATCTTTTTATATTTAATGAGTCTAAAAAGAGTTTAAAAGAGGCTCGTTTTTTAGGAACGAGTGATATTTTTGGGTAGCAGTTGGTTCCAGGTAAGTTTGGAACTTCTCAAAACATGGCAGTGTGAAGAGGGTGGCAATCAGAATCACTCATCGCAGATGTTCCTCAAAAGGGTAAACAATCAAGTGGAAGCATATGGTTGGCCAAATGAAATGGAGGTGACAGAAGGAACACAACCAAAGTTCAAAAGGGCAGATAGCAAAGCAATCACAAAAGGTTATTTACTAGAGGCAGGTTTATTTTTTAATGAGCTTGAACCTTGTGCCAACATGTGCTTAGTGCAGGTTGATTTTTTAATGAGATTGAACCTTGCGGGAACATTGCTCTTACTAGTCTTTTGATAATGTCTCTTGGTAGATTTATTTTTTAATGAGCTTGATCACTACTATAACATGTGCTCATGACCTTTTTATGTAAGCTAGAAACAACTGAGCTACGAGGTTAAAGGGTTAAGAAACTACAAACTAAGAAAAATCAAGGGCCACTTTTCACTTGCATGCAAAGGATTGCATGCCCCCAGGTCTTTTAGTAAAAGGAGAGTTTCTAGGTTATCAAATGGAAGTCCTTGCGGTTAGGCATGATCATTTCTGTTAGGAAACAAAAATTCTTCCTTTGCGATGTCCATTGAAATGGAAAAAGGTGATTGTTGTGAGCTTCCAATCACATAATGTACGAAATTGAATGCTATGAGCTTCCATTCACAATCGTACAAAGGAAATAATCACGTCAGATTGATTACATAACCTATACGGGAATGTTATTCGGTCCAAGTATTATGCCCTTTCAAAAAATATCTCTTTTCCTCTGGGTTCACCTACCGAAGTAGACTAGGGTGCATGCCCCCTAATCTTCATCACACTCACCAAACTACCTGCGGTAATTATGTGGATGGGATGAAGCTGGAAGAGACATTGTTGATGTGAAGAGACCATTTAGGGATGATGGTTGATTTATGGATGTGTTTGAACCAGGAAATGAAAGTTGGTCAACAAGCTATACCAATCTACCTTCATGCGGAAAACACATCACTCGAAAGAATGTGGAGACAATGGCTTCCATGCTATATATATAATCACGTCCAAGGAGTAGATTGTAATCTAGTGGAACTTGGACTACAATTACGTTCAAATGAACAGTTTTCTTTCTCAAAGTTATAGGCAACTTTGGAAGGATCCCTAATGGTCGACTGGTTCCTTTGTTGAAGCCCGACAAATTTTGTTTTTCATGCAAAAGCGATGGCGAACCAAGTGCTTTCCAAGCAGTGCTTGCCAGACACGATCATTTTGTACACATGTACTATGATTCGAAAGGGTACATTAGATGGAAGGTGAGGTTTCGCTAGTTGGTTCCAGTTAAAGAAAACAACCAGACTGCTTGGAGGAGGTATCAAATAAATGTCTGGATAAGTTTGATGAACTGGTGGGGTCTCTTCCTGTGGTGAAGGAATGGGTAGATTGCCCCCACGTTCATTAGACTCTATATCGACAAAAAGAATTTGAAAGGTGTCGTTCTCATCCTCTTTGGAAACTATATCATCCGAAGGTGGATTTTCTGAAGGAAAGACCAGGTCGACTGCCATCTTGACTAGTTGACTTTGATCTGGTATGGACTTAGAAGGTTCACTTTCAATGATAGGTGATTTGATCGACAATTGAGTTATGTCAATTGGGTTTTCAACTAGCGGAGGACTTGGCAAGAGTTTCTTCTATCTAAGTGGAAGCTGCTGTGGTGAAGCAGGATGGTTATCCAAAATGCTTTTGGCTTCATCCAGAAAAGGACAACGGTAAAGAGTGTGATCACCTTCACATAACCTACATGGAACTCTATCTTTTCCTTTCTGTTGATTGACTTCGTTTTCATTAGTTGATGGTGCATTGTCAACCTGACTGTCAGGGGTTGATGACACTGAATGGTGCAACCGGGGAGACCATTCTTTCAAGATCCGCAAGATGTAAGGGAAATCTCGATGGTAATGGTTCTCCTTGCAAATCGCGCATGGAGTTTTTGGTTTGGAAACTTTAGTGTGCAGATTTTTGCCAGACGATGCTTTGGTGTTCCCTTGTTTAGCAGGCTTCTTCTCCTTCTCCTTCCCTTTCTTTTTCTTCTCAGTTACTTGGTTTTTAGTGTCACTAGTTTCACCAAGCGAATAGGAAGAAGGGGAAGGAGAAACAAACGAAGTCGAAGGTGAAGGGGTAACTTTAGTATTTTCTTGTTGTTGATTAGATTGTTGAGGAATTGCGATGTTTTGAACAACATAGGTCGAGAAAATCCATACTGGCAGGCCAATTGTGATTCCTGGAAGGGACAATGTAGCCATATATGGAGAACCAATATCTTCCCAAGAGGAGAAAGGACTAGGATTCCCTCCAAGGGGGATTCCTTGATTGGTAGACTCCATTATATCAACCTCAGATCAACATGGGAACAAGGATGATATTCCGTTTAAAATAAATTTTAAAGACACTTGAACACAACTTGCTTTTTCAATTTTTAAGAGTCGAGAAAAAGCTAAAGGTGACTCTAGTTTCCTTTGATTTTTAATGAGCCTGAAGTGACAAGTGCTCAGATGGACCATTTTTTAAGGAGTCGAAAAGGAACGAAAGTGACTGCTCTAGAAGTCTAGCTAGAGGGTTTACCAAATCGATCGTAAAATTGCAAAATACACCTTGGTGATATATGATAGAGAAATTACCAAGGACTTATGTACGGCATTCAATCTTCCCAAATGTTGTGTTTAATGCATTACGATCGATAGGGCAGCAGACACAACTTCCTAAGGATAAAGTATGATAGCCTATTGTGGTCTCCCAATATATATGCAACGGTACGAGGAGCACAGTCCCTACTAGCACTTGTTGTATAAAAGAGGAGGAATCACCCAACCTATGATGAAAATGATAGTTACCAGGTTTTACGACACCAGAACACGTCTCTAGCCTAGACTTCTAGATGTGTTGCATTAGATTCCAAAGCGTTTTTATGTTCATTGAGGTTTATTTTATGGTTGATCTTGCTTAGAAGTTTGTCTTTCAAGGTTCACCACGTGATGTAGATGTGAAATTCCTAAATATGCAATCTAAAATGATAAACAGTTGTTTATGTTCTTTTAGCAATGAAAATCCTAGCTACAAAGGAAAGAAGATAACGATTTTTCTTTCAGCAGAGAGCATAGAGCACACACTAAATGCACTTTCCTAAATCAAAACAAGCAATCAAAATGTAGATGCACATGCATGTATTTGTTTTCTGCTTTCTTAATGTGTGAATGACAAAAAGAATGCTAAGTACAGATCTGAACTATTTTCTTTCAAAGTGACAATACTAACAATTTTCTCTTTTCAAAACGAAAGGAATATTGAGATGACACTCTTTGATTTTGAATTTAAAACTATTTTCGACACTTGAAATACTAACAATTTCAAATTCAAGTACAATGACAAAAGTACAATGAACTATCTAGAAGAGGAAGACTTTACGACACTCTTCTTTTGATTCAGAATGACAATTATGACATTTGCATCAAAGACGACAGTTCAATTAGGCTACTTTCGACAAAGGAAGATTGAAAATGATCGATAAATACACAAAAAACATTTACAATTCCTAACTAATGGAGGCTGAAATAATGTGAAGGAAGATGATTACTGCAAGAAGGTATTGATCATGAATAGCAAAACTACTGAATAAAGCTGAAAACAAAGAGAAAAATCAAATTTTAGAGAAGAAAACATAGTTTACTCAATCATCACACCTACAACACAGGGGAACAGGGATGCATCTCACCTACAACACATGGGAGGTGCGATGCATCCAGGTTGCATAGTTACAGATAGTGCGATGGGCCATGGAGTGAAACTAAGCTTGGTTTTTGCTCAAAACTTGCAGCTAAGTTCAGTGATTTAGGCTGAGTAATGATGTACACTAAACACAAAGCATAAGGGTAGGATCTGATGAGGTTTTGAGCTACCAAAAGGGCACTTAATATGCTTTGTAAGTTAGATGTTTAGTTCATAAACCAACCCAGAGATTGACTAAAGTAGCGTTTTTCTACTTCGCAATTGAATAGCAAAGGTGTTTCGAAGGCTAGCCGGCTTAACTTCAGGCTTCGTCTGTAGTTTACAAAGAAAACAATAAACAAACAAAACAAACTATTCATTCCCCAATGGAGTCGCCATTTTGTTTCAAGGAAAACTAGTGTTGATTAAAATTTCTAGTCCCACTAACACACGTAGCTATCTTAGAAACAAACAATGAAAGCTTTTCAAGAGTTCCTTTAAGTGTGATAGATGGAAGAGAAGAATAGAGGACAACATCATACTATTACAGTTACCATATTCATCCAGAAAAAGGCCATTCATATGAAATTTTGAGTAGGTCCATAAATCAGAAAAATACACTTGATCATAATGCCGTGCAAACCGGTTCATTCATTCATTCATATCAACTCAAAGGAAGACTCAATACAATATACATTAGGCGTAAAGCCTTAATCAAATACATAAAACACCATAGCCAAAGGATTCCTTAGACCTGAGGTTGAGTCTAGCTTTGGTCACTCTGTAACTGCTCAAGTCCTTAGGACCCTGTTCTTATGTGCTTTTGAATCCTCCCAGATACTCACCCCCTCTCTGTGTTGTCTTCTTATTTTATCTTCTCTTTCGTTGTTCCAACTGGCAGTTCTGTTCGATTATCTTTGCTCTCGACTACTTCCCACTCTCCTCCTTATCCTCCCAGCTATTCTTGCTCACTCTCGACACCTTGCCGCAACTGCCCATCTACTATATATTCTTGCTTCCTCCCTCATTGTCATCTCTGCATCTTGACCATTGCTCTCACCACATGTTCTTCGCCTTAATTCCTTCAAAACTTTCAAAATTCAAAACAAAGGCCCCAACAACTGTAGTGTTTTTCCATGTGTTATAGTATGCCCAAAGTGCCTCTGGAAGCTTTTCTTCCCAATCTCTTGTATGCAAGCATAAAATGTTGGTTGGGATTACTTCAAGTACCTTATTGGTATATTCCACTTTCCCATTAGCTTGTGGATGATATGAAGTATAATTTCAATGTTTGATTTTTTATTGCTCCATAAATTTCTACACCAATTTGGATGTGAATTGAGCTCCTTGATATGTCACAATTTCCCCTATAACACTAAAACGAGTGAAAATATCCTAAAAAAGAAACGTAAATATAGCATATTTCAGTAGCAGAAGGAAGTGGCTTAGCTTCTATGAATTTTATAACATAATTTGTACAATTTTTTGGCATTATGGTGTTCATGGTCACTACTATCTAGTCTTGTCAATGGTTTCATGATGGATGTTATCTTATGTTGGAATTGATGTCCATCCTATGTAGACTAGCTGATGTATTGATGCCTTACATGTAGCATGGTGGCAGATGGATTTGTTGACATTGAGATGGTTGTGTTGGCATTGATGTCAACCTTGTGTTTGCTTCATAGTGCTTTGATGTAATCTTTATGATGCCTTGTTATGGATTGATTGGAGGCATTAGAGATGTTGCTATAGGTAATGGAGATCTGATTCATGTTGATGGTTCATCATGTTCTAATAGTGTTTATGTTCTTGTTCATGACCTAGTGAAGGAACTAGAGGATGACTTGTTGGAGTGGTGTGTTGTCTTGATGATGTTGTTGTAAAGGCACTACAAAGTTTGTTCAGATGTGATGCAGCTGTGCCGGTGTTTGAGGAGAGTAGAGCACTTGTTAGAAATTGTGTTAACTCTTGTTTGTTGGCCTATTTGTAGAGGTGTCAAAGGACTTGAAAGAGGTTTGGAGGAATGTACAAGAGGTGATGTGTTAGAAAATGTAAAGTGACAACTTATTGTATCTTATTTTCTTAACCTTGATAATTTCTTGTGAATCTTAGTTATCATCTTTATTTTCTTTATTTAGATTTGTTCATAAAAAATATCAAGAAATTGTAACAACAAAAGAGGACACATATATTGACGCTCACTCAGGGAAAAACCCCTACAAGGGGAAAATTAGAAACTCTTTTCTTCTTAGAATCTGCTTCAAACGAGATACAAATACCCAACACCTAGACCAAGTCCTTCTCCTAGTACTTGGTAGGCCCTTCCTCAAGTCCTTCCTTGATTTTGTACCAAACTACGTCTTTCTTGTAGCTTCGACTTGCCATATACTACTACTCCATCTGCAATTTTAGCCCAGCTACATCGTCCCAACACTTTTTGTGAAAACCCTAATCTATCTTCCTTTTGAGACCTTCCTAGAAAAATACAACTCTCCCCAAGGTCAACTAGGTGAAGAGGATGAATAAGCTCTATCCAAAAACTTGTTCATGCATTTCTTATCCCCAACAACAACTTCACTCCCCAATAATTCATACCTGCAACTTCAGCCTCTTTATGGTTGCAAAATCCCTAGCTTCTTTGCACATGTGAGAGAGATAGAGCCTAGAAACAACAAATTTTGTCCTCCCAACTTCTCCTACACTTTTGCTCTCCTTTTCCTAAGTTCAAAGTTAAGGTTCTTATGTTTTTCCTTATACTTTTCCCAAACCACAGGAATGTAGGGTCATGCATGTGGTTGGCAGGCTCCAACCAAAATTTGGTAGGATTTTAAGTGCAGTTCAAACCAAAATTTGCTAGTTTTGTGGGTGTGGTTGAGGCTTAAAGCGAAATTTCCTTCGCATTCCTCGTGCACATTTGGAGTATTTCAACATTGAATTTCCTATAAGGTTCTAAAATAATTGAAAAAGGTCGAAATTGGTTGGAAAATTCCTCTAGTAGGTGTGAATGAATTAAGTGCACATTTAGAGGTGATAATGGTTGGATTTCATTAACTTTATGCACTCTCAATGCCAGTCCAAAAGTGAAATTCACCCTATATGTTTTATATTATTCACTTTGGAGCTAAGAATGGTTAACGGTGTATGAGAGAGATAAGGTGCATAGAAGTAGAAGAAATGATCCAAATTTAAATAGGAACACAACAAATTATAGATATAACCATAAATACAAAGATGCAGTAGAAATAGTACTTCATTTCATTAATATCAAATACAAAAATATGTTTACAAATGGAATGGAAAAAAGACTAGCTTGCGTGATGGTAGCTTATCTCTGAGAAGAGATGTGGCAGATACATGCCTCTGAACTATGTTACAATGGGGACCAAAGGCCTATTTATTATTGAGAAACAATGGAAAGACCTAAACATCTAAAAACCTAACCCTAGGAGATGAAGCACCAAACTATGGGCCCTGTTTGGGTAAATTGGTACATCAACCTCCTAAGGTCATAACTTTTGCATACAATCTCTATTTGATGTACACAATACCTCGTTAGAAAGATCTATTTGAGGAATACACCTTTTGAGTGGAAAACATTAATTTGTACCCAATTTTGGCCTCAATTTTCCAAAAAAACTTCGTTTAGGGCCTCAAAACGACTCCAGAAGTTTAGGACCCAAAAAACTACCAAAAATAGTTAATTGTGTTACAAATAAAGAAACTTAAAAATTGAAAGAGATGGTGGTGGGGGTCTAAATGGAATAGGTAGGTGGCCATGAAAATCCACCTAGATTAGTCTTCCCCCCTTAGGAATCAATGGTCCCCATTGCGTTGAGCACCTCCATGTGATGGGAAACTTCTGTTGAACTTGGTCCCTGGTGAGCCACTTGCCTTGGTGCAGGATTTCGCTAGTTTTGACAACCTGATATAGTTGGATCTTCTACTGGTGAGTGTTATTGACCTATATGTCCATAATTTGATCATTTGTGGCCTATTCCATGCAATCTGGGTGTAATTCTGTTGGTGTGAGTTGTTCTGCAATGTCTGATGTGTCCAGCAATGGTGGGAAGTATGGTCGAAGGCAGTCCACATTGAAAACTGAGTGAAAGCCAAGGAATGGGGGAATGTTGAGCTCAAAAACATTGTCTCTCATATCCTTGATAATGGTTTAAGGACCATATCGAAGTGGTATGAACTTCTGATGGGATCCGATAAGGCGTTCTTTCTGCAAATGCAACCAAAATTGGTTGCCCACCTGAAACTTGTGTGGCACCTGATGTTGATCATGTCATTGCTTGTACTTGGCATTTTCCACAATAAATTGGTGATATATCGTCCCGTTGGTTAGAGGTGCTCCGAGAGTCAGATCAAACAAATGTTTGACCTAACAGTGCAACGATACCCGTGTGGATGAGGAGAAGACGTCCCAGTATTCTTCCACAACCATATCCACTTGCTTCTGCTATGTGCAGGAACCCTTCCTGGGGGCTTTGGCTGTGGCTATTCTCTTCTCCTTACTTTGAGAGCGAATCAAGAAGAAACAAATTTCCTAGTCTCAGAAATGACCTTACAACATTGCTTAGTAGAGATCAAAGAGACAATGGTAGGTGGGGCTACCTACGGTATCCATTGTATTACCCAAATAAATAATAACATAGGTAGATCTAGACTCATATAAAACATTTTTCTTCCACAAGTATGGCTATCCTAATAATACATCACAAATGTTAAGAGGAGCAAAACCACACAATACCTCATCCATGAAGGGCTTGTTGTTGTAGGGAAGGCGACACTGCTGGCTGACTCAGAGATCTTGTCCTTGGTAAAGCCACCAGATACTGTAATATTGTGGGTGTGGTGTAGTCAGTAGGCCAAACTGCTTCATGACCTCTACTGAAATGAGGTTCTTTTGGCTCCCACTGTTGACAATGAATTGCGGCAGCGAACCCTTCACCCACATTTGAGTGGAAAAGATGGTCCCCTTCCTATATATCTTCGGGGTCATTCTTATGGATCTTGGTGGTGGCAACAGTGATGTTGGGTTGCACGTCAATAATCTCCTTCCCTTTGTCATTCCTCTTGTTAGGTTCTAACATAGAGTTGGAACATGCATCTATTCTGAAGCCTTCAACTCAGCCACCAACGACTGCTTGGCTCGACACTCACCTGTGTTATGAGCGGGGCTCTTATGGAACTCACACCACATTCATGTTTCCTTTTTTGACTTTGTGGTGTTTTTATTTTCTTGTGGCTTCGACGGGTTGTCTTGGGTCACCCCGCCTTGGCTTTGTCCTTTTTAATCTAGTTTCAGGGCACATCTCCCTTGCTTCGATTTTGCAAATCCAAAGTCTCACTTCTTTTGTTTAAACTTCTGCTACATCTTAACAATGTATCGGTACGTCATGTCAAGCGAGGAGATGTACAAGAACTCCATCTTGTCTTGAATGTTCCTATGTAAGAAGGAATGGTATTTGAGTACCAAATTCTGCTTAGAATCCTTGATACCCAACTTTGTGAGATAGGGTACGAAACATATTTTAAAAATCTGGCATGTCTTGGTCCCTTCCCTTCTGCAGCATGGTCCACTTTATGTATTTATCCTCACAGCTTCCAACAAGGTAGTACTGCTCCTTAATGATGTCCCGATATGATATCCAAGTTGGTGCAGCTGAACATAATGAGGGTTCTTTCTTGTCCTTCTACTCATAGTATGTTTCCCACCAGTCCTTGACGTGGGGGTGACTTTGAGAAGAGATAAAGTAATCTTTTCTAGGATAGAAAAATCATGAATAGAAAACTAGCCTTCTAACAAATTCAACCATTTATCTATAGCATCTGCATCTATTTGACATTCAAATATGGAGATGTGAAAGTTATCTTGTACCTTAAAAGGTGGGGCATTTCTAGAGTAGCTATCGGAAGTATAAGCGTTGACTTCGGGTAGTTGTTGAAGGATCTAGGCAAAGTTGTCCATCATTGCATTCCCCTATCGCTCCAGGGATTCTTCGAGAAATATTTTGGAAGGATCTCTCTCCCCTTTGTCTTTCTTTTCATCCGCCATGGAAGTCCGTCAAGATTTGCGATGCTGGTCTTGCAAAGGTTCAACCAGTTCAAGCCCTAACTCCTTATATCACGACCTTGTTGGGGACATGCAAGGAAAAATGGATAAAGAGAAGACCGCTCTGATACCACTGATCTAGATTTAAGCATGAATGCAAAAAATTACAAATATAACCATAAATACAAAGATGCAGTAGAAATAACACTTCATTTCATTAATATCAAATGCTGAAATATGATTACAAACTGAATGGAAATAAGACTAGCTCAAGCGATGGTAGCTTATACCTAAGAAGAGATGTGGTAGCTACATGCCTCTAAACTGCATTACAAGGAGGCTCAAAGGCCTATTTATTATCGAGAAACAATTGAAAGCCATAAACATCCAGAAACCTAAACTTAGGAGATGAAGCATCAAACTATGGGCCCCGTTTGGGTAAATTGGTACATCAACTTCTCAGAGTCCTAACTTTGGCATATGATTTCTGTTTGGTGTGAAAAATACCTCATTATAAATATCTAACAGAGTAATACAAATTTCGAGTGACCAACACCAATCCAGTACCCATGTTGGCCTCGATTTTCCCAAAAAACCTTGTTTAGGGCCTCAAAACGGCTCTAGAAGTCTAGGACCCAAAAAACTACCAAAAATAGTAAATTGTGCTACAAACAAGGAAATTGAAAAAATAAAAGAGACAGTGGTGGGGGTTGAAGTGGAATAGGAAGGTGGCCACCAACATCCACCTGAATTAGTCCTCCCACTTTAGGAAGAAATGGTCCCCACTGCATTGAGCGCCTCCATGAAATGGGGAAAGTTTTGTTGAACTTGGTCCCTGGTGAGCCACTTGCCTTGGTGCGTATGTTAACGAGCTTTGATAACCTGATATAGTTGGATCTTTTGCTGATGAGTTTTTTTTTTACAGTGTTGGACCTGCCAACATGTAAGGGGATCTCCTCGGTAAGAAGTCCTAAGTAGACCTCAGTGCGTTTGTTGTAGGAGTCCCAGCAGTGGGTCATACGATATCACCTTGACCACAGTTGCGTGCAATGGAAAGCCATATGTCCTTTTTGGTAGCAAGGGTTGACCAACAAATCAAGCCAAGGAAGGTGTATGAAGGGTTCTAACACACAGAAAGTGGAATGAGTGCGCCCCTTAGAAACCTGTGGAAACACACGGTTTGGAAGGGAACACACAAGAAAAGATACATCACTAGCTGGAAGGCAAGTGAACCAATGATCCAAAGTGATGGTTAAACCAACAACACATCTCAATAAGATTCATACATACATATATTGAAAGGTCCATACATACACGCGTAAGAAAACATATAAATATACCATTAGAGTAACCAAGATAGTTGAAATATAATAACAACATATGCATGAAACATGTGGGCAATGTTATCTTAAGAAAGTGAAAGTTCCGATCATACATACAACCATGTCCAACTACTAGTCCCAACAGTGGAATGTTACAGTCAGTGCCGCCTACTCCTCTAAAGAGATATACTAGCTCTGCATTGTGGAGAAGCCAAGGCTTATTACAATACACTCCAAGATTTCTCTAAGATACACCTATAGGAAGCTTGGCTCCCAAAAGCCTGTACAATGAGTTATGAGGTTCTATAAATAGCAAAGGGTGGGGTGACATTCCCCCTTTCTGACTCTTCACCTACCCTCATGACCCTTCAACTCCTACATGACTGTTACATTCTACTATCAACACTTGGTCTTTCTCTTTTATAAGATGTTACATTACAATCTGCACATGTACCCATGTGAGACAAAATAGGCTTGAGAAATCCATGAAAGACACTACTAGGACTTGAACAACTATGGGAAGACCAACTCTTCGACATCCTCATGATGATCAACAGTGGCCAACTGAGGCCAAGCTTGGTAGTATGTGTTGGTGTCCACGTGCAAAATGGTGACATCCTGTTGAAATCGAACTCTCGCCTCCAATGCATTCGGGTATACTGATTTGGCACCTCTTTCCAACTCATTTGTTAACACGGACATCCTAGTCTTAAGTGCAGTCAAACCAGCAACATACTGATGCATAGTGTCTGTGTTGATCTCCAAGTCTACGCTAGTGGCTATGTGCATCAACTCATCAAAGTACATGTCTAGCTCCATTTGGACTTGGTTCTTTGACTTTGCCTTGCTAAGTTTGCCAATAGATGGGATCACGTGCATGTGCAGAATGACATCCATGCTTCTGAAGACCCATGCATGTGAAGCCTGCAAACTGTTGATGAGTTGTGGGAGTTCCTCATAATTTTGGATCTAAATCCAGATGTGTTCCTTAAAATCTATCGCTTTGGGTTTCATCATCTTTGGAAAGTACAATTGGGCTCTTTTGTACCTCATTGTCCATGTTTTCATGCAATCAATATTAATGTGCAAATTTTAAAAGTTGTGTTCTCTCCTAGCACGACGCTGCTTCCAATCATTGATATGGAAAACTGACTTGTGCATGGTGTTGAATCTAGAATACAACTTTTGCATGACTACTTTGAGAGATGATATTTCATCCAATATCACTCTCCTCAACTCTACTCGGGTGGATGATGTAATATTTTCTCCTCCTTGCTTGGCCACTTCTAATTCCTTAGCCATTCGCTCGTTCTCCACTATCAAGAATCGAACACTCGAGTTGGTGGCTTTGACATATGCTCTGGTAGCATCGGTCAATGTTGTTGGATGCTTTTGCACATCAGATACGATCACTCTTTCTTCAAACTACATAGGAAATGTGTGGACATTTAGAGTAGCCGCTCTACGCAACTACACAACTTTGTGTTGCAAATCGTCGAAATATATGTTGTGCATCTCCACTTCCAGATTGTCTTCAAGGATATCTATGTCTCCTTGATTGCTTGGGACTTTCTCTACTTCCGGATCTAGCAAAGCGGTGGGGTGACCTCTCAGTTATGAGACATGAGATCAATATCCTGTTCGGACTCTGGCTGCACCACATCCATATCCGTTTGCTCTAGCATCTGTTCAATCTCTTGATCTAAGTCCTGCTCCTGCGACTTCTCACACTGTCTGCTCTATACCAGTTGCTCAGATGAGTCTATAACTTGTATGGGCGTAGTTTCATCAATCTGTGCATGTTGTACCTCCTACTATGTCTGTCCCTTCTGCGCTTCCTTCTCTCTTCTAAGCAGATCCTATTATTCCTAAAGTTGTTGCTTCAAATATTGCAACTCCTTTTATGTTTCCTCCATCCTCCATTTCTCTCTTTGCCTTTGCGCGTTCCTGCTCTCGCGCTATTGCCTCTTAGCCTCAAACTCTAAATCTACTTTGAACTTGAGGCTTTTTTCTACCACTATGTTGTTAATAACCTTTCTCTTACCTTTTCCATGCGAAGGTGTGTTACCCTCTGCTGTTGCTGAGGATGGTTCTCTCTGAGATGTTGCTTCCCTATACTTTACTAACCATTCCACAGCTATGCCGATCAGTTCATTGAGCATGGAGAAGCTGTGACAATATCTCCATGGGTCTTCCTTAAGACAATGACATGCCCTGTTGATCCAAGGAAACCACACTCTCTGGCAATGTTCCTTCACCAAAAAATGTGGTTCATACAGATTGAAACTTCTGGTACTGAAGGTGAATCTCTTTAAATCCTCCGTTTCAGCCTCAACAAGCTTGAAATTACATATCTAATACAACCCGATCTACAAAGGAAAAACATGTCAAGGTGCCTTCTTCTTCCTGTGCAGTCTAGATGACAACCCTGTCGAGATGTGATACAACATTTCTTGCATGACGATCTTGTCAATGGAAAACTTTGGTAAAACAGGCGAAGGCTTCTCCACGTTGTACATCCATTTGAAGGCGCCAAGGGGTGAGGCATACCAATCTTCTATGTCGATCAATGCCTCCATTGTTTCCCGTGACATGCAAGGTGGATCCTACTCGAATATCATTTTGTACACCAGGGTGACAAAGTGGTCTATTAACTGTGTGATAACTCCCCGGAAGATGGATTCAGAGAACAATCTGCAATAAGTGTGTATAAAGGTTTCTGAAGGTGTCCATGCCCAAATCAAACTTGGGAACTTCTGACAGGCACAGATTTCATCTAGTATATATGCGGACATGTATATATGTTCTTGTTGACCCTTGGGTAGATATTAAGCTTTAGTCACCTATTCCTTCAACCTGAGAGCCAACATGTTGAACTAGTTGCATGGCCTTCCTTCGCTAGCTAGTTGGTCCAATGCAATCACCTAACTCTGCAGGAAGGTCTCTGTGCTCTCTTGGCTATATAAGTGGCATGAAAAGATGATCAAGTATTGATATGCATTCTACAATATCTTCTTCTTGTAAACTATGTTGGGTGTTGTCCTGAGCTTGGCTAGCTCTTTCACCCAGCTCTTCAAGATATCTCTAGAGTTTGTGTTGCTATTGGGTTTGCTGAAGGGTCTCTCCATTGTAATCACTGACTATGACAAGTGATACATCTATTGAAATTACTTCACCCTGAAGGTAGAAAGCTTTGTCTCGCTGACACTACTCAATGGCATTGTCTTAATGTCAGTGTGCGAGACAATGCAATGGATCATGTCCATGCATGGAAACACAGGATACCTGCATGAAATGCGATACAATCCAAGCTTGTGGAGGTTGACATGGACCCTGCGGTCTTCCTGATCTTCCTCAAATGTGCCTAAGAAAGTGTCATTGATGTCTTTCCATTTCATCTTGATGTATCTGTCTATGAACTGGTTGGTGTCTTCATAAATGGGCAAGCTCATAGAAACTTGTTCAACTGAACCTTCAATTGCACTTCCAATGGTGTCCTTCAACCCTACTCTCTTGGAGGCCATTGTACCTATACTGTTGAGAGATAGATGAACACCTGCTATACCTAGAGACATAGCAACACTCATGGAAAGAAATATGTTAGTTTAAAACCAAAACAAATCTGAGGAGTGACATTCAACACACCTGGGTGAATGGCAGTGAAGATTGCACATTTTTCACCAAGAGGCTAGGAGACTGACTACCAAAATTATGCAAGGCACAGTCTGGGATGTGAGGAGGTTGAGTGATTGCTAGAGCTATGCAATGGACAATCCATCTTGCCCTGCTAAGGATTGAAACTTTGCAATTCACAATTTCATTCAACAAGGGCATGCAATCCCAGGGACTGCATTACGCAATTTTCTGTGTCAGTAGGGCACTGCCTACCATAATCACGCAGAGAATACTGGAGGTTAGTGCTCTCTAGGTTTGTGTAATTTATAGAGGGAAGGCAGAGCCTTCACTTCCATAAATGCATATTGTTGTTTGGGCAAGGCAAGGTCCGGGCCAACGCAGCCCAGACTCCTCGACGGGCGATTGAAAACACGAGAAGGTTTGAATGCATGGCGAGACTAAGTGTAGGCAAGAGTGAATGATCATCCATTCAAATAGTGAATGCAAGATTCAAAAAATGGGAACGCTTGCATGTGTGTGAAGCAAGTCACCACAATGGCGACCGTCAGTGCAAAACAATGTCATGCATGCGACAACAATGAGATGCACATAAAAACTGAAATGGTACTTCTACAAGCTAACATACATTAAAACAACAACAACCATTCAAGAAAACCAAGCAAAAAACATTCATACAAAGTGAAATACAAAAAGCGATAGAGAAGCAACAAATGACGTGAAACGCATACTTAGAAAAATCTGAGTTGAATGTGTTGAAGACTCCTATATGTGATGTGGAATATCAAATCTCCAAGATTAATGTGAGGAATGAGCTCTACAATGTCGAATAAATAAGTTTGATAAGGATGAAGATTATGACACACGTGCCACAAATCTAGGAAAAAAAGACACTTGGAGGAAGTTTCTAACACAATCTTTGCATGTAACCTCTAGTTGTTAAAAATATGTCCCTAAAATCTAGGGATTCTTTTTGCATGTTTATTTTTCACTATTTCGGGAAAAGCATCCCATTCATGCAAATCAATATTTCTTAGTCCCAGAGTGAGTCGATTAACCTGAAGGCATGTGTAGTAGTTTGTAAGCCTAGAAAGGGATTTCCCCAGTTTCAGGGCTGAGCAAGGCTAGTTATCCCTTAGGCATTGCACAATTATGGGGTCAGTAGGTCACTGCCTCCTAGAATTGGACAATTTTGGACTGAAGCCTAGTGACGGGCTAGATTGCACAATTTCCTGAGGGAGGGTTTCCTAGCTGGATTGCACAATTCAGGAGCCCAGCAGGAAGCCCAACAGGATTGTGCAATTTTTGGGGGAAGGCTGGTTTCCCTTGAGAATTGCACAATTTTAGAGGGATCATCTCAGCGAGAGATTTTCCTAAGTCCCGAATGACGGCCTGCTGGTGGGAGGCAAACAAGCTGACATGCTCAGGCTTGAAAGCCACTAAAACTCAGTTGAAACCTATGTACTTGAAAATGCAAGACATGCTACTAAGGATGCTTGGTAGGAAGGCTCCAAAATGAAGCTAAGGCAAACAATTTTGGGTGGTTTTAGCCACTACAACACTTGGCGACACACTCATAGAACTCCAAATCTCTGAATAGACCTTGTTTCTTGAAAAGAAAGTCTAACACCTCCAGAAGTATTGTTTAGTTCTCTGATCATCTTGACTCCCACACTAGCTTGATTGAAAGGTGTAGCATCTTCCATGCTCTTGGTTGGTCAGCACGCATTCCAAGCCAAGTTGACACAGTTGTTTTGATTGGGATGAGGAGTATATTGGTGCACAAGCAATATGATAGTCAAAGTTTAAGTTTCATCTCTAGTGTTGCTCCACTACCAACAAGCCTGAATAGTATGTCGGTGGAGTGACGCAAGAACACAAGCATCACTCCACTACCAGCGAGCCTGGTCAGTACCCCAGCAAAGTTACTTGCACCACCTCTCTACACAGGAAGCCTTTCTCTTCTTTCGCCTTATTCATTTTTCATTTTTCAAAATTTTCACATTTTCATTTTTTTTTCATTTTCATAATTGTGCATAACACTTATTCATTTCATAGGCAGAAGAGGGATCCCAACTTATTGAGAGCAGAAAAGGTTGTTCCTTCAAAAAATTATTTTATATATACCTATGACGTGCTCTTTAAGGTTTTCCCACTCACCCTACTCTACTTGACTGATCTGACAAGGGTTAACCAAAAACAACCGACTAGAGTAGGTGATACTAGTTAGCATGCAAGCATTGTGTTTTCATCAAGGTTCACTTCGAAAAGCACGTATTTTCCATTGGTGTATCATGGATTGAAGACAACATTTCCTACATATAGAGACATGACAACAGATAACCAAGTATTGATAACTGCACAAGTCCTCCTGCACTTTACCCTCACTTTTTTCAAGAGTCGCACGTGGTTTCATGCGAAACTAACCTACGAACGTAAATGAGAAAATAAACAACTAAAAGAGAAATGAGGAGAAGGAAAATTCAAAAGAAAAGAGAGTAAGCAAACAAACGCACAAAGCAAGAAACAACCATGCATGCGAGAAAACAAGACAAGAAGCAAACACTACTTGTACTCCTAAACTAACATTGCATGGGACTCATCACATGAAGTGATATTTCCAATGCAGCGACTGGCGCATTGGTCGACCCATCTTGGTGAAGGCATGGTTCGCAAATAGCATAGTCAAGCAAACCAGCAAACATGAAAGATATAATAATAAATGCAAACACACTCCAAGTTTAAATGCATCCATAGTAAAAGAAATGAGTGAAAGAACATGACATTCAATTGGTGGACTTACCATGGTGTTGTGCTACACTACGTGTAGATGTTGAACATATGCATTCTCTTGACTGTGACATGCAAGGAAATGAGAGAAACAAAGTCAACCTGCATCACCTGTGTGTGCTTTCTGTGTAGGATTCCTCCAATGCATGAGTGATGGGATCATCTAATTCGGGTGGAGGAAGCAAAATATGTGTGTGGGATTGATCTTCAATGCATATAGATGAGTGATGAGGAGTCTGGGGTGTTTCAAAAATCTCCTGAACAGAAGAGAAACCAACCTCAAGACAGCGAGATCCTGACATAACCATCATCTCGGGCTGAAGTGCCTCAACAGTCTGTGGGGTTTCAACTTTGTCGACAGATAGATCATAAAAAACATGTGGCTTAGAAAAATCAACAATGATATAATTATCGTCATGATCGAATATGGGAGTAAATGGATCACAAAAATTATGATCAGAAAAATCAATGATTTCATCAGCATCCTCATGATCTAATGAATCAAATAGAAGGGTAGATTGGAAGCGAGAATGTTCACCCTTTGTGTTTCCAAAAAAAGCAGATGAAAAATTAGGTGGATTTTCAATGGATGATTCGTCCTCTCTGCTAATGAAAGATGGGCTAGCATCCACTGTGTTCTGTGAATAATCAACAATGGGTGCATCCATAGATGGATTTACACAAGGAAAATCAAAGATAGCAGAATCACCAAATATGTGAGGAAAAAGTGGAGGAGGCGCAAACGGAAGGAGATGATCCTTTGGCACGAGTTAATGTTCAGGTTCCCAGTCATACTCATCATGAATGACAGGGCAGGTTGGTTTTGCAACACCAAATCCGTCGATGGCTTGATTTTCATTCACAACAAGTGTAGAGTTTGAAAGGGAAGAATACAAGACAATGTAATCCAGAGGATCAACAGAACAAGAAAATAGAGGCTGAGGTAACAAATGCATGTGACAACCCATGGGCTTCACAACCAAATCTACACGAAAGTTGAGAGTAGTGATGTTGGGAGGATATGACAGTTGAATAGACATGTGTGCATGTTCTCCCACATCACTCTGTGGTGGTGAATCCATTTGATGTTGGGACGACCAACAGTCACTTGTGACAGTAACTGTGTTTGTCTGTGATTGCATAGCTCCGTCACCTAAGTATGTTGAGAGGGGTTTGAACTTCAACTTCATCTTGGGATTGACTGATTTTTTAAGAAAATATTTGAATCTTCCCCAAAGATATTGAAACTTCATCTGGCTTTTCAAAGCTTCAAATTTCAATACATAGAAGCGCTGCCAAAAACCCATAGGCGATTCTTGCAAAGTCTTTAGTTGTTTTAACAATTTTTTTTCAAGAGGTTCTGGATCAAAATGATGGAAAGTGGATTCAATGAGATCACATAACTGCTCAAGTGAGTGCATGCTACCAAGCGGCAGGTTGTTGCACCATTGTTGTGGGGATTCCTGAAGTATGTGTGAAAGGAGCAAGCTGACCTCTTCTACATAGAACGCATCTGCATCATCAAGAAATGCAAAGTCTTGCAAGTAATCAGGCTAGGCCACTTCGCCTTCACCATCATACATGAATTTTGACAAGAGATCAAAAAATTCCCTTTTGATGTCGAGAGGTTTAGCATTAGAGAAACATCGTGAAGGGATGAGCCTAACGGTCTCAATGATAGATATGTGAAGATTCAAAACAGGATGTGAGGACTCAGCTTATCATCTGGACCTCCTTCTAGCGTCAGAAACATTGACGGTGTTGGACCTACCAACATGTCAGGGGATCTCCCCGGTAAGAAGTCCCAACTAGACCCCAAACCATTTGGTGTAGGAGTCCGACCGGTGGGTCGTATAGTATTGCCTTGAAAGCGGTTGCACGTAGAGGAAAGCAGGATGTCCTTGTTGGTAGCAAGGGTGTGACCAGTGCAATAAGCCAAGGAAGGTGCATGAAGGGTTCTAACACACGGAAAGTTGAATGAGTGTGCCCCTTGGAAACCTGTCGAAACATACTACTTGGATGGGAAAAAATGAGCAAAGATGCATCCCAAGATGGAAGGCTGGTGAACCAACAATCTAAAGTGATGGTTAAACCAACAACACATCCCAATAAGATTCATACATACATATATAGAAAAGTACATACATACATGAGTAAGAAAAAATATACATATATCATTAGAGTAACCAAGACAAATGAAATACAATAACAACATATGCATGAAACGCGTTGGCTCTATTATATTAAGAAAGTGAAAGTTCTAATCATACATACAACTACTAGTCCTAACAACGAAACGTTACAGTCACCGCCGCCTGCTCCTCCAAAGAGATATACTAGCTCTGCACTGTGGAGAAGCCAAGGCTCATTATAATACACTCCAAGATTTCTCTAAGATACACCTATAGGAATCTTGGCTCCCAAAAGCCTGCACAATGAGTTATGAGGTTCTATAAATAGAAAATGGAGGGGTTACATTCCCCCTTTGTGACTCTTCACCTATGCTCATGACTTTTCAACTACTACATGATTGTTACATTCTACTTTTGACACTTGGTCTTTCACTTTTACAAGATGTCACATTACAATATGCACATGTACCCATATGAGACAAAATAGGATTGAGAAAGCCATGAAAGACACTACTAAGACTCGGACAACTGTGGGAAGACCAAATATTCGACATCCACATGATAATGGCTGGTGGAGAACTGATGCCAATCTTGGTAGTCCATGATGGCGTCCATGTGCTCAATGGTGACATTCTACTGAAGGCAAACTCTCGCCTCTGTTACATCTGGGTACACTGATTTGGCACCTTTGTCCAACTCATTTGTTAACATGTGCATCATATTCTTGAGTGAAGTCAGACCAGAAACATATTGATTCACAGTGTCTGTGTTGATCTCCAAGTCTACGCTAGTGGTTATGCACATCAACTCATCAAAGCACATGTCTAGCTCCATTCAGAATTAGTTCTTTGACTTCACCTCGGTGAGTGTGCCAATAGATGGGATTGTGTGTGTGCACACAATGACATGAATGCTTTTGAACACCCGTGCATGTGAAGCCTACAAACTGGTCATGAGTTATAGGAGTTCCTCATAATTCTAGATTTGATTTCAGATACATGACTTCAACTCTATTGCCTCAGGCTTCGTCATCTTTTGAAAGTGCAATGGAGCTCCTTTGTACCTCATTGTCCATGTTTGCATGCGATCAAAAAAAGTGTGCAAATTTGACAAAATGTGTGCTCTCCTAGCACAATGTTGCTTCCAACTGTTGAGATGAACAACTGACTTACGCACGGTGTCAAATCTAGAATACAACATCCTCATGACTACTTCAAGAGATGATACTTCATCTAGTATCACTCTCCTCAACTCTACTTTGGTGGATGATGTAATCTATTCTCCTACATGCTTGGTTGCTTGTAATTCCTTAGCCATTCACTCATTCTTTACTATCAAGAATCGAATACTCGAGTTTTTGGCTTCGGCATATGATCTGGTAGCATTTACCAATGTTGTTGGATGCTTCCGCACATTAGATACGATCACTCGTTCTTCAAACTACGTAGGATATGTGTGGTCATCCGGAGTAGGAACTTTGCAGGACTGCACAAATTTGTGTTGTGAATCGTCAAAAGATATGTTGTGCATCTCCACCTCCAGATTGTCTTCAAGGATCTCTGTGTCTCCTTGATTTCTTGGGACTTGCTCTGCATGAGGTCAATATCCTATTCAGACTCTAGCTGCACGACATTCATATCCATCTGCACTAGCATCTATTCAATCTCTCAAGCTAAATCCTGCTCTTGTGACTGCTCACCCTATCTATTCTATGCTATCTACTCGGATGAGTCTATAACATGTATGGGCACAGTTTCATCAATCTGTGAATGATGCGCCTCTTGTTGTGTCTATCCCTATTGTGCTTCCTTCTATCTTCTACACAGCTCCTGTTCTTCCTAGAGTTGCTACTTCAACTCTTGCAACTCCTTTTCTATTTCATCCATCCTCCATTTCTCTCTTTGCCTTTCCATGTTCATCTTGTTGTGATGTTGCATCTTAGCCTCAATCTCCAATAATGATTTTATCATGAGTGGATCTTCTTTGAACTTGTGTATTTTTTCTTCCTTTATGCTATCAACAACCTTTCTCTTTCCTTTATCATGCGCAAGTACATTACCCTTTTCTGGTGCTAATGATGGTGCTCCCTGAGATGCTACTTCACTTTTCTTTGCTAACAATTCCATAACTATGCCGACTGGTTCATTGAGCCTAGAGAAGTTGTGAAAATATCTCCATGGGTCTTCCTTAGGCCAATGACATGCCCCGTGGATCCAAGAAAGCCACACTCTCGCACAATGTTCCTTCACCAAGAAATGCGGATCATATGGGATTGAAACTTTTGGTGCTGTAAGTGAATCTATTGAGCTCCTCCGTTTCGACCTCAGCATGCTTGAGATTTTGTATCACGTACAACCCAATCCGCAAAGGAAGAGCGGGCCAAGGTGCCTTCTTCTTCCTCTGCAGTCTAGCTGACAACTCTAGTGAGATATGATACGACACTTCTTCCATGACGAGCTTGTCCATGGAAAACATCGGTAAAATATGCGGAGGCTTCTCCGCCCTATACATTTGTATGAAGGTGCCAAGGGGTGAGGCATACCAATCTACTATGTCGATCAATGCCTCCATTATTACCTGCGACATGCAAGGTGGATCATGCTCGAATATGATTTTGTACACAGGGGTGATAAAGTGGTTTGATAATTGTGTGACAACTCTGCGGAAGCTGCATTCGAAGAAAAAATTGTAATAAGTGTGTACAGAGGTTTCTGAAGGTGTCCATGCCCAACTCAAACCTGGGAACCGCTAATGAGCATAAATTGCATCTAGTATATATGTGAACATGTATATCTCTGCTTGCTGACCCATAGGTGGATGTCGGGCTTCCGTCACTTGTTCCTCAACCTAAGAGCCAACATGTTTGATTAGTTGCATGGCCTTCCTTCGCTGGCTAGTTGGTCTAACAGAATCACCCAACTCTATGGGAAGGTCTATGTGCTCTCTTGGTCGTATAAGCAACATGCAAAGATGACCAAGTATTGATATGCCTTCTGTAGTATCTTCGTATTGTAAACTAGGCTGGGTGTTGTCCTGAACTTGGTTGGATCTTTCACACAGCTCTTCAAGATATCTCTAGAGTTTGTGATGTTGCTGGGTTTGTTGAAGGGCTTCTCCGTTGTAGTCACCGACTGTGACAAGTGATACATCTATTGAAAGTCCTTCACCCTGAAGGTATAAAAATCTATCCCACTGACACTACTCAATGTCATGGTCTCAGGATCAATGTGCAAGGCAATCCAGTGGATCATGTCCATGCATGGAAACACAAGATACCTCCATGCAATCCGGTACAAGCCAAACTTGTGAATGTTGACATAGACCCTGCAATCTTCTAGTTATTCCTCCAATGTGCCTAAGAAAGTGTCATTGATGTCCTACCATTTCATATTTAGGTCTTTGTCTATGAACTTCTTGGTGTCTTCATAAATGGGCAAGCCCATAGGCACTTGTTCAACTGCATCTTCAGTTGCACTTCCTATGGTGTCCTTTCACCCTACTCTCTTGGAGGCCAATGTACCTGTACTACTGAGAGACACGCGAACACCTTCTATACCGGGAGACATCGCAAAACTCATGCCAAGAAATATGTTAGTTGAAAGCCAAAACAAATCTGAGGACTGACATTCAACACACCTGGATGACTAGCAGTGAAGATTGCGCAATTTTCACCAGGAGGCTGGGAGACTGACTGCCAAAACCACACAAGGCATAGTAGGGGCTATTAGGAGGCTAACTAACTTTTTGAACTATACAATTCACAATCTAGCTTGGCCTGCTAAGGACTTAAACTATGCAATGCGCAGTTTCAGCCAGCAAGGGCATACAAGCCCAGGGATTGCATTGCGCAATTTTCTGGGTCAATAGGGCACTGCCTCCCCAGAATTGTGTAGAGAAAGCTTGGAGGTTAGTGCTGGCTAGGTTTTTGAAGTTTCTAGAGGGAAGGAAAAGCCTTCACTTCCATAAATGTGCATTTTTATCTGGGCAAGGCAAGGTCTAGACCAAGGCAACCCAGACCCATCGAGGGGCGATTAAAAACATGAAATTTTTTAGATGCATGGAGATAATTAGTGTAAACAAGAGTGAATGATCATGCATGCAAACAATGAATGCAAGATTCAGAAAATGGGAACGCATGAATGTGTGTGAAGTGAGTCGCCACAAGGGCAACCACTAGTGCAATTCATTGTCATGCATGCGACATCAGTGAGATGAAAATAAAAACTTAAATAGTGCTTCTATAAGCTAACATACATTAAAATGAAAACAGGCATTCAAAAACACCAAGAAAACAACATTCATACAAAGTGAAATACAAAAAGTGACAAGAAAAGCCACAAATGACTCCTAGATGTGATGTGGGATGTCAGAGCTCCAAGATCAATGTGAGGAATGAGCTCTGTAGTGTCGAATAAATAAGTTTCATAAGGATGAGGCTTATGATGCGCATGCCACCAATTTAGGAAAAAGTGACACTTGGAGGGAAGTTTCTAACATGATCTTTCCATGTAACCTCTCGCTGCTAAAAATAGATCCCCAGAATCTAGGGATGCTTTTTGCATTTTTCTTTTTCTCTATTTCAGGAAAAGTAGCCCATGCATGAAAATCAGGATTGCACAGTCCTGGAGGGAGCCAGTCAACCTGAAGGCACATGCAACAGTCTCCAATCCTGGAAAGGGATTTGCGCAGTTTCTGGGCTGAGAACGGATAGTTGTCCCTCAGCCATTGCGCAATTTCTGGGGTCAGCAGGTCATTGCCTTCTAGAATTGCGCAATTTATCGGTTGAAGCCTAGTTTCAATTTGGATTACACAATTTCCTGAGGGAGGGTTGCCTGGCTAGATTGTGCAATTCTGGAGCTGAGAAGGATTGTGCAATTTTTAGAGGGAGCATCTCAACCATAGATTTTCCTAAGTCCATAATTTTGTCTTTAGGTGGGAGGCAAACAAGATGACATGCACAAGCTAGCAAGCCACTGAAACTCAGTTGAAGCCCATGTACTTGATATTGCAAGACATGCTGCTAAGGATGGTTGGTAGGGAGACTCCAAAACGAAGCTAAGGAAAATTTTTTGAAGGTGGTTGTATCCACTACAACATGTTCTTAACATGTATGTCCATAATCCAATAAGTTGGGGTCTGTTCCATGAAGTCTACATTTAATTTTGCTGGTGTGAGTTTTTATGGAATGTCGGATGTGTCCAGGAATGGTAGGAAGTATGGTCGAAGGTGGTCCACATTGAACATCTGGTGGAGGCCAAGGCATGGGGGAATACTGAGCTCAAAACCATTGTCTCCCACAGCCTTGGCAATGGTGTAAGGACCATATTAGAGTGGTCTGAGATTCTGATGGGATCCAGTAAGGCATTCTTTCTGCAAATGCAACCAAACTTTGTAGCCCACCTGAAACTTTTATGGAATCCGATGTTGATCATGTCACTGCTTACACTTAGAATTTCCCATAATAGAGCGATGATATATCATACCATTGGGTAGAGGTGTTCCAAGAGATAGTTTGAATGAATGCTTGACCTAGAAATGCAAGGGTACCCATGTGGGTGAGGAGAATATGTCCCTATATTCTTCCACGAACATATCCACCTGCTTTTGTTGTATGGAGGAATTCTTCCCTGGGGTCATCGATCTGGCTATGCTCTTCCCCTTACTTTGATACTGAATCAAAAACAAAACAAATTTCCCAGTCTGGGAGATGACCTTACTACATTTCTTAGCAAATATCAAAGAGGCGGTAGTAGGTGGGGCTACGTCCGGAATCTTGTATTACATATTACACAAAGAAATAATAACAAAGCAAGGTCTAGACTCATATAAAACATGCCACATCCACAAGTATGGATTTCCTAATAATACATCACAAACCTCAAGAGGAACAACATCACACAATACCTCATCCATGAAGGGCTTGTGTTGTAGGGAAGGGGACAGTGTGGTTGACTCAAAGATCTCATCCTTTCTGAAGCTACCTGATAATGTATGACTACAGGTGTGGTGTAGTCGATAGGCCCAACCGCTTCATGACCTCTACTGAAATGAGGTTCTTTTGGCTCCCACTTTCGACAATGAATTGTAGCAGCGAACCCTTCACCAACATTTGTGAGTGGAAAAGACGCTCCCCCTCCTCTGGATCTTCAGGCTCATTCTTATGGATCTTGGTGGTGGAAACAGTGGCACTGGGTTCTACGTTAATAATCTCCTTCCCTTTGTTATTGCTCTTGTTAGGTTTGAACTAAGAGTCGGAGCATGCATCTGATTCTGAAGCCTTCAACTGGGCCACCAATGACTGCTTGTCCCGACACTCACTTGTGTTATAAGTGGGGATCCTATGGAACTCACACCACTTTCATGTGTCCTTCTTTGACTTCATGGTGTTGTTAATTTGTTACGGCTTTGACGGGTTGTCTTGGGTCACCCCACCTTGGTTGTGTCCCCTGTTCTCTAGTTTGGGGGAACCTTTCCCTTTCTTTAGATTCACAGATCCAAAGTCTTGGTTCTTTTGTTTAAACTTTTACTCGATCTTAACAGTGTATTAGTACACATGCCGAGAGAGGAGATGTCCAAGAACTCCATGTCGTCCTGAATGTACCTGTGTAGGCAACCACAGTATTTGAGTGCCAAATGCTTGTCAGAATTCTTAATACCCAACTTTGTGTTAAGGGTATGAAAGATATTGGTAAAATTTAGCATGTCTTGGTCCCTTCCCCATCACAGCATGGTCCACTTTATGTATTTATCCTCCTAGCTCCTGATAGGGTAGTACAAGTCCTTCGTGATGTCTTGAAATGAATTCTAAGTGGGTGCAACTGAAAAAAAGTGGGGGTTCCCTCTTGTCCTTCTGCTCACAGTAGGTTTCCCATCAGTCCTTGATGTGGGGGGTGGCTTTGAGAAGTATAGAAGTAATGTTTTCTCAGCTGAAAAAATCATGAATAGAAAAATATTCTTCTAGCAGATTCAACCATTTATCTATGGCGTCTGCATCTATTTGTCCTTCAAATATGGGGATGCCAAAGTTAAATTGTACCTTAAAGGGTGTGGCGCTCCCAAAGTAGCTACTGGAAGTAGATGCATCGCCTTTGGGTAGCCACTGAAGGATCTAGGCAAAGTTGTCCGTCATCGCATTCCTCTGTCACTTGAGGGTTCATTGAGAAATACTTTGAAAGGATCTCTTTCCCCCTCATCTTTCTTTTCCTCTACCATGGAAGGTCATTGGAATTTATGAGGTTGTTCTTGCAAAGGTTCAACCAATTCAAGCCCTAACTCCTTATATCCTGACCTCATTGGGGACATGCAAAGAAAAACATAGAAATAGAAGATTGTTCTAATACCACTGATTCAAGTTTAAACATTAATGCAACAAATTACAAATATAACCATAAATACAAAGATGCAGCAGAAATAACACTTCATTTCATTAATATCAAATGCTGAAATATGCTTACAAGTAGAATGGAAATAAGACTAGCTTGGGTGATGGTAGCCTATATCTGAGAAGAGTGGTGGCTACATTGCTCTGAAATGTGTTACAATGAGGATCCAAGGCCTATTTATTATTAAGAAATAATGGAAAACCTTAAACATCCAAAAACCTAACCCTAGGAGATGAAGCGCCAAACTATGAGCCTCGTTTGGGTAAATTGGTACACCAACTTCCTGGGGTTGTAACTTTGGCATACGATCTATGTTTGATAGGCACAATACCTCATTAGAAAGATCTATCTAAGGAATACAACTTTCGAGTGGCCAACATCAATTTATAACCAATGTTAGCCCCAATTTTTTTTAAAAACTTCATTTAGGGCCTCAAAATGGCTCCGGATGTTCTGGATCCAAAAAGATGCCAAAAATAGTAAATTGTATTACAAATAAGGAAACTTAAAAAATAAAAGCGACAGTGGTGGGGGTCCAAGTGGAATAGGTAGGTGGCCACCAAAATCCACTTGGATCAGTCCTCCCCCCTTAGGAAGCAATGGTCCCCATTGCATTGAGCAGCTCCATGAGATGGGGAAACTTCTACTAAACTTGGTCCCTAGTGAGCCACTTGCCTTGGTGCAGGAGTTCGGTAGCTTTTACAACCCAATATAGTTGGATCTTCTACTTGTGAGTGTTCTTGACCTGTGTGTCCATATTTCGATCAGTTGTGGTCTGTTCCATGCAGTCTGGGTTTAATTTTGTTTGTGTGAGTTGTTCTGCAATGTCTAATGTGTCCAATAATGGTGTTAAGTACAATCGAAGGCATCCACATTGATCACTGGGTGAATGCCAAGGAATTCAGGAATGCTGAGCTCAAAAGTATTATCTCCCATAACCTTGGAAATGGTGTAAGGACCATATCAGAGTGGTTTGAGCTTTCGATGGTCTCCGGTAAGTCCTTCTTTCTGCAAATGCAACCAAACTTTGTTGCCCACCTGAAACTTTTGAAGCACCAATGTTGATCATGTCACTGCTTGTACTTGGAATTTTCCATAATAGAGTGGTGATATATGATCCCATCGGGTAGAGGTTCTTCGGGAGTGAGATCGATTGATTGCTTGACCTAATAGTGCAAGGGTACCTGTGTGGGTGAGAAGAAGATGTCCCTGTATTCTTCCATGACCGTATCCACCTGCTTTTGCTATGTGGATGAACCCTTCCCAAGGGTCGTGGATGTGGCTATGCTCCTCCCCTTACTTTGAGAGTGAATCAGAAAGAAAACAAATTTCCTAGTTTGGGAGATGACCTTACTGCATTTCTTAGCAGAGATCAAAGAGGTGGTGTTAGGTGGGGTGACCTCCAGTATCCTGTGTAATGTATTAGCGAAAGAAATAATAACAAAGCGAGGTCTAGACTAATATACAACATGTTGCTTCCACAACTATGGTTTTCCTAATAATACATTACAAACTTCAAGAGGAGAAACATCACACAATACACCACCTATCCCTCTTGTCTATTTTTTCTTGGTTATGGAACAAATTCACTCGAAAGAGTGGAATGCCTCTTCCTCCTAGTGGCCCAATTATAACACAACCCGATAGCCTATTAGTGGGTAAGTTTGACTACATCAACACTTAACTAGAGTTACAATATAGACTCTTCTAGATTCTTTTACATCATAATAACATGGCTAGCCCCTATTTCCATGAATAATGGGGGTTGGCACAACATTCTCCCAAATTATAAGTGTGAAAATAGGAAGGTCAACTTCTCAGTGGCATAACATTTAAAAACAAACTTTGATTGATGTGCTTCTTGCGTTGTTGGAAAGATCTCTATCTATAGAACATCATGATAAGGTGTGGTTCTAAAGTGGAAAATTTTACCCCAATAAAAAGTTGTTCGATGCCTAAAAAATATCCTAAATGATAAAAAAACTTTCACATGAGCCGATTCCTACAGTTTTTCCATTCTTAATGCATCAACATGGATGAAAAACAATATAATGGTCCAGTTTGGATCAAAAGATGTTAAAAATATTTAAATGGTAGGAAAGATTGCAAATATTATGATGGGGAAATGAATAGTTCAAAAAAATTTAGATCCAAGTAGCCCTATTATAAAAATTCACATCAATGGTACCAAGATTCCAAACACTCTGATTGATTTAGGAGTAGGCATTAATATTATGAGAAAGCACACTATGGATCAATTAAAGCTTTCTAATCTTTAATAGAGCCCAACTTTATTATAGTTAGTAGAAATATATGTTATTAAACCTGATGGTATATTAGAAGATGTACTTGTATCTTTAAATTCATAACAATATCTTGTTGATTTTATGATTTTAACTCCCAAGAATAATTTAGGAGGCCATCCCTTAATCATTAGTAGACCTTGGCTAGTTATAGTTCATGCATTCATAAGTCGTAGATCATGTGATATGTACATTTCTAATGGAATTTCTACTAAAAAAATCACATTGTATCCACTTTCAAAAACAATAATTGAAGTAGAAGTTAAGCTTGGATTATGATGATAATGAAGAATTTGAAGATTTTCAACCTGTATTTACTTTTTCACAAATAGATGAGGAGGATTGATTGATAAATTTGAAAAACAATAATGACTTTTCTTCATATTGTGAACATGATCAATTTTTTCAAGAGCAATGTAATATTGAATATTTATCATCTGGGCAATCCAAAGTAGCTTTATATTTTATGGAAAAGTTTGGCAATTCTTTAGTGGAAAATTTTCCACAAAAAACATTAAATATTAATAGTAATTTGGAATAATTCCAAAAGAAAAAATTGATTAATATGCTACAAAAAATTCCTCAGCATATGCATGGGAATATATTGATATGAAATGAATTTATCCTAACACATGTATGCATCATAGTTATATTCAGCAAAATGTGAGACCAGCTAGACAACCTCAGAGAAGGGTGAAACCAGATCTGAGAGAAATTGCTATGGAGGAACTACAAAATGGCTTAATGTGAATTTCATTTATCCAATATTAGATAGTTAATGGGTCTTACCTTTAATGATTGTTCCTAAGAATAGTGGAAAGTGGAGAGTGTGCATTGATTATAGATAATTGAATAAATCTACTTTAAAAGATAATTTTCCACTACTTTTCATTTATCAAGTACTAGATACCTTAGCTGGGGAGAAATATTCTTCATTTCTTGATGGTTTCAATGGATATAACCAAATCCAATTGGCACCAAAATATTAATTCAAAATAACCTTTACATGTCCATGAGGTACATATGCTTATAAGGTACTTCTTTTTGGGTTATGTAATGCACTTGCAACATTCTAAAGAGTAGTCTTAGGTATCTTTTTTTGATTTGATTCATGTTTGTGTAGAATTTTACATGGATGATTTCACTATCTATGGAAATACTTTTGAAGAAGCACTTGAAAAGTTAGAAAAAATTCTCATTAGATGTAAAGAAGCAAATATTTCATTAATTCATGAGAAAGGTTTTATGATATTTAATGAGGGAATTGTTTTAGGTCGTCGTATTTCAAATGATGGAATCAAGGTGGATGCATTTAAGGTAGAGGTAATTTCTAAAATTTTAGTTCCTACTTGTCAAAAATATGTTATAATTTTTCTTGGTTTTACAAGATATTACGAAAGATTCATAGAAAACTTCACAAAAATAGCTTCTTCACTCTTTAAACTTACAAAAAATTGTGATTTTCTTTGGAATTTTGACTGCCAAAAAGCATTTGAATCATTGAAGTGAAAAATTACTGAAGCACCAATTTTAAGAGGGCCTAATTGGTCTCTCCATTTTCACATTTCAAATGATGCTTTAGATACAGCTTTAGGAGTTGTGTTGGGATAAAAAGATAAAACTCCTTATGTTATTTATGACACAAGTAAAAATTTGGCTCATGCAGAGTTAAGTTTATGGTAACAAGAAAAGAGTTTTTAGTTATTGTTGTTGTCATTAATAAGATTCGATATTATATTACTAGTTATGAAACTTTCATTCATACAAATCATTCTATTGTTAGATAGATAATGAATAAGAAAACTACTAATGGCGGGATTACTAAATGGTTGTCATTATTACAGGAATTCAATATTACCATTCGGGATAAGCCAGGAAAGGAAAAAAAATTTGTTGATTTCCTTTCAAGGATGCATAATTATAATATTGATACCCCTATAAAGGATAATTTTCCTGATTAATATCTCTTTACATTGTCTAGTAAATCTCCTAGGTTTGTAGATATTACTAAATACTTGGCTAAAGGAATGTTTCCCCCACAACTATCAACCAAAGAATGACAGAAAGTTATCAAAACCAATGCACCTTACTCATGGATAGAGGGAGAATTACACCAAATTATACTTGATATGATCATCCAGAGATGTATTTGAGAGGATGAAGTACTAGAAGCCTGCCATGATGAACCATGTGGAGGAAACTTAGTTGAAAGAAGAATTGCATATAAAGATCTTATTTTGGGATATTATTGTCCTTTTGTTTTTAGGGATTCTAAAGAATATGTCAAAATATGTGACAATTTCCAAAGAATTGGAAAACCCATGCAATCAGATGAGATGCCTCTGCAACCTTAGGTACTTGTAGAGCCTTTTGGAAAATGGGCTCTAGATTTTGTTTGTCCAATCAACCCTCCATATTAATAGAAAAGGTATATTCTTGTTTGTGTTGGAAACCTTGAGCATTATTGAGGTGGGAGGGGGGGGGGGGGGGGGGGGGGGGGGGGGGGGGGGGGGGGGGGGGGGGGGGTGGTGAATCAATACTGTGTCTTCTTAATTTTTTTTACCAAATTAGACTTCTCTATTGAATCATGCACAAACTAACCATGGTAAATTTTAGGTGTGAGTTTTAACCCAAAGGCAAAATTTAAGGGGTTTTTCAATTTAGAGGGGCGAAATTTTTATAAAAGACCCATTTCATATATTTAGCCAAACTTTTATTTAAAAAATAATTATTTTTTTCATTTTAGCCTAAACAAAAAGGGGTGGATAAACTATGAAAAGACTCATTTGACCCGATTCACCTAGTTTTGGATGTTATATTCCATTACAATCGCCCATTTTTTTTTCTTTGCAATGTTAAATTCGTTTGCAATCACCCATTTTCTGGTTTGGGAGGTGGTTTGGGAGGTTGTATTTGGTTACAATAAATAAAAAATATAAATAAAGTGGAGGTATGGTAAATAAATAAAATATCTTCTGATAAATATAAATAAAGTGGACGTATGGTAAATAAATAAAATATCTTTTGATAAATATAAATAAAGTGGAGGTATGGTAAATAAATAAAACCTCTTTTTATATTTAGTCCATAACCCTCTTTCTATTTAAGAATGATCAAAAAATAGGTTTTATTTAAGTGAGTCCTATGGGCCAAATACAATATTTATAAAAGAGGTATGGTAAATTAATAAAAATATAAATAAACTAGAGGTATGGTAAATAAACAAAACATTTTTATATTTACTCCATAAGTCACCTTATATTTAAGAACACTCAAAAAATGAGTTATATTTAGGTGAAGCCTATGGGCCAAATTATTATTAATAACATGCAAAAAAACATGGTTAACCCTGATATTAATATTAATAAAAATAAAGATGGCACATGGTATTGACCCATGGTAATCACGTAGAATGTAGCCTATTTAAAGGGGGAATTAAACCAACATAGAGCCATCTTTACTTTGGATCTACTAAGCCCCAAGAGGGATCAAATATCGTGATATACAAACTAGCATAGAGTGAAAAATATGTGGTCCCTCTCGGGGCTTGGTAGATTAAGAGTAAAAATGGATCTTGTGCTTTAATGTCACTTAAACATTTTAACTTGGTTAAAAAAAAAAAAAAAAATCAATTATTAATTTTAGTAATTTTTATAAATTACTAATAGTAGTTTTTAAGCTCCAGGTTTATGATAACCCATGGTATTGACGCTTAGTAATACCATGGTATTCATGTGAGCATAAACTATTTAAAGGGGAAGTTTTGTAAGCTTAGATCCATCTTAATTCTGGGTCTACCAAGTGGTGAGAGGGATAAATAGATGTCATCCCTCTAAGAGTAGTAGATGTGGAGTTAAGATGGATATAGGTTGGTTTTTATGATAATGAATATATGAAATAGACTTAGGAAATTATATTGTAAAAAACATCTTAAGGTGCATGGTTAAAGCTACATTTAGTCACTTCACAAAATTTAGTAAAAAATACCAATATCTCCATTAATATTGGGTTTTTTTATTAAAGAAAAAAAAAATTCAAAATAGTGAAACCTTATCACTCTTTCCACATCACCCTCGTAGAAGAGAGATAGTCGCTACACAAATTTCCCACCATTTTTCAAACTTCCTCAATATGATATCTTCATGAAAAAGTTAAGGTATTGATGTTGGATTAGTTGTTTGAAAAACATGTTGGTTTCTACAACCTTTCATCTGCTCTATTATTCTTAGTTTGTCATAATGATTTGTAGGGGTTGGGCCACTACACCATATTTTCCTAAAAGGTAGAGTTTGTGCACCAAAAAGGAAATTAATCCACATGTTACAACACTATTAAAAAATGAAAGATGTATGAAGGTAGCGAATTATGCTAATAAGCAATTTATATTGGGAGAGACGTAATTAAATTTATTATTTAATTGAAGATTTCCAATTAAAATAATAATAAATCTACATTTATATATTTATATATTGATTGGAAGGCTTCTGATAATGGTCACCTCTTTTCATTATATCCCCTTTAGTCCTTTTGGATACCTACTACTTTCTTATATTATATAGTTGTGGCTTGCTACTTGTTGGTGTGGTAGGGTAAACAAACCTGATGTGTTTTTTTTATCTTACAGTTGGAGTCTATGGAATAATAAAGAAATGTGATAGCTTGAAAAAAGTAGTAGAGTATAGATTAATCTCTCCTACCTTGACAGAAGTCAAGATCAACACCTACAAGAACTTTGTTGTGGAATATTATCAAAACTAATAGAAGGACATGAATAGTGTACAGTAAGAACCTTGACAAACACGACCACTGAAACTTGCAACATTTTTTGTAGGAAGAGAAAATTATGTTTCTTTTTTCCAAACATGTATGTTAGTATATTACAGTTTAACGAATATGTTTTCCTATTATCATATATGGTTTCATACTTTAACAAAACATTTTCCAAGAATTCACAATGTTTTATTATTTAGTGAAATATTTTCTAAGATCTTAAAAGATTTTGTAATTCAGTGAAAGATTTGCCATGGCTTTACAAGATAATATAATCTGGTGAGAGATTTGCCAAAAAAATTATATATACATATTATATTATTGATAGAATCGCCTTCCAATTTTCCAATGTATCATGTGGATTCACCCATTTATTATACATATAAACTTAGGGTGGTTCTTAAAATTTTCCATGAAACTAACCAACATCTCAACGAATCATAACATGTGCATCATATAAACAGAAACCAAAATAATCATAAGAAACAACATAAACAATATAATTATGCACATTCACATCATACATAAGAAAAGCAAGATATCTGGTGGAAAACCCCTATGGGAAGAAAACCACCCTTGTTGTTGTTGTGTTGCTATGAATCTTCTATTAAGAAAAATATGTATTTTACATAGAGACATGACCTCTTATACAATCAACTGATCCCCATCAGCCAAGAGGCTCTATTCTACTAATCGACTCTGAAGACTATGTTGTCACACGGATCTATAGACCACCACTCACTAAAATCCACCATGATCAACGATCCTTTCCCAACCCTGATTAGACTATCCAACTCCGATTGGAGGGATAAATCATTCCTTTCACTAATTATATGGAATCACCGCTCCACTCTCATGAAGTCATTGCTCCTCTACTCTATGTGGAAGTAATTTCATATATTCTCATACTAGATCCAAAGGATCTTTGCTAAACTTGATACAACTCTACAATACTATCTTAGTAGCAAGACACCATCAACAAATCAAACAAAAACACCACAAACATATTCTCTCCACTCAAGCAAAATAATGGCCAAAATGCAACCATCAAATCTACAACAACGCAATCATCCAACAACATAGACATATCTCACACTCAGCCATAACATCAAACCCTCAATCCAAAATATAATTTATGCATAGTGCAATCAACAACAAAAACACAATGGATATCTACTAAATGCACCAGGAACACCTGTAAAACAAATGTGAGAGTCACAAACTTGGAGATATACCAAGATCTCCATCTCTACCAACAAACTTTGTTACATCTCTCTACATATCTGATATGCAATATGCATTTTTTTTTATCAATACTCTCCTTCATCAATTAGATCTACTAATTTTACTACCATTAGCACTCATACACAGTCTATCTAAACTCTCCACTAGGTATGAAGCATTCTTGATCCAGGTGGATGTTAGTGGCCACCTTCCTATTCCACTTGGAACCCCACCATTGTCTATTTCAATTTTTTAGTTTCTTTATTTGTAGCACACTTTACTATTTTTGGCAATATTTCAGGTCCTTAACTTTTAGAGTCATTTCAGGCCCTAAACGATGTTTTTTGGGAAAACTAGGACCAACATGGGTTGTTGACTAATGTTGTCCACTCAGAATTTGTATTCATCAGATAGATATTTCTAACTAGGAATTGTGCGCGTCAAATGGGGATTGTATGCCAAAGTTACGACCCTAGGAAGTTGATGTACCAATTTACCCAAACAGGGCCCATAGTTTAGCGCTTCATCTCTTAGGGTTTGGTTTTCGGATGTTTAGAGTTTTCCATTGTTTCTCAATGGTAAATAGGTCTTTGAGCCTCATTATAACATAGTTCAGAGGTATGTAGCCACCACATCTCTTCTCAGAGATAAGCTACATCGCCCGAGCTAGCCTTATATCCATTATGTTTGTAAGCATAATTCAATATTTGATATTAATGAAATGAAGTGTTATTTTTGATGCATCTTTCTATTTATGGTTATATCTGTAATTTGACGCATTCTTGTTTAAATCTAGATCAATGGTATTATAGCAGTCTTCCCTTTCTCTATTTTTCTTTGCATGTCCGCAACGAGGTCAGGATATAAGGAGTTAGGGCTTGAACTGGTCGAACCTTTGTAAGACCAGCGTCGCAAATCCTGACGGCCTTCCATGACGGATGAAAACAAAGACGAGGGGTTAGAGATCCTTTCAAAATATTTCTCAAAGAAGCCCTCAAGCGACAGAGGAGCACGATGATGGACAACTTTGCCCAGATCCTTCAACGGCTACCCAAAGGTGACGCATCTACTTCTGGAAGCTACTCTAGAAGCACCACACCCTTTAAGGTACAAGTTAACTTTGACATCACCATATTTGAAGGTAAATTAGATGTGAACATTATAGATAAATGGATGAATCTACTAGAAGGCTATTTTTCTGTTCATGATTTTTCCAGCCAGGAAAATATTAGTTTTGCACTTCTCAAAGTTGCCCCCCACATCAAGGACTGGTTGGAAACCTACTGTGAGAATAAGAACGAGAGATAACCCTCACTGATTTCAGTTGGACCCACTTGGAATTTGTTTTCGGACTCCATCAAGGAGAAGTATTACCTTGTTGGAAGCTATGAGGATAAATGCATAAAGTGGACCACACTACGGCAGGGAAGGGACCAAAACGTGTCATATTTTACCAACATTTTTCATACCCTTTGCACGAAGTTAGGGATCAAGGATTCTAAGTAGCATTTGGTACTCAAATACCGCTACTGCCTACACAGATAAAATCAGGATGAGATGGAGTTCCTAAACATCTCCTCGCTTGGCACAGCATGCTGATATGTTGTCAAGATCAAGCAGAAGTTTAAACAAAAGAAGCGAGACCTTGGATCTATGAATCTGAAGCAAGGGAAAGTTGCCCCCAAACCAGAGAACAAAGGATAAAAATAAGGCAGGGTGAACCAAGACAGCCCATCGAAGGCGCAATAAAAGAAAAACGCTACGAAGTCAAAGAAGGACACAAGAAAGTGGTGTGAGTTCCATAAGAGACCCACTCATAACACAAGTGACTGTCGAGCCAAGTAGTCGTTGGTGCTTGAGTTGAAGGCTTCAGAATTAGATGCATGTTCCAACTCTGAGTTAGAACACAACAAGAGGAATGACAAAGGGAATGACATTATTGATGTGAATCACAACACCACTATTGCCACCACAAAGATCCATAAGAATGAGCCCAAAGATTTATAGGAGGCGGAGCGTCTTTTCCCACTCAGAAATGTGGGTGAAGGGTTTGACACTGCAATTCATTATCGATAGTGGAAGCAAAAAGAACCTCATTTCAGTAAAGGTTGTGAAGTGGTTGGGCTTACCAACTATACCAAGCCTGCAACCATACAGTATTGGGTGGTTTCACCAAGGACGAGATCTACGAATTAGCTAGTAGTGCCACCTTCCCTACAACATCAAGCCCTTCACGGATGAGCTATTGGGTGATGTTTCTCCTCTTGACATTTATGATGTATTATTACGACAACCATACTTGTGGAAGGGACATGTTGTATATGAGTCTAGACCTCACTCTATTATTATTTCTTTGGGTAATATGTTATACAGGATAATCAAGGTAGCGCCACCTACCATCGACTCTTTGATCTCTCCTAAGCAATGTAGTAAGGTCCTCTCCCATACTGGGAAATTTGTTTTCTTTTTTATTCGCTCTCAAACTAAGGGGAAGAGTATAGCCACATACACGAGCCCAGGAAGGGTTACTCCACACATCAAAAGTAGGTGGATAAGGCTGTGGAAAAATATAGGGACATCTTCTCCTCATCCACACTAGTACCCTTGCACTGTCAAGTTAATCATTTGTTCAATCTGACTCTCAGAGCACCTATACCTAACAGGCCAACATATCATCGCTCTATTATGGAAAATAACAAGTACAAGCAACAACATGATCAACATCGGGTGCCACACAAGTTCCAGGTGGGCGACAAAGTTTGGTTACATTTGCAGAAAGAATGCCTTACAGGATCCCATTGAAAGCTCAAACCACTCCGATATTGTCCTTACACCATTTCCAAGGTTGTGGGAGACAATGATTTTGAGCTCAACATTCCCCCATTCCATGGCCTGCACCCAGTTTTCAATGTGGAGTGCCTTCGTCCATACCTCCCACCATTGCTAGACACATCAGAGATTGCATAACAAATCACACCAAAAGAACTAAACATAGACTGCATGGAACAAGACACAAATTATCGGATTATGGACACATGGGTCAAGAAAAATCACCAATAGAATATCCAACTATATCGGGTTGTCAAAGCTGGCCAACTCCTGCACCAAGGAAAGTGGTTCACTAGGGACCAAGTTCAGCAAATTTTTCCCCATCTCATGGCGGCGCTCAACGCAATGACGACCATTGCTTCTTAAGGGTGGATGACTAATCCAGGTGGATGTTGGTGGCCACCTGCCTATTCCACTTCGACACCCACCACTATCTCTTTCAGTTTTTCAGTTTCCTTATTGTAGCACAATTTACTATTTTTGGCAATTTTTCAAATCATGAACTTCTGGAGTTGTTTTAAGGCACTAAATGAAGTTGTTTTGGGAAAACTAAGACTAAAATTGGTTATAAATAAATGATGGGTATTCGAAAGTTGTAGTCCTCAGATATATCTTTCTAACAAGGTATTGTGCACATCAAACATAGATCATATGCCAAAGTTACGACCCCAGAAAGTTGATGTACCAATTTACCCAAACGAGGCCCATAGTTTAGTGCTTCATCTCCTAGGGTTAGTTTTTTGGATGTTTAGGGATTTCCCCTGTTTCTCAATAATAAATATCCCTTTGAGTCTCATTTTAACATATATTAGAGGCATGTAGCTGCCACATCTCTTCTTAGAGATATGCTACCATCGCCCGAGCTAGTCTTATTTCCATTATGTTTGTAAGTATATTTCAACATTTTTTTTCTACTACATATTTGTATTTATGGTTATATCTATAATTTTTTGTGCTCTTGTTTAAATCTAGATCAATGGTATCTGAGTGATATGCTCTTTCTCTTTTTTTCTTTGCATGTCCCCAATGAGGTCAAGATATAAGGAGTTAGGGCTTGACTCCGTCGAACCTTTGCAAGACCAGCCTCGCAAATCCTGATGGCCTTCCATGGTGAATGAAACGAAAGATGAGGGGGCAGGAGATCCTTTCAAAATCTTGCTCTAAGAAGACCTTGAGAGACTGAGGAACGTGATGATGGACAACTTTGCCTAGATCCTTCAACGGCTACACAAAGGCGACGCATCTACTTCCATCGGCTACTCTAGAAGTGCCACACCCTTTAAGGTACAAATTAACTTTGACATCCCCATATTTAAAGGTCAAATATATGAAAACGTTGTAGAGAAATGATTGAATATGCTAAATTCTATTTTTCCATTCATGATTTTTCCAGCCGGGAAAAGATTACTTTTGCATTTCTTAAAGTTTCCCTCCATGTCAAGGACTGGTGGGAAACCTACTATGAGCAGAAGGATGAGAGGGAACCCTGACTATTTTCAGCTGCACCCACTTGGAATTCATTTCAAGATGCCATCAAGAAGCAGTATTGCCCTATTGGGAGCTATGAGGATAAATACATAAAGTGGACCACACTACAACAGGGAAGGGACCAAGACGTAATGGAGTTTACCAATATTTTTAATACTCTTCACGCAAAGTTGGTTATCAAGGATTCTGAGCAAAATTTAGTACTCAAATACCATGATAGCCTACACAGGTACATTCAGGACAAAATGGAGTTCTTGGACATCTCCTTGCTCAACACATCATACCAATACCCTGTAAAGATCGAGCATAATTTTAATCAAAAGAAGTGAGACTTAGGGTAAGGCTTCAGAATGAGATTCTTTTTCCAAATCTAAGTTAGAACCCAACAATAGGAATGAAAAAGGGAAGGAGATTATTGATTCAGATTCCAACACCATTTTTGTCACCACCAAGATCCATAAGAATGAGCCATAAGATCTCAAGGAGTGGGAGCATCTTTTCAACTCAAAAATGTGGGTGAAGGGTTCGCCGCTGCAATTCATTGTCAATAGTGGCAGCCAAAAGAACCTCATTTTAGTAGAGGTCGTGAAGTCTTTGGGCTTACCGACTACACCGCACCAACAACTATACAGTATCGAGTGGCTTCACCAAGGACGAGATCTCCGTGTCAGCGAACAATGTCACATTCCCTACAACATCAAGCCCTTCACGGGTGAGGTATTGTGTGATTTTTCCCCTCTTGAAATTTGTGATGTATTATTAGGAAAACCATACTTGTGGAAGCGACATGCGTATATGAGCCTATACCTCACTTTGTTATTATTTATTTTGGTAACATGTTATACAGGATACCTGAGGTATTCCCACCTATTGTCGCCTCTTTGATCTCTACCAAGCAATGCAGTAAGGTCATCTCCAAGCCTGGGAAGTTTTTTTTCTTTTTGATTCACTCTAACAGTAAGGGGAAGAGCGTAGCCATATCCACAGCCCTCATTAAGGGTTCCTCAATGCGGCGGAATCAGGTGGATACAATTGTGGAAGAATACAGGGACATCTTCTCCTCACCCACATGGGTACCCTTGCAATGTCAGGTCAAGCATTCATTCAATCTAACTCCCAGAATAATTCTACCCAACGGGTCTATATATCACTGGTCTATTATGGAAAATGCCAAGTACAAGCAGTGACATGATCAACATCGGGTGCCACGCAAGTTTTAGGTGGGCAAAAAAGTTTGGTTGTATTTACAGAAATAACATCTTACCAGAGCCCATCAGAAGCTCAAACCACTCTGATATGGTCCTTACAACATTACCTAGGTTGTGGGAGACAATGCTTTTGAGCTCAAAATTCCCCCATTCCTTGGCCTACACCTAGAGTTGAATGTGGACCGCCTTCGACCATACTTCCCACCATTGTTGAACACAACATACATTGCATAACAGCTCACACCAACATAATTCAACCCAAACTGCATGGAGCATACCACAGCTGATCAGGTTATGGAAACACATGTCAAGAACACTCGCACTAGAATATCCAACTATACCGGGTTATCAAAGCTAGCCAACACTTGCACTGAGGCAAGTGGCTCATGAGAGACCAAGTTCAGTAGAAGTTTCCCTATCTCATGGAGGCGCTCAACGCAATGGGGACCATTGGGGGAGACTGATCCAGGTGGATGTTGGTGGAAACCTGCCTTTTCCTCTTTGACCCCACCACTGTCTCTTTCAGTTTTTTAGTTTCCTTATTTGCTTCAATATTTACTATCAGTTCCAACATAGGATTTAGACTAATGTTTTCCACTCGCAAGTTGTATTCCTCAAATAGATATTTCTCACGAGGTATTCCGTGTGTCAAATAGAGATCGTATGCCAAACCCGGGGCGAACATAGGATTTAGACTAATGTTTTCCACTCTCAAGTTGTAGTCCTCAAATAGATATTTCTCACGAGGTATTGTGTCTATCAAATGGAGATCGTATGCCAAAGTTATGACCTTGGGAAGTTGATGTACCAATTTACCCAAACGGGGCCCATAGTTTGCACTTCATTTCCTAGAATTAGGTTTTTGGATGTTTATACTTTTCCATTGTTTCTCAATAATAAATAAGCCTTTGAGCCTCATTATAACACAATTCAGAGGCATGTAGCTTCCATATCTCTTCTCAGAGAAAAGATATCATCACCCGAGCTAGTCTTATTTCCATTCTATTCGTAAGCATATTTCAACATTTGATATTAATGAAATGAAGTGTTATTTATGCCACTTCTTTGTATTTATGGTTATATCTGTAATTTCTTGCATTCCTATTTAAATATGGATTAGTGGTATCAGATCAGTCTTCTCTTTCTCTATTTTTCTTTGCATGTCCCCAACAAGGTCGGGATATAAGGAGTTAGGGCTTGAACTAGCTGAACATTTGCAAGACCAACCTCGCAAATCTCGATGACCTTCAATGGCGAACGAAAATAATGATGAGGGGGTAGGAGATCGTTTCAAAATCTTGCTCAAAGAAGCCCTTGAGCGATAGAGGAACACGATGATGTATAAATTTTCCTAGATCTTTCAGCGACTACCCAAAGGCGACACATCTACTTCCTATAGCTACTTTGGAAGCACCACACCCTTTAAGGTACAAGCTAACTTTGAAATCCCCATATTTGAATGTGAAATAGATGTGGATGCTGTGGATAAATGGTTGAATCTGTTAGAAGTTTATTTTTCTGTTGGTGATTTTTCCAGCCGAGAAAAGATTACTCTTGCACTTCTCAAAGCCGCTCCCCACATCAAGGACTGGTGCGAAACCTACTGTGAGCAATAGGATGAGACGGAACCCTCACTGTTTTCATCTATACCCACTTGGATATCATTTTGGGATGTCATCAAGGAGAAGTACTACCCTATCGACAGATATGAGGATAAATGCATAAAGTGGACCATGCTGCAACAGGGAAGTGACCAAGACATTCCTAAGTTTACAAATATTTTTCATACCCTTCATATGAAGTTGGGTATCAAGGATTCTGAGAGGAATTTGGTACTGAAATGCCATGGTTTCCTACATAGGAACACTTAGGGTGAGATGGAGTTCCTCGACATCTCCTCGCTCGGCACGAGATACCGATACACTATCAAGATCAAGCAAATGTTTAATCAAAAGAAGTGAGTCTTTGCATTTGCAAATCCGAAGCAAGGGAAAGGTGCCCCCAAACCAGAGAACAAATGGAAAAGCCAAGGCGGGGTGACCCGAGACAACCCATCGAAGCCGTAAGAAAAAAACAACACCACGAAATCAAAGAAGGACATAGGAAAGTGGTGTAAGTTCCATAAGAGCCCCACTCATAACAGAAGTGAGTGTCGGACCAAGCAGTTGTTGGTGGCCAAGTTGAAGTCTTTAGAATTAGATGCATGTTCCGATTTTGAGTTAGAACCTAACAAGAGGAATGACAAAGGGAAGGATATTATTGATGCGGAGCTAAGCGCCACTATTTCCACCATCAAGATCCAGAAGAACTACATATAGAGATAAAGGAGGAGAGAGAGAGAGGGAGTGATAAGGAATATGGAGAGAGAGAGGGAGACACAACATTAGGAGGAAAGAAAGAGAAGCGAGCGAGAGCGAGAGCGAGCGAGAGAGAGAGAGAGAGAGAGAGAGAGAGAGAGAGAGAGAGGGATATATAGATATATTGGAGAAAGAGAATCTATGTTTTAGGGGTGATATAGAGAGACAAAAGGAGATAGAGATATTGATGGAAGGTGAAGAGAGGGAAGAAGAGAGAGATGGAGTAAGAGAGTGTGTGTGTTTGGGGGGGGCGAGATAGAGAGACAAAGGAGAGATGGAGGGAGATATAGATATATATGGAGTGGGGAGAGAGGGAAGAATATTTACTGCGCTAGATGCATTGATTTCAGAGTAGATGATGATTTCTAATATTATTTGATTGCTTGCACTAGATGAATTGATTTTAGTGTAGATGTTGATTTCTAATGATATTTGATATCTTGCACTAGATGCATTGATTTAAATGTAGATGATTTCTAATCCTATTTGATTTCTTGCACTAAATGCATAGATTTCAGTGTAAATGATGATTTCTAATCCTATTTGATTGCTTGCACTAAATGCATTGATTCAGTGTAGATAGTGATTTCTAATCTTATTTGATTTCCTGCACTAAATGCATTGATTTCAGTGGATATGTTTTCTAATCATATTGGCTTACTTGCGTTAGATGCATTGATTTGAGTGTAGATGTTGATTTCTAATCCTATTTGATTGCTTGCATTAGATGCATTGATTTCAATGTAGTAGTTGTTTTCTAATCTTATTTGATTGCTTGCATTAGATGAAATGATTCTAGTGTAGATGTTGATTCTGATTTGATGTAATTAGATGTATGATGGTACATTAATTTTAAAGTGATTGGATTAACAATGCACATTGATTTCAGTGTAAGCACAAAAAATTATTGGAAATGTACATTGATTTTTGTGTTATAGTATTTCAACATATTAATTTCAAAGAGAGACAAGGTATGTTGTTTACTACAACAACGCGAGCTAAAGATTTAAATGGTTAACAATTTCAATTGTCCTTTTCATATAATCGATATGAAAATAGGACAAAACTAACAAGGGTGACAATAAATATAGTAGAAGAAAATAGTTTGAGATTGATCACAATGAAGGCTATTTGTAATTGAATACATTCTTATTATTCACATTTTCTACCATTCAACACTATTACATTGTCACTTTGTAGTCAAAAATTTTATTTCATCATTTTTCATCGTTAAAGGTATTAACAATATTTATCATCTCAACAAACTAAGGTAACTAAGAAAATTTAAAATTAAAATCACCAAATTAATCTCAAACATATTTGGCATATTTAAAATGATTATATTAATATTAAATGTATTTACATATTATTGATAAAATTAATCATAGCCTCGATAAATTTTCCTTGTGCGTACACGATTGAAACCATCCTAGATCTATCTCAACTCCGGATCTATCGAGCACCGAAAGGGATCAAATCTCTTGAGGTGCACACCTTTCCTCAAGTTTTGCACTTAAAAAAAGAGGTTGAGAAATTTGATCCCTCTCGACGCTTGATAGATCCAAAATTAAAATAAATCTAAATTGGTTAAATAAAAATTTCACTTAATAAACTGGTCAATAAAGATTTGAAACTTAATATGCATTAACATATTCCCTACCGTGACCCTATTTTATAATATAGTTTTACGCATTATACTATGGCATCTATACCTCAATAACATTAAACTTACTCGGTAGATAACTTTCAATAAATGTAATTGGTCAATCATTGAAATAGGAATTATTAGAGATTATAATAAGAGTTTGTAGATAGTCGTGTGTACCAAATTGTTATGGCAATCATTTTTACACAACATGGGATTTTTTGACATTTAATTTTTTTTATTTGTATTAACTTATATTATTAACTTTTAAACATCCAATTATTATAAATACCTTTCTATACCATTTTTTAATTATATTTATTCTTAATATAAAATTAATTCAAATGTTAAATTAGAGAATAAAAATGTTTATTAAAACTAGTTTTTTTTTTATTAACAACACATTTTTTTTTTATGAAAGTTAGGAATACAAATCATAATCTACATTTTTACACTGTTTATTTTATTTTTTATATTTTTTTTCTCATTATTCTGATGAGAAATGTTTTACAACCTACTATGGAAGAATATATATATATATATATATATATATATATATATATATATTACTAGCTTAGGTCCATCTTAATTCTTAACTCTTGATTTATTGCATCTACCAAGTTAAGAGGGATCAAATCTCTTGAGGTCAAAACTCTTTTAAAGTGATTCCTTTGGGCCCTTGGTAAATCCAAAGTTAAAATGGATTTAGGCCAGTTTATAAGAAATTATATCATATTTTTCTATATTTTTTATATAAATAAAAAGTTATTTTAATTATTACATTTTTTGTCATGGGGTGTAGATATGTAGTACACATCCCATATGTATTATTGTGTAGACTAGAGATCCAAGATTCACATCCACTCGAAATATCCTGATCTACAAATAAAATGATAAATTATAGGTCCAATCCAAATCTACTAGTCTCACAATTATGAAACTGAGGCAATTATAAATTCTTATGATTACAAAAATAAAAAATAAAAAATATAAATTGATTTGAAAATAACCCATAACCTTGTTTTCTTCTTCTTTAGACGCGTGGGAAAACCTATCATAACTCAGCAACAACCATCTCAATAACGATCTCTAGTTGCTAACCGCAAACGCAGCTGACTCATCACCCTTATTCAAAGAAAACCACACAACGTGTTGCTAACGACAAATGTAACTCATCACCCTTATTCAAAGAAAACTATAAAACCTGGAATAACTCGATGGTGGTTTGTAAGGGGCCAGGCTCTAACTCCTACCGGATGCCTCTAGATTTTCAATCGTTAACCTATTTCCCTATGTCTCAAGAAGAAAAGCTCTTAACCAAACAAAAACAGTTTTAAATTATTTTCTTTTTCAAATTCCTTATTTTATATATGTTGAAAAATAAACTAACATTTTATTTATTACACCTTAACAATGAGATGATTTAATGCGGTGCTTCCCTTACATTTACTTCAGATGATTTGGGTTTTCTTAAAAAAGAATATTTTCTTCAAACGATTTGGGTTATCTATATATAGATATATATTCTTTTTAGATTTACTTATATAAACTATAATTCTATATTCTTTTTAGATTTACTTATATAAACTATAATTCTATCTAGTTTATCTCACGTACTTAGAGCTCTAGGATTGTGGTTTAGGAAAAAAAACTAGAGAAATTTATAAATGTAGTGATATGAAAATTATTGATATGATAAGGAAAAATAGTTATTTTAATGAAAAAGTCAATGATTTTGTTTAATTAATATATGTTTTAGAGTTTTAGTAATTTTTTTGGGTTATTGGTTATTGATTTAATATGAATTTAGTGTTTAGAAAAAACTCTTAAAACATTTAGATCGTAAAGAGTTTATAACTTAAATTCTTTATTCCAACAAATTTCTGTCTCATTTTAGAAAATATACTAAAAATACTTCCAAAAATTTTTTACAAATAAACTGCCATATTGAAATCATGTTCTTTTGTAAAATTATCTTAATATAAGATATGATTTAAATTTTTTTAATTTAATTTGATTTTTAATATATATATATATATATATATATATATATATATATTATTTTATTTAAAATTTAATAATTATTAATTGAAATTACAATAAATTCTAAATAAGGGAAAAAAATCCAATTGCATATTCCAAAAACAAGAGAGAAAAATTAAACTGCTGGTAGACAATCTTGTACTCAAATACAACACTGAAACATAATAATAAATATCATTTCCATTGAAGAAGACACTGTAAAAAAAACATTACAACCTTTTTGCAAAGAATGTGGACAAATGAGAGACAGAATTATACTTGCTACCATGAAGAAGCAATGTTCCTATACAGAATTGACTCTGTTATTCTTCCCAACTATTCATATTTTATGTAAATACATGTAAGAGATCAAGAGTCCTTATTGGTTGGCTATGCATCTTGAGCATTATTAAATCTGTTTCAATTATATAAATCTGTTTCAATTATATATTAGCATGTTTTTCGTTATGGATTAAGGTATTTTAGTCAATATGAATTTTCCCAAAAGTTGATATTTATTATAAAACTTCACTTCTATTTATCTAGTTTAATATTAATTTTTTTTGTTTATTTAAATGTTAAAATTTTTAAAGTTTTATGTAAAATTATTTTTATTAAAAAAATTATTAAATTTTTTATTTGGTTGACCGCGAGCAGCTTCCGCGGTCGGTCATCTTCACCGTTCGTCTCACAGTGCTCGAGCACCCATGCTCCGATTGGACTTAACTTTCACCTTATCTCATTAGTACTTTGCCTTGACTTTTAATTAATTAACGGTCTCACGTATAATAATTTTCTTATAGTTTTATACGAATTTTGATATATATATCAAATTGTATTCTAATTCTTTTCTGACTAAACCTATAAGAAAAATTATATTTTAATTTTATATAGCACTTGAAACTATACTTATATTTTAAATTAGTTATTTAATTTTTGAATTAATTCATGTTTTATATTATATTAATTTATTTTCATTGATTCTTCCGTTAGAATTGAATATAGTCTTCAGTAAAAAAAAAGCATCTAATTTTTTTTTTTATAAAATTGTATTTTTATTGATTTTTATTGATATTATTATGATTAGCAGTTGCTCCTAAAGATGCAAAAGTACACTCAAGGAATAGAATATTTGGGAAGTTCATCTCACCAGGAACATAGCATACTTGTGACCCTATTGTTTCACTGTGGTTTCTTGTGCTTCAATAGTATCGGCTTGAGGACAAGCAAGGTGAAGGGAAGGTTTACAGTGGTTTTAAGTCAAAAATCAGTGAAATTAAGGAAATTGTGGAGCAACTAAGCGAGGTTGGTCTTTTCGGGGATGCTTGCAGTGATGAAAAGTTGTTGAGGCAGTTCAGCAAGTCTTAGTACTATGAGACAGATGAGGAGGAGCATGACGGTGCTAAAGTAGAAAAGGATTTGGGGGATTTGTTGCAAAAATTGTTGGTCTCGCTTAGTGGAATTTGTTGTTTTCTCACATATATTTGTTGGATTTTATCTGATATTGCATTGGATTGTGTCTGGCGTTGGGTAATGAACGGTAAAGAGGAAGAACAAGGTCTTTTGGTACATAAGGGAAGAGAAGAAGCGAGCGAGGAAAAATTTGGGAATCATGGCATCCTTCATTAATGACATGCATCCAAACTCTCATTTCTCAATTAGCGCAGCATCAAGGTGACCCCTTAGCATAGTACACATGGGAAGGCCACCAAAATCTTAGGAAGGCAATCATCACTAGTGGAGCGCACAGAGAATTGTAGCGGGTGCAGGAGGAGCACGCAAGAGAAGCATCAATGGAGGAGGTACGTGTACACGTCTCGAGTCCCCCACATATTACTCAATCCCCGAATCTAATCCCCAACCCTAGGTTAAACTTCGTTCACATTTCTATGGCAGGAGGTCCATTAGATTTGTGTAAAAAATGCATTTTCGTAGACCCAAAATTTGTTCAGGCAAACACAATAAACTTGCAGAGGTAGCTCTAGACCAGGCTTTCCATATTGACCCTGGGGACAATATTGCATCTTTGTTGACCTATTTGTCCCCCAAGATTTCAAGTTCTGAAGATTATGCTTATATTCTCAGGGAGCTTGGGAACATAGTAGAATACAGGAAGGAAATTTGCTTTGAGTGGCTAGTTTCTTGTGAAAGGCAAAGAAATGAGCAAGGGAAACTGTTGAGCATACTTATTAGCATTTTGGGTCAGCATGGGAGAGTGGAACTTGCAAGGAACGTCTTTAGTAAATCCAAGACAGAAGGCTATGGAAACACTGTTTATGCCTTCTCTACCCTCATCAGTGCTTATGGCCACAATGGTATGTGCATGGAAGCTATTGTTGTCTTTGAGTCAATGAAGAGGTATGGTTATAAGCCAAACCTTGTTTCTTATAATGTTGTCATTGATGCCTTTGCTAAGTGTGGATCTCAATCAAGCCTCGGAAGCTTTTGATGAAATGATCTGACAAGGAGTTCAACTTGACCAAATTACATTCAATTCTCTGCTCTATGTCTCCGTTCAAGGGGGTTTATGGGAAGAGTCTCATGTAGTGTTTGAACAATTGTTGTATCGGGGAATTGTTCCATATATTTTCACTTACAATTTTCTAAAGAAGCTTTGGATATCATAGAAATGCCAGGAGAAAATACACACAGCATGTGGATCGCAAATAAATAGGTGCTTAAACAAACAGAGGAGCATATGGATCAAGGATGTGAAGTAGGTATATTTAGATGCAAAGAATTAATGACATTAATTAATCAGAAAACAAGGCCTACATAAAATGAGGTTGGAGGTTCAATACCAATCCCGCATGAAGCTAAATCTCCAGATCTAATAGATGATCATTACAATATTGTTCGCAAAAAGTCTTGGAAGATACGAGAAGTCTCTTCGATTGAATTGATGATCTATGCTTATGATGGAAGTGAATCTTAGCGTCATGTTATTACACAGGTTATCCAAGATTTCTCTGAAGCAGGGGATTGCATTGACATTACTCGTAGTTTAGATAAGGAAACAACATTTCTGAGTTATGCAGCTGACAATATCCTCGACATTATTGAAAATATTTGGAAGAAGTTCCCTCAAAATCCCATAAAATCAAGCATTCTATTGGAGCAGGAGATAAAGATCCCACTCAAGGGTATAGGTTCAAAGAAAGAAAACGTCAAAGAAAGCTCGGTGGAAACTGAATCTTGCATAGAAAGCTGGGAAAAACAAATGTCATCCCACCATAATTTGAATTACTGGATCTGCCTTGCTGCAAAACAAAATGCGTTCGAAGGAGTGGAAGCCATGAAATCATCAAAATCATTAGCGTATAAAATCCACAATTTAAAGTATTCATTGGGAAAATTTGTTCATGAATGCACAATTTACAATGCTCATTGGGAAAAGTTATCCGTGAATGCATGATCAAGAGTCTAGACATAACTTTGATAGAAAATTGCAATAGATGGGCAAAGAATGGAAAGGAAACAATCTCGATGGTTCCTCCAACCCCAGCCTTGTTGTGCCCTCTGTATCGTTGCTCGCAAAAAACCTGAACCACTCAAACAACGAGGCTTGCGAAAACCTCACAGAGTCCAATCTTGAGCTTTTGGCATTCCTTTTCACCGCTCCGTGCAATTGCTAGTTTAATCAATATGAGAAGCTTGTTTGCTTTCTCCTCAAGTATACTAAATGATTCGGATTTCATTGAATTTAGCATCTAATATAGAGTTTGAAATGAAAAATTGATAATATCGACTATAAAAATATTAAAAATGTAAAATATAGATTTGAAACTAAAACTTTAGATTCAAAAGAGTGAATATCATATCTAAAAATGTGAAAAATGAATCATGAATGTATGAAGTATGGATATCTTATATAAAAAGTGTAGATATATTATATGAAAGTGTGAATATTGGGATTTGAAAATATCATGTTAAAGTTAAATTTTTAAATATCTATATAGTATTTTAGTATGATTTGATCATACATGATCTTTACATTTGTGTATACAAATAAGTATAGTTATAAAGGATGCATTATCATGGTTTTCAATATTTATAAAAAAAAAATTAAGTAATCTGAAAATATTACCATCTCATTAGAGCCTCCCGCCCCCTCGAATCCGCTCCCAAAGCACGCTTTGAGCGAGAGCGACCCAGGAGCGTGCTCTAGCAAAAAAAACCATTCCCTCGCATTTTCACAAAAAAAATAATCACAAAGATGTTCCAAACGCAAAGTTTTCCCAAAGAAACAAGAGATTTTTAGTAGGGCAGGCTAATATTTGAGCCAATGGCCCTAATATTGATATGCAATTCATGGTAATGTCCCTTTATCTTTCATTTTCATCATTTTACTTAAATTTTTAATATTGCCATGAAATGACTCAGGATGTTTGAGAGTGGTTTCAACCTCATTGGATTTCATATGGAGAAAGTATAATTTTATATCTTACTCAAAATCTAGCAAACTTATTAGTTTTTCAGGATTTCAGGATTGGGGGGATTGCAATGTTTCCATTGAAGTTTGTCATGTACTAGGGTATGGAACTTGTATTTAATCAAGAGAACCAATCCCTCTATGTACCTTGATGTTAGTGTCAATGGTTGTCGAACACATCTATAATTTCCCTACTAAAAATTTACCTATCAATCAAACAAAATCTTGACTTGACATACTACATTTTTTCTATCTTAGGTTAATTGCTTAGAGGGTGATATTAATGACAAAGATCCCAAGATGAGAAATGATTTTGATGATATGTAGGTACTTGTCGTAACATGATTTGTTTGGATGCTGGAGGCCATCTAGAGCCTATTTGTTGATTTTTTTTTGGTTTAGAGATGAATTGCGCTCGATGTTATTTTGTTTATGTGCACCCTTACATGCTACATAAATCAGAACTTGAAACTTGTGGAGATGTGGATGATGAAAATTATAACTTCTAGATTATTGAAGTTATATGGTTTAATCCATGTTTTTACACTTTTTATATCTAATTCATCATTCTACATGCTTTTGTTGACATATGTGCATCAAAATATAAAAAAAATATATTATGCAAAAATTCACTCCCGATTTTCTCCCAACTCGAGAGCTTTTCAAAACATCACTCCTTGCTCCAAACAAACCTTGCATGTGACAACCCCTCGTAATTTCTTCACCATTGTAAACAATGTAAATATTTTGATAAAAAAAATTGGGTTGAGTCAAGGGACACAGATTCCAAAGCTAAGGGGGGTTATTTGCTCGAGATTTTTATTGTTTTGTCATAGTCGAGGCTAATAGGTGTGCAACAAGGGACCGATATATTTAAACTCAAAATAGGAATGAATGGAAAGGGCATCTCCTTTGTAATAACATACAAGAAAATAGAACAACAAATTAATGGTGACATAGCCATTCATAGGGCAACCTAGTGGTGGTTGGAAGCATGCAAGGGTGAGTTATCCGCCCACTGCAACAAGAATTAACAAACAAAAAACAATCTAGGGGATAGAGAAGTATGTGGCACCAATGTGATTGGCCTACAAGATTCTAGCCAGCCAAGAAACAACCTCTTGAAGGTGACATGACTGAAGGAAAAAATAATTGGTACGTAGGGGACAAAGATTAGAACAGAGGAGAAATTCTTGTCAGGGTGAAATCCAAGAAGAGGTATGCAGAGGGAAACTTTTTCCCTCCTAAACAAATATAATAAAATATTCTAGGTAGTTATTCCAAGAATGGGATCAATAATATTTTATTATTGCTCATTATTCGAGGATAACTCAATATTTTGTTATAAATAGAAGAGTTTTCCATTCATTATTCACTTTTGATTATTTTCATTGTTGCACTCACTCTTGTAACTCTTATTATTTTCATTGTTATATACCATATTTTTGTTGGGTTTATGCATTATAGAGGAGAGAGACTCTACAAAAGCTGAAGACATTTGAGGATAGTGAAGAACCCATCCCATAGAGGGGGATTGGTAACATTTATCTGTTCTCTTCACAGGTGTTATTATAAAATTATTCTTTACATATCTGGTTTCCATTGGATGATTAGAGTTATTACTCTTTATTTTGTTGTTTAACTATGGTTGTGGCATAGATCCAGACTTTGGCAGGTTTTGTTTCTTTCATTTGTTGTAGATCTACAATGTTTAGCAGCCATTTATATTGTTGAGATTGTTTCTCGTCCACAATCTTAAGTGGGTCCTTTTCGTACATCATTGAGAAGAAAACACTACAACAAATTGGCAACTCCACTGGGTTTTTATACTTCAGATCTAGAAACGTGGGTGACCATTGGTTTTCAACTTAGGGTTTCTTACTTTTTCATTTCTCTTAATGTTTCCTAGTTTTTTAACCCTAGATTTGATAAATTTCTGACTTCTGCAAGATTTTTGGTTGTTTCTGTAGGTCACAGGAACTAGCCACGACAAAGCCGACAGTTTTTTCCAAGATTTTCCGACCGGGATCCTTAGAACAAAAATCATAGTTTTCAGCCCAAAAAGTGCGATCTGGGCTTCAGAATGCACCTTTTAACCCAAAAAGTGCGATCCGTACAAAAAAATAGGTTAGTACCCATGATTTCTGGGTTTTATGGTTTTTCTCAAATCTGTTTTTTGGGTTTTGCTGAGAGTTGTCTGTTGGGTTTCTAGCCTCTGTCTCACCCACTTTGGCCTTGATCCACTATTTTTTACTCGTTGAAGTCAAATTTAGCCTCCCCTAGGGCTTCTAGTACACTTCCACCTTTCTAGGAGGAGTTTAGCTGAGTGAGTAGTCTGAGTTTCTGCAGCACTTTCAGCCACATTTTCCATATCTGTAATATTTTGTTTCAGATCTGTTAAGATAGGTTGCTACCATCCATAGTTTCACATTTAAACTTGTTTGGTCATTCCCTTAGGGTCCCATCAGTTTCCCTAGGTGTTTCACCCATCTCCCTATCTTTTTGCAGCGATCTTCCTCTATGGTATTTTTTTGTTGCTACACCACTTTCCAGCATCTTAGTGTCACTTGGTCTCAGTCACACCCACATTGAGATATCTTGACCGTTTCAGTGTATTTCCCTTCGGTTTATCCACTAAGAAGTACAGTGTTTTCAAGCCCATTTTGGTTGGGGTTTGTTTAATTGTTCTGTTGTTCATTTTCTTTTATTTATTTCAATTTATTTTCAGCAAGATTTTTTCTTTTTTACAAACACGATTTAGGCTTAATCAATTAATACACTTGCACACACAAGCACAACTTAAGTGAAGGGCGCTTTTTTACACCACCAAGCCAAGACTTAACATAATAAATTTATCTCCCTGCATCGAGACAAACATATATTGCTAATATCCCTTCACCATTTTCATGTTCAGTGTGTCCTATCATCATTGCTCCACCAAGGCGTGTGTCACAGAGACTATTAGGCCCTCACCCCAAGTTTCTGCTTGGGTTTATTACTCCTCCCCGTCGGATTCGAGTTCATAGCCATCCGAGTCCCCATACCAACTCTTCTCTTGGTTCTTTTGATTCTGAACCTCATTCACCACATAATGTCACCATGTCTAGACCCACAACTAGTGTTGGAACCCAAACAGGTGTTGGATCTAATTCCATATCGGTGGTCACATTAGGCGGAATAGTCATAGGGACCACTTCAGCAGCCTCCATGCTCCCCTTTATGGCTGGGTTAAGTCTACTGGATCTTAACCAGTTAATAAATGACCCCATACACCATGATGCTAGTTGGCCCTCTATGCTCACTAAGTTTCCGTCATACATCTCAAAGTTCAAGGGTATTGCTGGAGAGGATCCTACCAACCATGTTCAATCGTTCCACATGTGGTGTTCATCCAACTCCATAACTGATGACTCCATTTGTCTTCGGCTCTTCTAACTCATGCTCACTAGAGAAGCTGCAAAATGGTATGTAGACCAGCCCTTCACCTCTAATGCTAAAGCGTTCCTTTCATATTTCTACTTACCTCTCTAGTACGACACTGGTATGGAGCTATTGACCACATTCCATCAATCCTCCGCCACTCGCCTTTCTGACCATGTTCAAGAGTGGTGTCGAAGGAAGAGCACATGTCATGCCATGCCTTTCGAAGACCGTGTCTATCTATATTGGTTTCTTAAGAGCCTTTTATCCCCCATCAAGAAATATGTCGCATCCCATTTTCCTCAGACTGAGGAATAAGCTCTCTAGACCACTTTGAGATATGATATGATTTATGCACAATCCGGTTATGTCTACCGTCATTCTAGACCTCCCACATCCTAGAAGTGCCATGCATCGGGGTCATCCCACGTCGTTGATGGTATCGTTGGATCCCTTTCACACTCTTCGCCATACACTCAGTAAAGTTATGGCTACCCACAGGGGGGCACCAGTTCCTCCAACATTTATGCCTGTCCTGCTAACAACATGTTTCCCAGGCACCAACCTGTCTACCAAACTGTTGCTCCTTCTTGTGCACAGCCTAGTGCTCCAGCATCTCAAGCATTAGCATCATAGCATACCATGCATCCTCAACCCCAACAACCACCATCCCCTCAGGGCTAGGTGTTTGCACAGCAGAGTGATACCAATCCGCAAAATTCGAAGAAATAGAATAAGGGGAAGGGTAACAAGGGTAACTAGGGCAACCAAGATAACCAGCCTAGTGAACCCTAAGGGAACCAACCTAACACCAAAAACCAGTAACAGAGTGGCCAGCCCAAGAAGAACAAGGCTATTCATAAGAATAATCCTTATGAATGTTGTGGCATACATGGCCACTATACACATGAGTGTCCCCTTTTACCCGAGAAGTGCCAAATGTGGGAAGCTCAAGCAGCTTCAAGAGGTCAATAATCGCCTCAAATTCCTACAACACCCCAACCGGCAGTGCTCACAAATCCTTTCCCTCAGCAAGGATTTGTTGCTACTCAACCCTAGTCGGGTCAAGCGGGCCACCTCCCCCAACCTTCTGGTGTTGGTGACTACCAGATTCTTATGATGAACTATGATGAGGTTAACCCCTCCAATATCAACCTACAAACTCGGTCACACTAATATGACAAGCCCTCAACTTCGTCTGCTACCAAATCCAAAACCAAAGTATTTGCTAAGCCTCTTATGACACCACATGGTCCTTTATAGATCCCTCAACCTAAATTTGAGGCCATTCCCAAGATCCCAAAGGGACCATTACGCTGCAATGCGCTTCTAACAGAGCTGCCTATACGTACAATATAGTAGACAACTTGGCACAATCACATGCTGCCATGTCGACACTGGAAGTCCTCTAGTCATGCCCTTCCAAAAATAAATATCTACTAACTTCCTTGGGTGCAGTGGATCCTTTTGACGATCATTTGATTGTCTTCTCGATTGATACATCAAAGTACTGCCCATTACCTTCATCAGTTGCTTTCCGGATACCAGTTAGAATCTGTAATGCCATCATCTCCCGATGCATTATTGATGAAGACACATCCACTTGTGTGATGTCTGCTTCTATTCGGAAACAACTAAAATCACCTGACTTGTCCCCCTCCACCATCACTTTGTGTTCTTGGGATGGAAACTCCTCCCAGCCCCTCGGCATGTACCGCAATTATCCAGTGACCCTCGTGGGCAAGACTGTCCATGTCGACATTGAATTCATTGATGCCTCGTTGGATTATAATATTATCTTAGGTCATAGTTACACATATGCTATGTCAGCCATCGCATCTGCAATGTTCCGTAAGATGTGCTTCTCCCATGAAGGGAAGATTGTTACCATCGATTAGTTGACTTACTATGAGCCGGTATCCATGACCTCCCCTAAGTCCATTATCTCGTAAATGTCTGATAAACAGTCTTCAACTCCTTCCAACAGTGTTTCACCCGGAGTCTATAAAGATTCCTCATTATTGGGTGCTTTCCTTGGTCCTACCCTTCCCATTTCTGAACCTACTTCCATGAGTGTTTGCATGCTACAAGCATCACGGACTGCCCTTATGCAGTCTGGAACATCTGATCAACAACTAGCTCCTCAACACCCTGCTTTTTCTCTTTCAGTTGAACCCTCTAGACCCACTCCCCCAAGACCTCCTCCATTTGTGGGCACCTATCCTATGTTCCCACCAAGAACTGTTTCACCAGGTCTCAACCATCCAGGAGCTATTCCACTGGGACATTATCTTGTCAGCCAAATACCTTTCTTATTCCCCCCTCCGGGGATTTTTTTTGTACCTATCATGGCTTCACTGGTCCTTCCTAACATGACTCTTGGGATCCTAGTATGGTAGATCAATTCCCCTGCAAACATTCCTCCTAGTCATCCAAGACCATATCATGCTTTGACCCCGATTCAAGCGGTCCCCATGATCCTTGCCGCTGCTTTAGTCTGATTACAACCTCAACAAGAACCAACTCCTATTGCGAAGGCATCTATCCATGGGGGCAAAGCCAAAAGGAAATATTCAAGGGACAAGGTTCCCCAATCTCCTCCAGCTGCTAAGGCCCATAAGCCACCAATAATTGTCCTGAACTTCCTCAACTTAAACCTTTGGTTCATGAGGCGTTATGTGAGTCAAATATTTTGAAAGTCCATGTTAACTTACCAGTCCCACCTAAGAAACTCAAAATGCTTCGCACAAACCATCCTTGTGCCCTGTGTGATCTTCATGGTCATTATTCCAATTGTTTCGCTCGTCTCGATGAATTTCGTGATTTCCTCAGGGCGATTCATGAATACGAGGCCACTTGTAGTGGAGCCTCTACTCCTCTACCTATGGATTCTCATACCACCATTCAATCAAAATAGGGAAACTCTAGCCCTACTATTGTGATCCCTCCCCTCGATGTCGAGATGACGGACACAACAAGCCCCATTCTTTACTATCATCATCCTTGAGTTCCCTACAAGAAAAACTTTTTGAAGTTTCTTCATGCGCTTCTTTCAAACCTCTTTCGATAGAATCCCAGGTCTTAGCATCAGTAGATCCTCCATCTACCATTCCATCGTCTATCATTCAAGATGATGCATATGTGAACCTTATTTCTCAGGTTGATGCACCAAGTAATCCCACCGCATCATGTAGTCAGTCTTCCTCCCATCTGCCCATCGTCCAACCTAATGAGGACACCATGGAAGCTATGTCTACCTCTGATTACCTGTACCCTTAAGTAAGGGGGCATTTCTTCAGAGGATTTTGAAGGTCATTTCCTTCTTAATTCTCCCAATTCGCTCTACCTCAAGAAATTTCGCTCATTATCACTTTGATTTTCATGTCTTTATTTATGCCATCAATTTAGGTAGATTACATCATCTCATTAGTTTTCTTTTTCACCTTTCAGATGGATCCATCATCCACACCATATATTGGTCATGCCGACGGTAAAAGTCGGTTCTCCCAGAATCTAGCCTTTGTAGCTTGAGCCATTTTTACCCCCTTGCATAAGTTAGTCCTTTCAAACGGTGTGTGCATTGGACCTACCACCAATAATTAGGCCGAATATGATGCAATGATAGGTTTTTTAGTCAGTTCCCTTGCTCATCGCATCCTTCATCTCCATGCTTGTTTAGGTTCCTTGCTACTTGTCATGCAATTGAATGGTGTGTATCATGTGCATAACCAAGTACTATTTAGAAAATATCTACAAGTTAAGCTATTGGTACGTGAATTTGAAACCATTACATTCAATCATGTTCCTAGAGCCCAAAATAACTATGTAGATGCCATTGCACATAACATTCTAGATTGGAATTTATCACATGTATACCACATAATACAACCATAAACTAAAACACATGGTGAACCATCATCATCACATTAAAATGCATAATCATATTATGTATCATATAACTGTTTGGAGCCCTTAGCTCTAAATACATCAAGTACACCCATAGCATACTGGGGGGCCACATAGGCCCCTACATCTCCTTATCATCCCTTGGAGGATTCCGTGCCAAGTTGAGCCGAGATGCTTGAATCCCTTTTTCGAGCGCTCGAAATAAAATGGTGCTCCACAAAATCCTCCTACTAGGGGGGCATCATTCCCACCTTTTCATACCAAATCATCATCCCATGCTTGGGGACATTATGATTTTCCCCTAGCCATCTTCTCAATTAAGTCTCGGCCTAAATCCCACTGGATATAGGTATGTTAGATTATCCTCCCATTCCTTGGATAGCTTGTCCTACCAGCCTCTCCGGTGAGCCATATGCACATCGCATATCATAAATGTTGGATACCATACCATCAAATATTGTACTTTATGTCCACATAGTCCCCATGTTGGACTTAGTGGCTGAGGATGATTCTAGAACTTCTCTAGTAGCTCATTCTCATTTTCCTCTTCCCTTAGTTCTTCACCAGGAACCATCGTTCCAATAAGCATTAAGGCCATCTTTAGACAAGTAAGGCCACTTGCCTAAAAGCCGTAGATCCCGATTACATGGTTGGTTTGTCCGCTACGATCTCCACAAGATTTAGGGACTTCTCCTCCTATCAAATTGGAGAGAAAGTGCCCTTTTATAGGAAATCCCCCAGTTTTTCTGTCACACATTATGACCACACTGTAGCTCCATTTGACAAACCATCAATTCCATTGGAAAGATCTCCTTGAGATCTATAATAGGTTTTCATCAGTTTTTGATGATTTGAAACTTCACCCGGAAACCATTTTTCCAAGAAGGTCGCTTTGTTGTCTCTCAAAATTCAATTTCTTCATTAAGAGACACTTGTACTTTGAGGTCCACCTCCTCTTAATACTTGTTGTACCATATGTCAATTTTTGTCATGAGTAACCATCATTTACTCATGTTTTCATGGTCCTCGTTGGGCCTCGTCTATGTGGCAACGTCATCGAGTCACTGTTATTCAAAGCATCTGCGATGAGTCACCCTTGCATTCTTGGATTCTATTTCATGTCCCATCATATCATGTCCCAGTACTCCATTCATATTTGCATATCGTTCATCCTGTGTTGCCCATATTGGCCTCCAGTCATATTGTCCCCATCCCCTCCAGAGTTGAGTCAGTTGCTGCCAGGTCAACCATGAACTTTATTCTCTGATAAGGGTAGTCGTCTGTTTGTCCCTTAATCCAAATTTTTCCCATTATCCCTGGTGTCAATCCATGAGTCACATTACTATTATCCCTCGTGCGTTAGTTGAGGATCCTCATTGCCACATCTAACGCGGGCCCTATTCTATCGACATCAACTCATTTATTCTAGAAGAACAACCTAGAGGGTGATGTATCTTGGTTCAAGCTTCCATTCTTGTTCGGTGCCTTGGATCAAGTAGTGGCTCTCATTATTTCCCTTTGACTTGGTCGTTTCATGTTCGTGATCCATACAATTGATGGTCCAGTGATGCAGCAGATTGTACAATGATTCTTGGGTGTGTGTGAGATGTTTCATACCTCATAAGGGGGTGGCCCTTCAGGTAGCCCCCCATATGCCCGGATGCATACCTATTATGCTACAACCTTAGATGTAGTTCCAAAGAGTTGATGGGTTCAGTTCCTACCAATCGTAGTGTTCATAGCATGCATGTCATTTCTAGATGATCCACTCAGTTTTGTAGAGCCCTTACTTATTCAGCAGGGCTTCTCTGCTTGTTCTACCCTCCCTCCGACCCATTTTTTGAGGGAAGGGGCTTTGTATCTTATGTACTTAGATATTATTGTATTTAGTCCTGGCTCATGTTTTTCCAGGTGCATTATGTATATGGGACACATTGTATTATTTTCCGGCTCTATTATGTGAGCATGTCATGTACCATTCAACATGTACCTCATTGCTCAGTTTTATATTTCTGGGTGAACCATTCTTTTTGTACTAAGTTATATCGACAGGTATGTGTATGACTCCTCTGCCTCATTGAGGTCTAGTACCATAACATAAAAGGAGACTTGCATTAGTCTCACCCCCTCTGTCCCTATCCTCTTTAAATTCAGCTTCATTGGTCTCCCTATCTCCCTCCTTGACTCCCCTGTGTTGTCTAAGTGATTGTGTCTTTACAACGTACTTCGGTCATACACTTTTCTCCTAACACTCGTACATTGGTGGGCAATCTATTATCACCAAAAAATTGATCATCTAGCCTAATTTACTGATGGATCGAAGTGCACCATGTAAAGCCAATTTTACCATAGTAAAATTGCTTTCACTATGAGAAATTACTTAATAAACCACCTTTGTTAAGTAATTTATAGTTAAACCCATGAAGAATAATTAAATAAATCACTATTTATTTGATTTTCTTCTAGGAATAATTAATTAAGTCATTGTTTTATTATTATTCCTTGTCATATTTGACCCAATCATGAGAAATAAATAGATAAATCATAATTTTTCTTATTTTTCTCGAAGAATAACCAATTAATCACTAATTAATTATTATTCTTTGTTAAATTTGACTAAATCCCTTAGGAATAATTAAATAAATTCTTACTTGTTTATTATTCCTTAACTATTTCCTTGAGATGATTAATAAATCCTTTATTTATTTATTATTTCTAAATAAAAGTTTAAATACTTTTTCCCTCCTAAACAAATATACTAAAATATTCCAGGAGGTTATTCCAAGAATGGGATCAACAATATTTTATTATTGCTCAATATTCGAGGATAACTCAATATTTTGTTATAAATAGAAGGGTTTTCATTCATTATTCACATTTGATTATTTTCATTGTTGCGCTTGTTGTTGTAATCTGATTATTTTCATTGTCGAACACCATATTTTTTCTAGGTTTATGCATTATAGAGGAGAGAGGCTCTACAGAAGGTGAAGATGTTTGATGTTAGCCAAGAACCCATCCCATAGAGGGAGACTGGTAACATTTATCTGTTCTCTTCACAGGTGTTATTTTAAAATTATCCTTTACATATATGGTTTCCATTGAATGATTGGAGTTATTACTCTTTATTTTGTTGTTTAACTATGATTGTGGCATAGATCTGGACTTTGGCAGGTTTTGTTTCTATCAGTTGTTGCAGTTCTACAATGTTTAGCAGCCATTTATATTGTTGAGATTGTTTGTCATTCACAATATTAAGTGGGTTCTTTTTGTATACCATTGAGAAGAAAACACTACAACACATGGCATCAAAGGAAAGCATCAATGCATAGGTTGTGTTATCACAAAATCACTACTAAGGGCTGCAACCAAGTAAGATTTTATGTAACTCTTTCAACCAGACTTTAGACTAGGAATTAGCCTTCCTAGTCAGAGAGGGCTCTCTCACAGACTTATAATAGAAATCAATCACAACAAAAGATGGCTAACTCTTCACTCATTCATGAAAACAACAGCTGGTTGAACACATATCAAATTGGTCTTCATTGGGCTATGGAGTCTTACACATTTAATAAACAAAACCACAGTCATTTCATGGAAGTCAAGGCTCTTTGCATTAGATGTTCAAACATATTTCACACAAACCACAGCTTGCCAAACATACAGGAAGTCAGTGCATTAGAAATGAATTCTGAGTGATTATGTTATAACAAGGCTGTACAAGAACATATAAGATAAAACACCACCATCATATTTGAACAAAATAATCCATTGAGAATCTTGAGAAGAAATAACCACTGTTTTACTATTACTGTAACAAGTCTTACATTGGCCCAAATAACTCTGTTTTTGTATAAAATGTCCAACCCTTTCTACATCCAACATTGATCCATATATAGGCAAACAAACTTAACCACCTCGAGCTTCCTCCTCCAGCATGAGGGGAGCCTCGAAGGTGGCTATTGACTATCCTTATCTAGTGCATAACTAATTTATTAATTACATAATGGCTAAACTGAAATTACAAATGGTTTTCATTTAATCAAAATCCAAAATCTTTGCTCCTCATAGCATGATGCTTTTCTGGCTCTTGACACATGTCCTTTTGCTGCTTGGGTTGAGATGGCTGAGCTACAGATGCAATGAATGCTAACTTTGGATGCTTGAAAGCGCTGATGGCTCATTAATTGACCAAAAGATGTGCTCCTATTTTAACGGTCTCTGTCTCCCAACATTCTCCGAAAGTTCAGCAACATGTCTCAGCTCTTTTAATAACCCCAAGTATGGAATGCTGCCATGTTTTTGATGTGCTGTAAGTGATATTGATAGATAGCTGTTTCTCTTCCTCAACTCCCGCTCACAGTATCACAATAGCTGCTCTGCGCTAAAATCATCACCTACAGCAGTTTTGTAGCGCGCTACGAAACTGCTGTGTGATTTCAAAAACACAGTCTTCTTCCCTGCCTTTAAAAAATTCACCATGCCTAATTGATGCTTTGGACAAGGTTATGAGAACAACCTGTAAATGAGTATGGTTAATAGCCTCAACCTTTCTGCACAACGTTTAACACATTTACAGTTAGTGCAAGGGCAGCTGGTGAAGTTTTTTGCTTGATTTGCTCTGTCATGATGATGGTACTGCTTAAAACATTTCACCTGCTACCCTACCTTTAGAGTTCATCTATTCTTCTTTTATGCCTTACGGTAGAATCTAGTGGTTCATTACCACTACCTGAAGCCATTGGATCCTGCATCACCATCTCTTGATGTATATTTTTGAAGGGCATATACATTATCTCTGAATAGATTCTAAATTTACATAACCTTTTGCTCAAGATACTCCTCACATCTGAAGGAGATAGATTTGTCACATACCACAAATAAATTAAGCATTCATAAGAAAATCATGAAGCACACTGTTCTTAGCTATCAACCATGGTGATCTTATGAGAACAATCCAATATCCAGTCAAATTATCTTAGCATAAATCTTTGGAGTCCGAGTGCACAAAATGAGATTGAATATTGCTCAAACCGCGCATCAAACATCCAAGTTGCATCTAGTTAGAAACTAAAGTGTTGAAACTGGAAGGCTGGTTCTGTAAGATCTTAGTTTTGCTTCAACAGATATGAAAACATGCATGAAGTTCAGCCACCCCAACTTTACACGTTTTATCTAGCAGACTATCTCCTCTTTGGCTGGCAATTGGGATTCTGTTGAAACTAAAACCAATTGATATCCTTCTGCTTCGAACCCTCCTATCCTTCAAAACGCTGTCTCGTTCAGCAAAATTTTCATCTTCCACACAAAGAAAGTCTTCTAGCTCTGCCATGGTATAACGATACGGAAAGCACTGCTGATCTGGATTGCATTCACAAAGCCATTCTTGCATGTTGTAGACAGACAAAAGCACCTGGTCGACAACTGCACACACAGCAGAAAGATGTAGAAAATATCGACATATAATACATTCTGGATCCTCTTCAGTGCCGCCAACCTGTTCAGGATACTTTAGAGAAGTCATTCGAGAGGCTCTCACAACACCCTTTCTCCAAAGTTGTTCTCTATGATTGCGCTCAGTATTGATTACACGAACTTTCTTCAAAAAGGGCAGTGCCTCTTTACTACAACCACTCTTTGCCACAGCATATAACAACTCATCATGCGACAAAACTGCAGACATGTGATACAACCGATACAATTCCACCGCAAATCCACCATGTGGTAACCAATCTGCAAGATCAAAATTCACAACTTCTGCACAATTCAATCCACAATTGAAACCCCCAAAAACGGGCCTCATTTTTCCATATCTGAAAGAACTCTAACCAGAGGTATTTCAAGAGATCGAAGGACCTGAACAAAAACCCTCTGATCTGATTAACTTCCACAGAATGGAATGTAGAGCGCGCACCTGAGCAACACGACGACAGCAGCAATTGTATGATACTCTCTTATCTGTAAAATATTCCTCAAGATCAACAATTTGCCCGAAAGACGGATTCTGGAAAGCCCTAAACTAATTCTTGCATACTAGAAAAGCGCCATTCTATCTCTCCTCCAAATCCAACCCTCCTTTTGTGTTTATTCAATGCGCACTCATCTTTTAACGACATCAGTCAACATCATTCCAGCCCTTGTGCCACATCTCTATCCCGGTGTCACTAATCATGGCGGCCTTGTGGCAATCAAATCCTTATAAAAACCACTTGACATTTGGCATTTAATCACTGCATTGCATAAGAGAAAATTCTAATGCTGATATTGTCAAACAGTTAATGCGCATTCTCCATGCTAGTTCACGGACATGGCAATATAGAGCATCCATAAGCGCCTCATGATCAAATGCGCAGCCTTCCAAGAGGCCACGAATTCTGTGGTTCTGAATATTAAGATAATGCCAAACTAGATTTGACTCGGGCTCCAACTCCAATAACAGTCTTATGGTGTTCTCAAACTAAGTGGATAAGTTACATCAGATGCAACAGGCAGGGTATTTACTAATTTCATCCATTTCAGAGACCGACATTTCACCAAAGGATAGAGGCAAAGAAGAAATAGCCAACGCTGGTCCACTGCGTTCAAAAATAAATACTGGCACCCAATATTCATCATTGACAATATCTGATGTAATCGTTTTCATCCAAGAGCAGAGCCTCAATATAAACACCTTCATAACTCTGGTTTATAATGCAAACAATGTTTGCACTGCATTCAAGGGTGCGTAATCCTTCCCTTAGTTTCATAAACAGATATAATGTCCTGTACCATTCCAGCAACTTCCTCCAAGAAATGATTTGAATCCTTTATGTCACCAAAGCCGTCTTCAAAGGAGTTTTGTCTAGCAGTCTTTTCATGTTTTACTAAACCAAGAGCGCCATTTGTTGAACCTACCTTAGCAAACTTCCCATTGAATATCAAAAGAGCTAATCTCCAAAATGTTGGTACATGATGCACAATGACAGATGTAAGCCTACGAATGAGTTTCCCTCTGAAAACATCTGCTTCTTCACCAGTCACTTCTTTAATATGAGACTCCCCTCCTATATCATTATCACCCAACAGAAGGGAATAATCTATTGAAGACTGTACAAACTCTTATTTGATTTACCCAGAAGATTGGCCACTAAACCATAGACACTGTTTTGCAACTGCTAATGAGAATATTAAACCAATACAAGTATACTTCAATTCAACCATCAACTTTACATACAATCAATCCACTCAAATTATTTTTTCGGTGCAGAGAGGAACAAAAGATCTGGATTTCTCTTGAGCAATTGGGCAATTTGGAGGGCAGCTTACCAATGCCACATATGCAGCTTTGTGTAGTGCTTCTAGAAGTTTCCCTTAAATATCTGTCATTTCCCAATTTCGCAGTGCAGCCAATGCAAGGTCAATGTTTTCGCTACGAAATCACTAAAACAGATGGCGCTGCTAAACTGCTAACGAATTTATACGCTGCGAAACTGCTAAAAAGAATTCAGGCACTGCGAAAACACCCGGTCTTTAAACTAGGCTAAAAATTTTTGGCAACAGCATTTTCAGTGATAACAGTGGCTCCACTTGGGATAGTGTGCCCTTGTGGTACACTAAGAACCTGCAGTTCCAGTGCCTTACCCATTTATGACAAACAGAAATTTGCTTAACAAGCATGACTGTAGGAGAAAGAAAGCTACATCTACTGAAAAATGCTCAGTTGACCTTGAGCTTATTTGCAATTTACCTACCTACCTACCCTAACAATTTCAACTTCCTTCTACTCAATCAATATGAAATTTCCAATGTAGCCAATCCTCTGCTTTATCTGATATTTGATTTCTTTGACCGCATTGGAGTTCAGAGCCAATCTGACAGTGTGATGACTGCTGCCACTGAAATTGTCCCTGATCTTTATAGGAAAACTGAAACACTGAAGAGTAAAACTCTTCCATGTAATCAGCTATAGGATCCCAGAACACATGATCAGCTTGTCTTTCCTTGAAACTTTCCAGCTGTGCAAACTGATCTTCAACCACAGTATTCAGTTCCTCAATCGTGAAAGAGAAAGGAACCAACATAGTCTCCTTGCGTTCTGCCATAGAAAACTTCTGAGAATAATGATCATGATCATGAAAATTGTATGCCTGAATTTGTCCTTCTAAACATTCAATTTCTTTTTCAAGGTCCTCAGCAAATTCATCCAAAAATCTCATCCTATCCTCTGCCTTGCAGTCAAAGGATTTTAGATATGAGGATAAGGACAAAGAAAAAGATTCATTTGTTTCTACTTTACTATGATCATCATTCCATTGTTTGAAACCCTCAACTGAAGGAGAGTTTATCACCACCTCTGACCTATCTCTCCATTCCTCCAAGAACATGAGCCAAAGGTCTTGAAATGACTTAATGGACTTGGCAGGAAAGCATTCAACCCACTGTTTTCACTTCCCTTGAAGTGAATCATAAAATAACCTTATGCAAACATCCTCATGTTTAACTCTAAGAAGCTCAGCAAAATGACAGAAATCTGAGATATGCTCCAACGTTAAACTCAAGTCTTCTCCATTGAATTTTGGACCATTCCTTAGAAAATATGCATCCTTGGGAAAATGATTTGGGAAACCATGAATTCCTGAGAAATCTATGCATGCATACCTTGAACAAAGAATGGCAGCTTCTGGGTCTTTCATAACTCCAGTGGAATCACCATGAATGTATAAACCTTGAATTCTTCAACAATGGAGTCGCCAAGGTAGTTTTGCAGCCTCGAAAAACTTCTTGAACTCCTGCTACCTTCAGAAATTCAATCTTCAAATTTCGGGAATAAGTAATCATTCGACTCCCGGCAGACGCACCAAAATGTTATCACAAAATCACTACTAAGGGCTGCAACCAAGTAAGATTTTATGTAACTCTTTCAACCAGACTTTAGACTAGGAATTAGCCTTCCTAGTCAGAGAGGGCTCTCTCACAGACTTATAATAGAAATCAATCACAACAAAAGATGGCTAACTCTTCACTCATTCATGAAAACAACAGCTGGTTGAACACATATCAAATTGGTCTTCATTGGGCTATGGAGTCTTACACATTTAATAAACAAAAGCACAGTCATTTCATGGAAGTCAAGGCTCTTTGCATTAGATGTTCAAACATATTTCACACAAACCATAGCTTGCCAAACATACAGGAAGTCAGAGCATTAGAAATGAATTCTGAGTGATTATGTTATAACAAGGCTGTACAAGAACATATAAGATAAAACACCACCATCATATTTGAACAAAATAATCCATTGAGAATCTTGAGAAGAAATAACCACTGTTTTACTATTACTGTAACAAGTCTTACATTGGCCCAAATAACTCTGTTTTTGTATAAAATGTCCAACCCTTTCTACATCCAACATTGATCCATATATAGGCAAACAAACTTAACCACCTCGAGCTTCCTCCTCCAGCATGAGGGGAGCCTCGAAGGTGGCTATTGACTATCCTTATCTAGTGCATAACTAATTTATTAATTACATAATGGCTAAACTGAAATTACAAATGGTTTTCATTTAATCAAAATCCAAAATCTTTGCTCCTCGTAGCATGATGCTTTTCTGGCTCTTGACACATGTCCTTTTGCTGCTTGGGTTGAGATGGCTGAGCTACAGATGCAATGAATGCTGACTTTGGATGCTTGAAAGCGCTGATGGCTCATTAATTGACCAAAAGATGTGCTCCTATTTTAACGGTCTCTGTCTCCCAACATTCTCCGAAAGTTCAGCAACATGTCTCAGCTCTTTTAATAACCCCAAGTATGGAATGCTGCCATGTTTTTGATGTGCTGTAAGTGATATTGATAGACAGGTGTTTCTCTTCCTCAACTCCCGCTCACAGTATCACAATAGCTGCTCTGCGCTAAAATCATCACCTACAGCAGTTTCGCAGCGCGCTACGAAACTGCTGTGTGATTTCAAAAACACAGTCTTCTTCCCTGCCTTTAAAAAATTCACCATGCCTAATTGATGCTTTGGACAAGGTTATGAGAACAACCTGTAAATGAGTATGGTTAATAGCCTCAACCTTTTTGCACAGCGTTTAACACATTTACAGTTAGTGCAAGGGCAGCTGGTGAAGTTTTTTGCTTGATTTGCTCTGTCATGATGATGGTACTGCTTAAATCATTTCACCTGCTACCCTACCTTTAGAGTTCATCTATTCTTCTTTTATGCCTTACGGTAGAATCTAGTGGTTCATTACCACTACCTGAAGCCATTGGATCCTGCATCACCATCTCTTGATGTATATTTTTGAAGGGCATATACATTATCTCTGAATAGATTCTAAATTTACATAACCTTTTTCTCAAGATACTCCTCACATCTGAAGGAGATAGATTTGTCACATACCACAAATAAATTAAGCATTCATAAGAAAATCATGAAGCACACTGTTCTTAGCTATCAACCATGGTGATCTTATGAGAACAATCCAATATCCAGTCAAATTATCTTAGCATAAATCTTTGGAGTCCGAGTGCACAAAATGAGATTGAATATTGCTCAAACCGCGCATCAAACATCCAAGTTGCATCTAGTTAGAAACTAAAGTGTTGAAACTGGAAGGCTGGTTCTGTAAGATCTCAGTTTTGCTTCAACAGATATGAAAACATGCATGAAGTTCAGCCACCCCAACTTTACACTTTTTATCTAGCAGACTATCTCCTCTTTGGCTGGCAATTGGGATTCTGTTGAAACTAAAACCAATTGATATCCTTCTACTTCGAACCCTCCTATCCTTCAAAACGCTGTCTCGTTCAGCAAAATTTTCATCTTCCACACAAAGCAAGTCTTCTAGCTCTGCCATGGTATAACGATACGGAAAACACTGCTGATCTGGATTGCATTCACAAAGCCATTCTTGCATGTTGTAGACAGACAAAAGCACCTGGTTGACAACTGCACACACAGCAGAAAGATGTAGAAAATATCGACATATAATACATTCTGGATCCTCTTCAGTGCTGCCAACCTGTTCAGGATACTTTAGAGAAGTCATTCGAGAGGCTCTCACAACACTCTTTCTCCAAAGTTGTTCTCTATGATTGCGCTCAGTATTGATTACACGAACTTTCTTCAAAAAGGGCAGTCCCTCTTTACTACAACCACTCTTTGCCACAGCATATAACAACTCATCATGCGACAAAAATGCAGACTTGTGATACAACCGATACAATTCCACCGCAAATCCACCATGTGGTAACCAATCTGCAAGATCAAAATTCACAACTTCTGCACAATTCAATCCACAATTGAAACCCCCAAAAACGGGCCTCATTTTTCCATATCTGAAAGAACTCTAACCAGAGGTATTTCAAGAGATCGAAGGACCTGAACAAAAACCCTCTGATCTGATTAACTTCCACAGAATGGAATGTAGAGCGCGCACCTGAGCAACACGATGACAGCAGCAATTGTATGATACTCTCTTATCTGTAAAATATTCCTCAAGATCAACAATTCGCCCGAAAGACGGATTCTGGAAAGCCCTAAACTAATTCTTGCATACTAGAAAAGCGCCATTCTATCTCTCCTCCAAATCCAACCCTCCTTTTGTGTTTATTCAATGCGCACTCATCTTTTAATGACATCAGTCAACATCATTCCAGCCCTTGTGCCACATCTCTATCCCGGTGTCACTAATCATGGCGGCCTTGTGGCAATCAAATCCTTATAAAAACCACTTGACATTTGGCATTTAATCACTGCATTGCATAAGAGAAAATTCTAATGCTGATATTGTCAAACAGTTAATGCGCATTCTCCATGCTAGTTCACGGACATGGCAATATAGAGCATCCATAAGCGCCTCATGATCAAATGTGCAGCCTTCCAAGAGGCCACGAATTCTGTGGTTCTGAATATTAAGATAATGCCAAACTGGATTTGACTCGGGCTCCAACTCCAATAACAGTCTTATGGTGTTCTCAAACTAAGTGGATAAGTTACATCAGATGCAACAGGCAGGGTATTTACTAATTTCATCCATTTCAGAGACCGACATTTCACCAAACGATAGAGGCAGAGAAGAAATAGCCAACGCTGGTCCACTGCGTTCAAAAATAAATACTGGCACCCAATATTCATCATTGACAATATCTGATGTAATCGTTTTCATCCAAGAGCAGAGCCTCAATATAAACACCTTCATAACTCTGGTTTATAATGCAAACAATGTTTGCACTGTATTCAAGGGTGCGTAATCCTTCCCTTAGTTTCATAAACAGATATAATGTCCTGTACCATTCCAGCAACTTCCTCCAAGAAATGATTTGAATCCTTTATGTCACCAAAGCCGTCTTCAAAGGAGTTTTGTCTAGCAGTCTTTTCATGTTTTACTGAACCAAGAGCTCCATTTGTTGAACCTACCTTAGCAAACTTCCCATTGAATATCAAAAGAGCTAATCTCCAAAATGTTGGTACATGATGCACAATGACAGATGTAAGCCTACGAATGAGTTTCCCTCTGAAAACATCTGCTTCTTCACCAGTCACTTCTTTAATATGAGACTCCCCTCCTATATCATTATCACCCAACAGAAGGGAATAATCTATTGAAGACTGTACAAACTCTTATTTGATTTACCCAGAAGATTGGCCACTAAACCATAGACATTGTTTTGCAACTGCTAATGAGAATATTAAACCAATACAAGTATACTTCAATTCAACCATCAACTTTACATACAATCAATCCACTCAAATTATTTTTTCGGTGCAGAGAGGAACAAAAGATCTAGATTTCTCTTGAGCAATTGGGCAATTTGGAGGGCAGCTTACCAATGCCACATATGCAGCTTTGTGTAGTGCTTGTAGAAGTTTCCCTTAAATATCTGTCATTTCCCAATTTCGCAGCGCAGCCAATGCAAGGTCAATGTTTTCGCTACGAAATCACTAAAACAGATGGCGCTGCTAAACTGCTAACGAATTTATACGCTGCGAAACTGCTAAAAAGAATTCAGGCACTGCGAAAACACCCGGTCTTTAAACTAGGCTAAAAATTTTTGGCAACAGCATTTTCAGTGATAACAGGTTGCATTCGGTAGATCATAAGATACAAGAGGAATGTGTGCTGAGAAGAGGATAAAGGAGGAATTCAAGCAACTATAGGACAAATGTGTATGAGGCAAAGGAGAAAGTATGAATTCGAGCAGCTACATGGGAATGTGTATGCAGAGGAGAGAATACATGGAGCAAAAAAAAGGACGTTAAAGGAAATAGGTCATTGAAGCAAATCGGGGATGCTGGAAAAAAACACAGAGGAAGAGAAATAAGATCAAGGAGATCTCTGAGAATATCAATGTGGCAATTCGCATCAAACAAATAAGAGAATAAATAGCATAACCGATTTGAATGTAGCATTCAGAGCAAGCCACAATTTGTGCGTGAGATCCAAGAGAATAAACCAACAGAATGACACACAGAAGGAATCACTGCATATGTAATCAATAAGAGTTCCTACAAGCATTAACCAACATATAAAACAAACAAGATCCTTTGTGAAACATGCAAAAGAAAATTTGGCATTCACAGTTGATGATGCAACATGTCATATACTAGCTATAGGTGACTATGTACATCTAAAATCTAAAGTAGCTTATCAAAAACAGGGGGGAAAATCATAACTTCCATAAGCTAAATCACTCAATAAAAATCTGGTTGATCATGTGGAGGTTTGGAAGAGTTCTTTCAAGTGAGGAACAATGACCTTTGGATTCCCCACTGGGCTAAATGGTGGAGATGGTTTTCTATAGATTCCATTGATAGTTGGGGTGGAGGCATGTTTCCTTGGAATCCTGGTAAGGAGAATTCTGAAGCATTCATTGCTTGTTATCTTGGTTCTTGTGGTGGGTTCTAGATTCCCAAGGCTCGGTGTAACCATTATGCATTTCTAATTTAAGGGTAGAGGCATCAACCTCTTGGCTTTGTTGCTTGCTTAAGGGTGGAGAATTGAAGTCTCTGGATCCCTTTGGGTTTATTGAGGGTGGATATCGTAGATCTTTGGAATCCCTGATTGAATATTTACCATAGTATAATCGGTTGTTTGGTAGAGATGGTTAGACCTCTAGATTCCCTGGTTTAGCTAGCATTGATTGGTTTCATCTCTTGAGAAAACCTCCTTAACTCTAGAATATAGCTTGGGGATGATTGGGCTACAAGAAAGGCGATAGTGTAACCCAATCTATGGTTGGGCAGAGAGTTGCAGTTCCTAACTCAGTTTTTGAGTCTTAATTTAAGATATGCATCTCTCATGTTTGATTTGAATAATGAATTTTAGGTTATTCTTGTTGAATTTATATGATGTCATTGCATGTATGAGGTATGATCATTTATATGAATTTTGATATCATCTTTAATATTGAATGAATATTTATGAAGTTTAATGGTATTCATGTTTGATGAGTTGCTTGGCATCTTAGGTAAATGAATCAACATGATGACTTGTTGGTCTTAACAAGAAATGTTGGGCTTGGAAGTTTCTTAGGAATGAATTGACTATATATATATATATGAAATAACATAGTTAACCGTAAAACATGCATCTATGTAGCTATATGATCAATTCATGTGAATAACCTATGTCCCTATCAACACCAGGATAGTGACCTTAGCCCACACATTGCGACGAAAATTCTATTGAACCTTACAAATGCATCCATGTTTGTTTACATCACAGGGGATTGATGGATATTGGTCCTTAACATCTTTCATTTCTACTATACTAAATGATCTAGGAGTATTAAGAATCCTCAAGCAACTATTTAAACCATGGAAATGGTGTCAGGTAGACCTGTGTCAAATTTTGGAAGATTAACCCCTATTTCCTATAGCTTACTAGTAAGTATTCAAGCCTAATTACCAAGAAAAATACCATGTTTTTTGAAGGTAATTACAAGTTTACATATGCATTTACAGTGCTCAGGAACATGGAGTATTTGTTGAGCCTTCGTTACATATAACAGTGGAATAAAGAGCATGTTTATATGTATGTTATTGGAACTAGCAATAAACCATTATAAACAGTATAGTTCGACACTTCTTGTGTCGAAATAGAAAACTTACAAGCTGTTGACAGTGATGGATCCCTCCAACATTCGAGGGGATCTCCCTAATGAAAAGCCTCAATTAGACTTCACATCGTTTGGTGTAGGATCCCTTCCGGAAATAAGGTCTGACTACCATTGTTTCTTACATGTTTTCCTTGGGTGGAATGTTTGACACAACAAAGTAATGTGCATGTATTTTTGAATGAACAAGTGGGTATTCCTTATGGAATGTTCAGTTTCCAAATCTATCAAGGTGAGCCTTTAAAAGAAGAGTAATAGTACAAATCTATTAAAGGGACATGGACATATACATACGGATGAATCATTGATCAACTAGAGAAACAGATCACATAGAAGAAATGATTTTTAAAACAAATACAACACACCTTCAACAATATAAACATCAAGGCCATCGAAATAGTTCAATTTCTTTAGTGCAGATGAAAACAACATATACCACAAACATTCAAATAATAGTCTTACAACATTTACAAAATAAGCATGAAAGTGTGTTAGCTCAATGAGCTTCGAGTATTCAACAAAAGTTCCAAGAGCAAGGAAATAAATATATAACTACATTTGTCACATGACATACATAGCAAGGAGAAAAATAAATAACTAGTACCCATCAATGTCAAGAATTTATGTAACTATTGTACGAAAATAAAATATTGTAAGGTTTATATATAAGTATGTACATAAGAAAATTTATGTGAACGTTACAAAATATCATTCTTAACAAGAAATTGTTTGTACAAGAAGGAAATAAAATGTAATCATGAAATATAACCCCTACTATTCCATTTACATATAGTATCATTATATATATATATATATATATATATATATATATATAATATATATATATATATATATATATATATATATATATATATATATATATATATATATATATATATATATATATATATTCAAACAGTCTCGTAGGAGAAAGGAATCATGAACTTAACTCACAAGAAACAAGGAAGTTGTCTTGAGTATTGAATAAAATTATGACCCCATTATAGATAATTACAAATAATTAAGAGCATTCATTATACTTTACCAATAGTTTATAATTCGAATAGTTAACTATACTCTCATTCCTCAAGAGCCATAACTCCTTATATATATATATATATATATATATATATATATTCAAACAGTCTCGTAGGAGAAAGGAATCATGAACTTAACTCACAAGAAACAAGGAAGTTGTTCTGAGTATTGAATAAAATTATGACCCCATTATAGATAATTACAAATAATTAAGAGCATTCATTATACTTTACCAATAGTTTATAATTCGAATAGTTAACTATACTCTCATCCCTCAAGAGCCATAACTCCTTTGAATCTATGTTTCAAAGATAAACTTTAACCCTAATCCTAAATTACAAATAACCAATACAATATCATCAACATAAGTTCATAAAACACCTTGCTGCATTGGGAAGGAATCCCTTACCTTCACAGACGAATAAGTTCGACAACATATTAAACAAGAAAACCTTAGAACCTGGTCTTTTGAGGTAGCCAAGGAAGAATATGCAACGAACTCCAAGAACCTTTGTACCCATAAATGAATGCCATGTGCCAACATACCTAACAAGAGAAAGAGGCAAGGGTTTCATTAGCAAACTCTAAAAAGGTTGTGTTGTTAAAAGAAAAAGAACTGAAATTCGAAGGTCGTAGTTCTTTTACCTATAATAGTTGGTGATAACAAGCATTACCCTCATTAAACCTGGCTTGCAAGCATTGAGGGTATCAATGCAAGGAAACACAATTAACCTTAAAAAAAAGGAGTCATTACAGTATGAAAAGGAAGAACCTTAACTTACCTTAAGAATCAAAATTGTGAATGGAACCCCTTGTCATTCTAATAACAGTCGCAAAAGAAAGTTAAGAGCCTACCTAAGAAGCCCCATGCTTTGTGTATAAGGAAACAAGACAATATTGGCCAACACCTAGTCAATGTATTAAAGGGTGTTGAGATAATAGAAAAGGAAATAACAAGAAGGAACTACAACAAATACAATTACACATGGGGAATATGATTCCAACAACCTGTTAGGTGTCAAAATCGTCCATCCAAGTGTCCTAATTCAGTTTCACTTAGTCTAGTTTAGTTCAGTCTCACTGCAATCATTTAGTATTGATGTCTCCAATGTAATCTTATTTATCTGTTTCATAATATTGAGAAGAGAAATCCTCTACTACATGTTAGTTTTCAATTTTTTTTCATGGTATCAGAGAAAGTTTTTCATAAGACTCCCCGAGAGAGCAACAACGTGAGCAAAATGAGAGAAGCCGAGAGAAGAGATGAGCCTGCATAAAACTCTTTGAGAAAGCAGCAAAAATTTGAAGAAGTTAGAATTTTCTTCCTATGAAGAAGCAATAGAGAGAAAGTTAGTTCTGAAGAAAAAGACCGAAATTTTATTAAAAAAAAAATTAATTAGTACGCACCCATGCCCATAAATCATGTGCGTTAACCTTGGCAGACTTACGAAACTTCCAAAGAGTGTTTCAACGCTTCCATAGTCTGTCGATAAAAGCATTGATGACATTCCCAACCATAAGCAAGGATCTTGGAGCCAAAGTTTCATCCAGAACCTTGAGGAGCACGAGCACGAGGTCCACACACACTCGACTAAGTTGAATGAAGGTCAAACAAACGAACGTTGATCTTATTAGTCCCTGTCATCTCGGCATGGGACTATAGTAATAAAAAATGATGAACTTAACATTAGTTGATCTGTTTGCAAGTTGTTTGATACTGCCATTTGATCGAGTATAATCAAAGTTTTTAGATACATACTCATTTACTATCTTATTTGGCCTCTTCTCAAGGCAGAAAGGGGGAAAGCATATATTATCTTGGCTTTGTGTTATTCATTTGTTGTTCATTTTTTTGGACCTGTTAGACTAATGCTAACATTAGTCTACCTGTATAAAATGCTACCTAGCCTTTGTGTTATTCATTTCTTGTTCATTTTTTTAGACCTGTTAGACTAATGCTAACATTAGTATTCCCATATAAAATTCTACCTAGCTCCAGGGTAATGTCTATATTGGAATCGGTACATCCTTCCTGCTGTGGCTGATGGGCTTTCTTGCTCTCTTGCCACTTGTTGCTGCTTAGTCTCTAAAGTTGCCACCTATTGCTACTATGTCTATTGTGGCGTTGTTGCATGTTACGGTTGCTGCATGTTACTGTGGTATCTATGGAATCGAAGTTGAAGGGACTGGAAGGGTATTGTGGTGTCTATGGAACCGAAGTGAAGTTGAAGGGAAGGGAACTTAAGCTAGAGAGAACAAATGAAGCTAGAGAGAATAGATGAAGCTGGAGAGAAAAGAAGAAGATCATAAGGGAACTGAAGCTGGAGAGCTGGAGAGAACAAAAGAAGATCATAGTTAGCATTTACAAATTGAACACTTTTTTAGCATTTGTAAATTGAACCCCATTTATCCCCATGTCAGAAGCAAACAACCCATGTCAGAAGAAAACAAGAACAAAGAACAAATTATCCTGGAGTTGGACCTCATTCTAGCAAAGACCTCGGGTATACCGATGGGCACTGAGTTGGTAGGGGCACTTCAAACCATCTTCCTGTTAGACCTTCACCTTCTTCACACTCCCAGAAATAAGGTATGAGATAGCTTCTTATATAAGCCAGCTTCCATGAATTTCAAGCATATGGTGAGCATAATTCATGCATTAGTAGAGGGAGATGGATGGCTATGAAGGACATACCTCGATACAGTATTAACTTCCTCCATATAGCATAAACGTCGACTGGCATAGATTCTCTCATTCCCGCTTGCTTGGGCAGCTAAATACGAAAATTAACAAAATAAACTCGCCTTGGCCAGCTCCAAAATAAACTCAGTTGGGAGATTACTGATTGTGAATTGGATCAAACTGCCACATCTCAAGCTCTGATAGAGCAAGAAATATAGGGACCCAGGTCCAAACGAATGAAACAAAGGCAGTATAAGGACCCGAGCAAGCAGTATAGGGACCCAGGTTCAAAAGAATGAAACAAAGGTAGTATAAGGACCCAGGTTCAGTCCGATGAAACAAATAGAATTGAATTAGTCAGTAAGAAACGTAGATTCAGTTACTATTTTCTTCTTATTAACTTAATCATTTATAAGAAAAACTCATTTGTGAATATTGGTCACCGTTTTACTGTTAATTTAAAGTCTCACCTGTATTTCAAGAGGTATTTTTGAAGTCCATTTAGTTGCTCTTCGTTGTAGGATCTGTCATCTTTCATCATTCAATTGGTGGTTGATGTGGCTGAAAGAAGGCATGCCAACAGAAAATATCTAAAGTGTTTGTCCTATCAAAGCCCTTGAGCTAATAACAAGTCTGCAATTTTTGTAGTTCGAAGTACATGCTTCTTTTTACAAGAAGTAATAAACACCTATGAATTATAAAAAGGGGCTGTAAGAAATGGACGCGGAACATAGGAAGAAGATGAAGATGTATCCAGGCAGAATAGGAAGAAGAGGAAGATGCATCAATAGATGGGAATTGCACCATTGGTATTTGGATGAACGCAAAATAGGAAGAAGAGGAAGACGTATCAGCAGATGGGAATTGTGCCATTGGGATTTAGATGAACGGATACACAGTAATAATAAGAGAAAATGGTGAGCAAGTGATGAGGCAGATCGATCATGGTACAGACGATTCGATTAAATGAATCTGAAAGATGGTTTACATGATGGTTTAAGTGAGCTTAGATCTTAGAGTGCATGTAAGGTGACACTTGGTATTCATGCAGTAGCATGAAGTCCAACTACAAGAACTTTTATATATTTATATATTCTAATTGTCATATTATTTTATTTAATAAATTTTTACATCTTTTAATTATTCGCTATTTATTTTTATTACCACCTGCTAGCCTGTTTATTACCATGTCCAGTATTGTTCTCTTCTTTCTTTCTTTTTTGAATACATATTTATGCAAAACCCAGAATCGAGGTCAGCATTTACAAATTGAATGCTTTTATCTATTTTTGTCCTGATTACAGCAAAATACCCAATTTTTTTCGAGGTTCGACTATGCTATTAAAGTAGAATATTAGTTACATTCTATTTATAATATTAGGACACCTTCTTACATAGATAGCAAGCTGTGGATGAGAGAGAATAAATTCTGATGATGATGACCATTTGGTTTTCTGTATTTCTTTCTTTCTTTCTTTCTTTCTGTTTTTGTGCCTCTCTGCTTTTATTTCATTGGTTTAGGGTTTTATCTAGGAAAATATTTTATAGCTTACATTAGCTATTATGGTGCAAGTTGTGGGTGAGAGAGATTGAATTCTGATGATGATAACCATTCATTTTTCTGTTAATTTCTTTCTTTCTATTTTTGTGTTTCTTTGCTTTTATTTCATTGGTTTAGGGTTTTATCTATGAAAATATTTTATAGCTTACATGAGCTGCTATGGTGAAAGTTGTGGATGAAGTTCAGGTATATACATGTTTCATGGACTAGTATTAACACTTCCTAATTCTTGCTTTATCTGTTTAGTGCATAAAATCTATTGATCCATGAATTTAAAATCTAATCTAGACTGCCAAGCCACTCACCATGAAGTAGTACTAGCGTGGATTGTATGGAAGAAACACATTTAATTCATTATTATGTGTTGTTCATTGATCTTTACTAGCAACTGTATTCTCTCTCTAAATCATTTTGCCAAGGAAATATCCATCGGTTTTCTCCATCTATTCAGGCCGCTTGTGCTAGATTTTTACATTCTCATAGAAAATGAGATGGGCAAATGGACAAATTGTCGCCTCCTTTCCTATGTAAAGGAGTGTCATATGGAATTTTTAGGGTTTTGAAGTGTTGGTCTCAACTATTTTCAGCATAAGTAAAAGAGATAGGACACTACAATCATTAGAGGGGAGGGCAATATTATCCTCTTCACTGAGTTGATTCTAGGATGAAAAATTAAACAAATTAGGACAAATATGTAGAAACTTCAGGCTAGTCTGAAACATCTTACTCAAGGATATAAAGGTGTTTTATACATCATTGAAAGGAATTTAATTTTTCCTTTCTGTGTGATTTACATGATATATGTCTCACGAAGTCAATAGATGACAGTTCCATAGAAGATATTGTCAACCTAACCTAATCATCTACGAGAACCAATTCAGCTCTCAACACAGTAACAATGTTGAGCCACCTCAAATTTTAGGCCAGAAATTGTGTTAACAATGCAGATAAAGGTCATTTAACTGCATTAACAATTTTTTTTTCTATTTTTTCGATTTATCAGTTTGCAGTCTTGGTTTAGTCTTCTTTTTGACAATAGACCTTCAATAGGCCTTGAACTCTTCATTATCAAAACTAAAGAGGAAGAAAGAAACCTCTTTTTGGCAATAGACCTTCAACAAGCCTTGATCTCTTCATTATCAAAACTAAAAACTAAAGAGGAAGAAAGAAACCTCCTTTTGACAATAGGCCTTCAACATGCTTTGATCTCTTCTTTATTATCAAAACTAAAGAGGAAGAGAGAAACCCTCTGAGGGTTTCTGGCACTTCTTTAATAGTATTTGTCCACTAGAATCATTGTCCCATTTTGGACTACTAGCCCTCAGGTAAAAGCTAAACCCTGTGTTGAGTTTAGTTGAGAAATCCCCTTGTTGTCTCCTATGTTTTCCATCAACACATTCTTAATAATGTTGTATGCTTTTGAATAATCCACCACACCTAGCTTTTCCTATATCATTCTTAGTTTCCTACTCCCTCTGAGTCCAAAAATGCTATTATTATATACGTCATTATGCCTTTTTCTGGATCGAATTGACTTTATTTATTCCCCTCAAAGGAATTAATGCACCAAGCTTACACCATAATTTACACAGAAATTAAGCCCTATCTACAATTTGCAGAGGCCCTCAAGAGAGGAGATTGGTTCCTAGGGCCTGATCTCACTGTGATAAGGCTATATGGAACCCAATAGGCTCCTTACAGATTACTCGGGCTACTCACCCCAAGGGTATTCATGTTTGAGTATGTCAAGCTGATGGTAGATATAGATAATTTGACTTTCACCAAATCTAAGAAGAAGGACAAGATAAATTTCCTTGTGGTCATGGGGGACTATGATATTAATGAGAAGAGGGGCATTAAAGAAGCACTAGAACTACTCAAAAGTCTAGATATTCCTTTGGATTCTCCTTGGAAGTATGACCCTTACTTCCTTATAGGCACTGAGAAAAGACTAAAAGTACCTAATCCTCAAGATCATGAGAGTAAACCGGGGGAGGAGAAGCTGGCAAACAAAGAGAGCTACGAGGAGGTGGATGCCATTTTGACAAGGGAGGGTAGCTCATCAAGGACTAAAGAGCAATTAGTTAAAGTGCCACCCAGCTTTTCCTATATTGTTCTTAGTTGCCCCATGAAAATTTACCAATCATAGTTTTTACTTTCACAAGCATAGTCAGGCTTCACTATGTTTCTTGTGACATCGCGTACTAAAAGAGAACAACATCCATGGATCCTTCAAAAAATTCATAGTTGTTATAATTAGAATTGTACTGAGCAATCTCATAATACAATTAGGGTATACAAATTACAATCATATGGTAAATATATTGATTCGAATATATTGGTTTCCTTCTTTTCTTCGTATCTAGCAAATCGACTTACAACAAACATATTTGCTGAAACATTCACCTGTAGTCAATTTAAATTTTACATGGATCTGTTGAATACAGTTGTCCCTAAAGGGAAGTAGTGGATCAAAAACATTGCATCACTCCAATCATAATGTATTCTTCGCAGAGTCACGTGGCCAAGTAGCACATGTAGGTTACTTTTCAGGTATCTATCTCAAACACAATCTTGCTCCATAGTTGAGAACATATTAAGTTTAGCATCCTGACTAGAGGAAGAGTCACGGTAAACTCCTCAAAGAATAAAACACCCCCAAAATCGCAAGAATTGCATTACAAATCCATTTTGGAATATTATGGATGACATTTATCAATAAAATAGAGTTGTACTTTACTTATTTAGAGAAATGGTTTTTTTATAGATTCTAGGACAATTGGATTCCCTCTACTGAGCCATTCTTAGCATAGAATGATTGTCCCATTCTGGAATACTAGCCCTAAGATAAAAACTAGAGAATTAAACTGCTCCCTCCAAGTTCAAATGACTTCCCAGAACCTGCCAATTGTTTTGATATTATAAATTCCCAGAACCTACCAATCTAATTGCGAGTTCTACAAGAATGCATATGTTGTTACAAGTTCCAAATTTGCTACAACATAAAAATCAATTGTTCATGTTTCAGTTATTGTTTACTAATCTATGATAGTTCATCACAATTCTTTTCCTAGTTCCCTGTAGGAAAATTTACAGTGATGTCGTTCCATTATGATGCGGTAATAGATAAATGGATTGAGCTAGAACATTTTACAACAGGGTGTTTTGAAAAGATCACAAAAGATTCACAGATTCATGACCACCTATCTTCTCAAAGGCTTATCATAGCTTTGGCTATAAAATATAATTCTTAAAGACTGCCTCAAAACTAGAGAATTAAACTTCTCCCTCCGAGTTCAAAGCTTCTTTCTATTTCTCTCCATTGTTTGTTAGTGCATGAATAAATACTGAGGAATTACGCAACTCTTGTCAGCTTGGCTGAAAATTTTTGGAGTACACAGGTTTTCTCTTTTTGTTGTTTGTTGTTACCGTACTTAGGTTTGCTCTTTTTGCTATTTGTTGTTACCATACTCAGGTTTGCTCTTTTTGTTGTTTGTTGTTACCGTAAGTAAATTTATTGAATCATATATATCTCCAAATTTAGAAGTTGTATACTAATCTATGATAGTTCATCACAATTCTTTTGCTAGTTCCCTACAGACAACTTTACAGTGATGTCATTCCATTACGATGGGGTAATAGATAAATGGATTGAGGTCAAATGGGTTGAAAGATATATTCATGTTGATGGCCCATTGAAGAACCTCAAGATGCTAATCCATGAGAAACGATACGAGGAATGTGAAATAACTTATATACGGAGCTTTCTTACTCGTGCAAAGGAACTATTTCTCAGCGACTTAGGCAACTTATAACTATGTTTGCCCCGCATGTCACTGGGAGGATAGGGTAGATGTAGAATCATGTAGGGGTCTGAAAAGGACACTGAACTAATATATGTTGTTACAAGCTCCAGATTTGCTACAACATAAAAATCAATTGTTCAGGTTTTAGTTATTGTTTACTAATCTATGATAGTTCATCACAATTCTTTTTCTAGTTCCCTGCATACCTTTTCATGTTGATGCAATCAATCAAAACGAGTGGTAATGGTGTCAATGAAGCCCTTCTTTTCCGCGATAGGTCAGAGCAGCCAGTCTAATTGAGGAATATATTCTCGAAGTAGCAGTTTTTAGGCTCACTGGGCTCTGGTTTTGACTGTAGAATGAAATTGCTCCCTCCAAGTCCATAACTACCCCACTCAATGCAGGGACTTGTTGCCTTGTAGTTTATCTTGTTTTTCTATATTCATCATATTCTAAAGCCATTAAAAAACGATGTGAATGAAATAAAAAATGGTTTGCGTGACATTTTAAAGCCATTAAAAAATGATATGAGGTTGTGTAATTGCTGAGGAATTGATTGGGGTTTGAGGTGTTATTTTCCCTTTATGAAAAGGTTTCATAGTATTATTAATATCCTTCATGCAATTCCTTTTTAAAAGGACTCGTATATGATATATAATGTGCATATGCTAGAATGCCCTCATGTAATTTTTGAGTGTGGTGGTATTATTTTTAAAGGGGCTTAAGTAATTTAGAAAAAACACCTTATGTATTTTAAAAAGAAGGCCTTTGTGAAGTGTTAAAGAAAAAGGCATTTGATTTTTTTTGAAGAGGGTCTATAAAAGATGTTTGTTTAAATTAATGGTCAACATTGAAATACTCTATGGAATTGTGAATTTTTTTGTGAAAGCATTTATTTTGTAGAGAATTTGTGGACTTGTTTTGAACAAAGTATCCACCACATAGATGTTTTTATTACAGAAAATAGTTATGTGATGAAAAAATGGAAAGTCAAATTAGAAAGAAACTTACAAACTGAAACTAGCATCTCACACGTGAGCCAAGCTACACTTGCAAACTGCCCAATCAGTATTGTTCTATCCCATTGATCATGAAATTGAAAATGAATAAGTTTACATTCAATTTAGGGAGATCAAAACTATCTCCTAGAAAATAGGAACTAAGTCTAAACTAAGACACACACACAACTGTGAAACAAACTTTCTCCATTAATTTCAACTCTCCCCCTTAATGGAGAAAGGATTCACTTGCACACCTAACATCTCCCTAAACAATTCAAATTTGATCTTCCCAAGAGGCTTGGTGAAGATATCAGCTACATTTTCACAGGTGTTACAATATTCAAGAGAAATCTCTTTGGACTGAACCTTTTCTCTAAGAAAATGAAATTGAGTGTCTATTTGTTTTGTGTTTTTATGAAAAGTGAGATTATTTGCCAGCGTGATTGAACTTCGGTTGTCACATTTAATCACCGTAGCATCCTTTTGTTCTTCTCATGCATCATGAAGAAGTATTCTTAACCAAATTGCTTCACAAATGCATTCACATCCAGCTTGACACTCTGCTTCTAATAATGATAAAGATACAATACTATGCTTTTTACTACTCCAAGAAATGACCCCGAACCCAATATTGAAATCATACCCAGTTATAGATCTTATATCGTCCAAATTTCCAACCCAACCTGAATTTGAATAGCCTGTCATTTTAACATCAAAAGAATCAGTATATTTAATGCCAAAATTTATGGTTCCCTGAAGATAACTTAGGACACATTTTGTTTCCATCCAATGATTTTCAAGAGGTTTTTTCATAAACTGACTTAACACACTCACTAAATATGCTAAGTTAGGTTTCGTTGTAGCACAAAAAAATCAAACTTCCAACCAATTGTTTGTACAATGTAGCATCCACCTCTTTAGAACCATCATCACTTTGAAATTTAACATTCTGTTGTATAGGTACTGAAGCAGATTTACACTAATCCATTATGAATTTCTTCAACAATTCTTGACATACTTTCCTTGAGTAACGAAAGTCTAGACAAAATCCCTCCAAACTTCAAGACCCAAACAATAATGCAGTTATCCAAGGTCCTTCATTTCAAATGCCTATGACATATGAACTTTAATTTCTTCAACCAATTATTGGGTAGAGGATCCCCCCATAGCATGCTTTTGGGACTTGAAACCCGAGTTTTGGTCAATGTAATTCAAAGACCCTACGAAATTTGGGTGCAGAGCGTGAGAGTCTAGGGTTGTTCACCCTAAGATAATATAATTTAATGTAAAGTAGTATAAATAGATGGAGGCTCTAAGTGTAAAGACAGTCTGGGTTTTTAGCAAGTAATAGATAGATGCGAAGGCATGGTTAGAAGATAGAAGTGGATTTGAAGGTATTGTGTCATAGTGGTAGGTAGAGGCTCTGCAGCTGAGTGCGCAGAGGCCTAGTAGAGTCCGCAGTTGAGTGTGTGGTCCCCTGCAGCTGAGTGCACAAGGCAGAGTCAGGTATGTAACTGAACTTGAGTATTAATAAATATAAGATTGATTCAGAATATTGTGTTTTGTTTGTAGATCTGTATTTCTATGTTCGTGTTATCTTTATGCATTTATATTATTTTCAAGTATGTGTGCTAATATAAAAGTGGAACAAGTAATAAGAATATTGGGCCTGCACAAACTAAGCTAAACACTAATATGATAGCACAGTAAGGATTGGATTGGAATAATACGGTATTCACAAAGGCGCAAACGGGTTGCGAAGAAGAGAAAGCTGCGCGGAGCAGCGAAGTGCGCAGATTAGGATCGTCAACCTCCAAAACCCCCATCAAGACATCCCTAGGGTGCAAAAACCTGGTTCCAGTACCCTGCCATACTACCTCGGGTGATACCTCAGTCCGCGTTCCATGCACTATTGCTGAAAGGGCCAGTAGTACCGGGAATTGCTTGGCTAAAATCACTGCTAAACCTGGGTCAGGGCCCACATAGCCAACAAATGGTTCCGTTGTCGGGACCAGGATCTACCTAAGAGATGTTTGATGTTGTGCCACTGGAACCCAACAATGAAGGAAATTGAAGAGTGGTTGGACAAGAAGATTCATGAGTTCGCGACACAGGAAAATAGAACTCCGTAGGTATCTGAGAAAAGGTGGCTGGATCACTACGTGTATACCGAAATCCACAAGGTCTTCTTCACATCCTTTCCTTCTGAACTGTATGAGTGGATCGCAAGGTTAGCCGACAGTGAGGGAAGGTGTAAGCTTGACCAACCGATAATGTGGACTCCAGAAGTAGTGTGTAGACTAGAGGCATCAGAAGATAAGATCATTTGAGTTGTGGACCATTGGCTTGACTAGATAATAGGGGGATTTATCACTGAGTTTGCGGTAGACACGACTGTGAGCTACAGTGAAGCAAGATGACATTTTCTCAAGGGACCACGAGGTAAGTACATTAAATCTCTGAATACCTAGATTAAGATGTTGTTATGTGAAAAGCGGGTTAAGCGAATACATTAGTGTTTGGAATGACGCAGAGCGGAAAAATCTATAAAGGTAGCGAGGAATTAGGAAACAGTCCCTTAATTTGACCTTCACGAGAGAGCAAATAAGAGCTTGCTTTGGTCTCTCTGAGAAGTGCAGTCAGTTTGATAAGGCAGCACATTCCACAGTTACCACCTCCACCCACACCACTGCCCGCTTCACCTCCTTCACCTCCATCTCCACCCACTCCACCTCCACCAACCCCGCAGTTCAACATGGCGAGCACAATCAAGCTACCCGTATTCAAAGGAGTAGGGAATAAGGATCCAGACCAGTTCTCTTTCGTGGTAAGAGAAGTGTGGGAAGCGCAAGAGGTCACAGACGAAAACATTAAGAAGGCTACATTGGTGAGCACGTTGCAAGATCGCGCGTTGACATAGTATATCAAGCAATCTAATGACCACCCAAATGTAGGGATAATAGAGATCCAAAATGCGTTGAACATAGAATTTAGCCAGCCAAAATTAGAGACACAATCAATCATCAAGTTTAAAGGAATTGCTTGCTTCCAGGCGAGACCCCCTAGGATCTAGATCAGCGACTAAAGAGTACGATCCACGAGGCTAATATGAAGCTCACGGATGCACGACATTGTGCATGGTCTATGGCATCTCTGACACTGCACTTGAGGATGGCATTGTCACAACAGAAACTTTCTACCCTGGCCGAAGCATTGGAAATGGCGATGAGGTTGCATGAGACACCGATACAAGATCTAGGGCCAGGAGTTCAATAAATCCATGCACAACTACAAAATCTATGCCTGGAAATGCAAATCTCGAAGCAGGAGAGGGCACTGCAGCCAGAGGTGCACGAGGAAGTGCGGTGCATAAAATGCAAAGGCTAGGACCATGACAAGGACCATTGTCCAGTATTCGAGAACTACTTGGCAGGAGGGGGCCTAATGCCGTTGAGACCAGAAGCACAGGCAAGTACAAGTGCGACACCCATGTTATGGTGTGCGATCTGTCAAATAGGAGGAAAACACACAATGTATAATTGTCATTTGTTGCAGAAGTAAACACAGACTCCCCATCAGTTGTTTTGTAATTTCTGCAAGTCGGTAGGCCACGACGAGCGCACTTGTCACAATTACGAGTTAATGATGGACTGGACCCCAGCATATAGGATGTAGACAGAGGGGATGAAATGCACTAGATTTCAAGGGTGAGGTCGAGGACGAGGAGGAATGGGACGAGGAATTGGCCACGGATAGTTAATTTGTTACAATTGCGAAGGACCAGGGCACTACGCCCACGATTGTACCAACCCAACGAGAATATCATGTTCATACTGTGCTCAGTGCGATCATGAAGCAGTAGATTGACCTACGTTGATCGCATAGATGCATGAGAAAGGGGTACTCCAGCCTCCTTCAACTCAAAATATCCAAATGATGAGGTCTGGACTGTGCGAAGAAGACCCAAATGTGAACCTGTTGCTCAGAAGTGGTGCAACCACAGGGGAGGATAAGGGGAAGCAGCCCAAGGAAGATACATGGGTTCGCAAGGCTCCTAAAAAGGAACCTGTGTTTGACTTAGAATGCACAAGGGAGACATTCATGGAAGGTAAAAAGAGCTTCGTGGAGGCCTCCACTTCAGGTAGTAAGGATCAACGAGACCCAGGGATGGATCCTTATATTCTTACTACCTTTTTGGAGACCTGCACGAAACTGTTGCGCGACAATAAGGCAGTTAAGGGACTACAGGAGTTGATCACTAGGTGTGCAGGGTCAGGGGAACCGCACGTAGTCCAGAAACTGGGAAAGCATACATTGCACACTAGGAGGGAAATGAGATTGAGACGCAGATTAGCAAGTATGAAATGGATCAGGTAATCCTAGACCTGGCTTTGGACACAAATGTATTATGGAAGTAGAAATGGGAACGTATGGGAAGGCCCATGTTACAGTGGTCCCCTATTCAATTATGAATGGCAAACCAATAGAAGATTTTTCCCATGGGGAGGTTGCAAGGGGTAACAGTTGATATCGAAGACGCAAGCACAGAAATGGACTTTGACGTCATAGAGATTTTCGGTGACAACAATCCTTATCCTGTGTTGCTAGGAATAGACTGGGCCACTAATATGAATAGAATGATCAATATGAAGAAGCGGAAGATGATATTCGAGAAAAAGTCCCTACGCGTAGTAGTCCTGCTAGACCCAGCCGAAGGAGCACGTTACATAGAACTAGTGCGCGACGATGGAAGTGATGATGAGCTAGATTTTATTTACAAGATAACTGCGCGAGATCATGATTGGGTGAACCTGACTGCAGATGGAAGGATCCCATGGGAGTGCGCAAGTTCCCACACCTCGGATTTAGACGAAGTAAATGAACGCTGGCACAATCAGTTGAATGAAGTGAAAATGATGAATTGCAACATGATGATTAGATCACAGTGTTGTGTAACAACATAGGCCCGAGATCTTCCAACATATGATGGATTGACAACAGTGGATGAATTCTTGAGCAAGTTTGAAAGCATAGTACCGGAACAACAGTAGTTCGATGCGTCGATGTGGGCGCTGTGTGCAACACCTGCAGACTAGTGGGGAACACGTCAATGAAATTTTGAGAACTAGCGCAGATGTAGATGGATGATGCACCTATGATTTGGGAAACAACAAATACAGATAGAAGACAAATACGATGGATGAGATGACCCGTGCATGCACCTCGCGAAATGGACCAAGGCCTATGGGGAAGACCCACATCATGAATGGGTACATCCATTCTACCATACCCTGGATGTCATACCCATGAATTGGTATACTTAGATAGAACTTTGACATGGTATGGGTGAATGGGATGTCTTACGCAAGGGTTTTTTGTGAACATTCACATTTGAAGATCAATGGTCGGATACTGTTGACGATGCGCTGCAAGCAGTAAAAGCCGCCATCTTCAAAATATTATAGGAACCACTGCAAGCACTTCAACCAACATGGGCAACCCAGTTAAGCAGTGCCCTAGAATTTTATAACGTGAAAGTGGAGGAGGATGATGACGACCCCTGAAATATTAATATTCCAGAAACTGAAGGTTGTCACGAAGTTCGAGGACCATCAATTGAGGATCCCGACATCATTGCGCTGCTAAAAACAAAGCAGGTAAACATTGGCACATACACGGAGCCGAAGTACATGATGCTTGGGGACAATTGGGACAATGCTACGATAGATAAGGTCGCCAAGTTGCTCCGTGAATATCACGGTTTGTGCCAACCAAAATCACAGACTTAAAGGGGATCGTTGGCAACTTAGGGATGTTGAAGATCACCCTAAAACTAGACGTGAAGCCAGTTAAGCAACGACCTTACCGTTTGAATCCATACTATAAAGAAAAGGTCTATGACAAATTAGACAAAATGCTCGCAACTGGAATTATTGAACCAATGGAAGAATCCAACTGGGTGAGTCCTATGGTAGTACAGGAGAAAAAACAGAAGGGCGAAATTAGAATATGCATGGACCTCAGGAAGCTTAACAACGCTTGTGTTCATCATCCATTCTCGACACTGCTCATAGATGAATTATTGGAGAATGTTGGTGGTTGGGAAGCTTACTCATTCAAATATGGCTTCTCGAGGTACCATCAGATGAAGATTGCACTAGAAGATAGGAGCAAGACAACACTCGCAACTGAATGGGGCAGTTTTCAATACACCATTATGCCCTCTAGATTGAAGAATGTGCCAACGATATTTTTGCGCATAATGGTGGCCACATTCAAGTAATACATCCACAAGTTCTTAGAGGTCTATCTAGACGATTGGACTATATTTGGGTTAGTTAAACACCATATAGCAAGCTTACGTTTGATGCTGGATACTTACCGACGACACCAAATTGTGTTGAATCTTAAAATGTGCACCTTCATCATTCCTTTTGGAAACCTGCTCGACCATGTGGTTTGCAAACAAGGCCTAATGGTGGAACCTGCAAAAATTGTTGTTATTCTCAATCTAGAAGCACGGCGAAGTGTCAAACAACTACGTGCTACTTTGGGGCACACTTGTTACTAGAGAAAGTTTATCAAGAGCTATGTACAAATAACAACGCCAATGGAGAAACTATTGAAAGAGGACGCTACATATGGTTGGAATGATGATTGTAGGAAAAGTTTGGTTGTTCTCAAGGAGAAAATGGCATCCGCTCCCATCCTAGTCTTTCCAAAATGGGACGAAGAATTTCATGTACATGTTGATGGATCGTGTATTACGCTGGGAGTTGTACTTTTGTAGGAAGGCGCGGAAGGCGTGGATCACCCGATCGCATTGACGAGTTGGCAGCTGTCCAAATCCAAAAAGAACTACTCTACTACTGAGCGCGAAGGGTTGAAAATGGTATACAAGCTCCAGAAATACCGACACTATTTACCTGGCAGGCACTTCAAGATGTATACCGATCATTCCACATTGAAATACCTAGTGAACAAGCCTACGTTGGGGCGGCACATATGCAGATGGATGTCACTATTTCAAGAATACGACTTTGAGGTCATCGTAAAGCTAGGATGCCTAAATGCAGGACTAGATCACTTATCACGAATTGAGACAGGCGAGGAGCCAGCAAATTTGGAAGAAGGACTACCTGAGGCATAACACTTTGCAGTCTGCGTCGCAGACGGCCACTTCGAAGATATAATCCATTTTTTAACCATAGGGACTATGCCGAAGGAATATTCAGTCCAGCAGAAGAAGGAATTGGTGGTGCGCGCGATGGACTTTTCTATCATTGCGGGGAACCTCTACAAAATGGGGAACGGTGAGATATTGCGAAGATATGTACATGAATTTGAACGAGGACAGATCCTCATGGAAGCACATGGGGGGGCTGCAGGAGGACACTATGCAGGACACGTGACAACACAGAAGATTCTTCGCGCTGGGCTATGGTGGCCAACCTTACATCAAGATTCAAAAGCATACTGTCGGGCCTGCGACATATGTCAAAGGACTAGGAAACCATCACGAAGGGATGAGATGCCACTCAATCCACAGATGACACTGCAGCCATTCGAAAAATGGGTAATCGACTTTGTGGGACCAATCAAACCTCAGGGAAAGATGGGTGCACGCTACATCATCACTGTGACAGAGTACCTGACTCGATGGGCAGAAGCACAGTCGGTTAAGGACTGCACAACCACTACAGCTGTGAAAATTTTGTTTGAAAACGTGTTGACATGGTTTGGTTGACCAAAAATTTTAATGAGTGACTATGGAACGCACTTCCTGAATGAAACCATTAGCACACTCAGCGAGGAATTCCAGTTGTATCATTAGCAAAGTACACCATACCATTCACAAGCTAATGGGATAGTAGAAGCATTCAACAAAATTCTGGAGACTACACTGACCAAAGTTTGTAACGCGCAATGAAACAACTGGGACCTACACATACCTGTTGTATTATGGGCATATAGAACCACGTGCAAAAAATTGACAGGTTAGACACCTTTCAGGTTAGTCTATGGCACGGAAGCAGTCATGCTAATGGAAAATATCGTACCCAGTTTGCAGATAGCAGCACTTATAGGCATGTCAGACTGCGAAGCCTTGGAAGAGAGGGTCACGCAATTGGAAGAACTCGAGGAAGAACAGTTTATGGTGGGATTCCATTAGCAGGTACAGAAACAGCGCGAGAAAGCCTGGTACGATCACCATATCAAGTTTTGCACATTCAAGGTAAACGATTTAGTGTTGTTGTATGACAACAAGTTCAAAAAATTTCCTAGAAAATTCAGAATGCATTGGTTGGGACCGTATGTGGTAAAAGAGGTTACAGAGGGAGGTGTGGTCCAGCTAGTCAAACTTCATGGAAAACCCTTCCCAATAAGAGTAAATGGCAGTCACCTGAAGCCCTACATGGGAGCGTCGGCTATCTGACTAACCGAACAAATCATAGTCTTTGCAACCCGAGAAGCCAGACAAAGGTGCAGGACTATAAACACAGGTACTAGAAGCCGACACCAAAGTAGAGAATCAAGTAAGATGTAGATGATTTGGAAGCAGAAATGGATCACATCCAGACGATGGCAGCATGGTGCGTTGCGGACCTTCACGTAGCCCAGACACAGTTGGAAGAACTTCATGCAAAGATTGCCACACCAGCAGAGTGACTTGGGATGAGTCATGATGATTGTCTTGGGGGCCTGTTAGGTAGCGGATCGCCCCATAGCATGTTTTTGGGGCTTGAAGCCTGATTTTTTGTCAATGTAATGAAAAGACCCCGTGAAATGCAGATGCAGAGCGCGAGAGTCTAGGGTTGTCTACCTTAAGATAATATAATTTAATGTAAAGTATGTCAGCCTACCCATGGTCCGTGGACCATGAGATTGAATAAATAGAGCGAGGCTCTAAGTGTAAAGACAGCCTGAGTTTTTGATAAGTAATAGATAGATGCGAAGGCATGGTTAGAAGATAGAAGTGGATCTAAGCTATTGGGTCATAATGGTAGGTAGAGGTTCTGCAGCTGAGTGTGTAGAGGCCTAGTAGAGTCCGGAGCTGAGTGCGTGGACCCCTCCAGCTAAATGCACTCGGCGAAGTCGGATCTATAACTGAACTTGAGTATTAATAAATATAAGATTGATTCAAAATATTGTGTGCCTGTTTGTAGATCTATATTTCTATGTTTGGGTTATCTTTATGCATTTATATTATTTTCAAGTATGTGTGCTAAGCTGAAAGTGGAACAAGTAATAAGAATATTGGGCCCTCACAAACTAAGTTAAACACTAATATGATAGCACAGTAAGGATCAGATCAGAATAATACGGTATTCAAAAAGGCGCGCACAGGTTGTGAAGAAGAGAAAGTTGCATGGAGCAGTGCAATGCACAAATTAGGATTGCGAACCTCCATAACCCCCATGAAGACACCCTTAGGGTGCAGAAACCTAGTTCCATAACCCTCCCATACTACTTCGAGTGAGACCTCAGTCCGCGCTCTGTAGACTATTGCCGAAAGGGCTAGTAGTACCGGGATTTCCATGGCTAAACTCACTGTTGAACCTGAGTCAGGGCCCACGTAGCCAACACCAATTCATCAGAATTTCCTGTAACAATTAAATAATCAACGTGTAAGGAAATCAACACAATCCGCCCCTTTGAATCAAATGTGGTATACAGATTTGCATCATTTTTACTTATCTTATAACCATGTTGTAAGAATAAAGAGTCTATTTTCTCATACCAAGATTTGGCAGCCTGTTTTGACCCATACAATGCATTTTTTAATTTACGGACCAAGTGTTCCTGCCACTTTTTAATGAACCCTTCTGGTTGTGTTAAATGTACTTCTTCCTTCAACTCGTCATTTAGACAAGTATATTTTACGTCTAGCTAGTGTAAACTCTAATGGTACTTTGTAGTCAGAGCTATTAACATCCTAATAGTATTTAACTTAACTATAGGAGAAAAAGTCTCTTCATAATCAATCCCTTCTTTCTGTGAGTACCTTTCGACCACCAACCTAGATTTATACTTGTCTACACTACCATATGCTTTGAACTTAGGTTTATATATCCATTTACAACCTATGGGCTCTTTTCCTTTTGGTAGTTCAACTAATTCTCTGGTTTTATTTTAATTATGGAATCATACTCTTCTTTCATAGCTAACCTCCATTCATCATACTGATTTTCTCCATTATAATTCATGGGCTCAACAACATTTAAATACTAGTCATAAGAGCATAATCTTTGTACCTTTTAGGTAAGTCATCTGTCATCCTGATCTCCTTGGTAGAGAAATTGCCTTGATTATGTCCTATGTGATTCCTTGCTCACCTCTGAATGAACTTTGACTACTGAATGTATCCATGTCACTAGATTCCTCTTTCTGCTATTGTTGTTGTTGTAAATGATTTTATTTGGCTTCATCATTGTTTTCATCAATCACTAAAGGCATGTGCCACTCCTCATAACTTCTATACTTATTCCCTTCATCAATATGTTCATAGAAGATAACATCTCTACTCACAAATACCTTGTGAGTAGATGGATTAAACATCTTATATGTTATGAACTCATAACAATACCCTACGAATATGCATTTTATTGCTTTAGCATCCAATTTCTTCATATCTTCCTTAGGAATGTTTGCAAAACCTTTAGAGCCAAATACTCTCAAGTGATGGATTGCAGGTTTAAAACCATACAAAGCCTCAAATGGAGTCTTGAGATCAAGACGTCTAGTTGGGCTTATGTTCTTTAAGTAAATTGTAGTACTAATTGCTTCTGGCCAAAAACCATTGGATAGGTTCTTACTTTTCATCATGCTACGTGCACACTCCATTAGAGTTTTCTTCTTTCTCTCTGCAACCCCATTCTCTTATGGAGGGTGGGGTACTATAAACTGTTGTGTTATTCCAAGATCTCTACAATACTTGATGAAGTTCCGAAGTTTGTCTCCTTGGTTTGAGCAGAGAATTTTAGTGACTTTCCCTGTCTGTTTTTAAACCAAATTCCTAAATCTTTAAAGTAATCGAAAGCATCACTTTTCCTTCTAAGAAAGTATACCTAGGTATACCTTGTGCAGTCATCAATAAATAACAAGAAATAGTAAGTGCCACCTAAGGACCTTATTTGCATAGGTCCACAAGTATCAGTATGCACAAGTTCAAGTATACTTTTTTTCTCCAATTTAAGCTAGAAGGAAATTTATCCTTGTGCATTTTTCCAAGTGCACATCCTTCACAATCAAAATGTTCATTTCTTAAAATAGGAATTCCATCAACCATACCTTGTTTTTGTAGCAACAACAAATCATGAAGGTTGATGTGACCAAACATTTGATGCCAAAGATTATCTCTTGTCATAGTCATTGAAGTTAAGGCTTGATGTGGCATGCTTGTAACATTCAACTTATTTAGGTATCCAACTCGTACTCCTGATGCAAATTGCTTCTGATGAACTAGCAAATCCTTTATAACACAATAAGTTTTCAAAAATTCCACCTATAAATTCTGATTTCTAATTATGGAGACAGAGATCAAATTATTTTTAATACCAGGCACATATATGACATTCTAGATGCACCTGACATTACCACTAGGCAATATCACAGGGATATCTCCATACCTTTTAATCTAATATGCTCTGTCATCTCCTAGGTAGATGTTAGCACCATTGTTGGTCTCCTTAAAATTTTCATACTAGTGTTTATTACATGTCATATGAGTGGATGCTCTAGAATCCAAAAACAAAGTTCCAGCCTCATTGGTCTCCACAGAAAGAGCAACATCAAACACAAATAATTTAAGATCATGATGCATATCTTCACCAACAAAATGTCATGTATGGCTTTGTGTCTATGTCTGTTTTCATGATTCTTCTTTTTGTAAGAGTCTCTAACAATATGACCAGTTCTGCCATAGTAAAAACACTTAATTCTTGAATCATTTTTAGCCAATGACACATCTTGAAATGGATTTTTCTGAGATGGCCATCGCTTTTATGTCCTCCTCCTGGTTTCCCTTTGAATAACTTTTTATTTTCCACCAATGCCAGATCTTCATTTTGAGGCTTCAGATTCTTACTTATCTCTTCTTCCTACATCAAAATCCATGTCAACTCTTCAAAGGTGGGAGCTTTCTCCTTTGTTGCAATCCCTGTAATGAATATTTGATAATCCTCTGTCATACCATTTAAGGTAATTGTTGGACACTTTCTCCCCTATGTTGCCTAACTTGTCTCTCAATTATTTAATCTACGAGATGAATGCAACAACGAATTCATTCTCTTGCATTCTAATGGAAAGAAGAATCTTACTCTCCAGAAACAACACATAATTTGTATTTTTTGTTTCATACAAATCCTTGAGTGTCACCCAAATCTCATTAGCAGTTTTTCATTCTCGAATATGAGGGATTATGTCGTCTTCTACCGACATCTTCAACAACAACTTCACCTTATTTTCCCTCTTTTCCCAATCTTGAACTCATGCGGTTGTGGCACCACCGACTATAATTTTCCACGCACTAGAACCCTCGAGAAATGTCTGCAACTTAAAATTCCAGTTCACGTAATTTGACCCATCGATCTTATTTCTCTCATTCAGGTATGCCTCTGCAATGTAATTATTCATTATGACGAAACAATTTCAACAGTGCCCTGCTTTTAATTCACAAGAACCTCTAGTAGCTTGCCTGATCAATAGATCCACGACTCTAATAACAGATCCATTGGTCCAATCCATAGATCTGGTAATCTAGCAACTGATCTACAGATCCAAAACCAGATCCTCCAACAATCTATCTATGGATCTAACACCAATTTCTCCAACAGTCAATCTATGGATCCAACACCAAATCCTCGAACAATCGATCTATGGATCTGACACCAGATCCTCCAATAGCCAATCTACAGACCCACCTCTAGTTCCTCCAACAGTTGCAGATTTGGGTGCTATGGATCCAAATCTAGATATATGACCTTCAACATACAAAAAAAAAGCGTTGGATAGGACAACCAACATAGGTACACCTGGTATCGGACCACCTCTAACATGCAAAAAACACTAGCCCTAGTTCACCTTGTTGTAGGTCGCACTGATGAAAATTTCTATAAATTTTCACCATCAGCGCTGGAGTAGCACTGACCATCGGCGATGATCAGCACGCTTTCCATATGTACTTCCAGCATTGATCAGCACGACCTATCTTTGTTCGGGGCGCACTGATCAGGTTTATTTAGAAAAATCAACGCTCTGTCACACAAAAAAAAAAAATTGTACCAACGTACCTCTCACCTGCAATCTTCAATTCGAGCCTGTCCTTGAGAAATTCCTCTTGCTATCCTCTATCGCCTCCAACAATAGCTTCACCTGCACTCACTAGCAAAGGAGGCTTACTCTCTCTCCAATCTTAGCCATAAAGGCTCAACTCACCATAGACCCAACTCACACAGAGCTCCTTCTTTGTGCTCCGATACCATGACAAAAAATGGAAAGCCAAATTAGACAGAAACTTACAAACTGAAACTAGCAGCCCACAAGTGAGCCAAGCTATACTTGGAGACTGCCCAAGCAATACTGCTCTATCCTATTGATCATGAAATAAAAAATAAATAAGTTTACATTCAATTTAGGGAGATCAAAACACCATGATAAAAAATGGAAAGTCAAATTAGAAAGGAACTTACAAACTGAAACTAGCAGCTCACAAGTGAGCCAAGCTATACTTGGAGACTGCCCAAGTAGTACTGCTCTATCCCATTGATCATGAAATCAAAAATAAATAGGTTTACATTCAATTTAGGGAGATCAAAACTATCTCATAGAAAATAGAAACTAAGTCTAAACTAAGACACACATACAACCGTGAAACAAATTTTCTCCATTAATTTCAACTCTATGCCTACAGTTCATTTTTCTTGTTGAATCGTAGTGAGCCAGCCATTCAACAAATGAGAAAAGCCAAGAGACTAAGAGATTTGAAGCAACAACTAGAATGAACGAAATTAAGACATCCAAGGAAGCGTGGGATACCTTTAAGAGGATTTTTCATGTAAAGGGGACTAATCTAGTTGAAGATGGAGAATTTGGTGAATCCCACTATGCTTAGCCACAACTGGATGATGAGTGAAGAATTTGCAGAAGAAGCAGAGAAGGAGCACATAGATGCTTGTGAATCCCACTATGGACAGCTATAAGTGGATGAAAATTTGGTGATTCCAACAACAAAGCTTGCTAATAACAATTTGGTGATTCTAGCAGAAGAGCTTGCTGATAACAATTTCGTGAATCCGACAATAAAGCTTGTTGATGACAATGAAGTTGTCATTGAAGCAATCAGTGCTATGGTGAATCCAACAATTAATATTGTTGATGTAAATTTTGATGAGGAATTATTGGCTAAAGATGGATGGCTGCATATGATGCAACAGAAACACCAAATCGACATGACATTATTCAATGAGAAAAACCCACTTCAGTCTGAAAACCAAGTGGAAGACAACATGTTTGAAGTAGCACAGGTTAGTACAAAAGTGTAAGAGACAGAGACAAAGACAGAGATAAAGACAAAGAATGAAGCCCACAAAGAGAAGAAAGAGACAGAAGCAGAGGCATAGGAAGAGAAGGAAACATAACAGGAGAAAGCTCTCATCGCATATCAGAAGGAACATAACCAATGTGGTTCTGCAAATATTTTTAATTCTAACATTGATTTCCAATGTGAAGGTACACATAACGATTATGAAGAAGAGTTAAAGTTCCATGAAGCATGGTTTACAACACCATGCCTTGATAAGGTTTGCATAGATGTTGTAGAAATGAATGTTGAAGACAACATGCATGATGAACACATCAATGAAAATTTCAGGTATTGGAATTTTGAAAAGATAAAATTTTATTTTCAGATTATGTTTCAGTATATTTATGATGAAAAGTGCACTATAGAAGGTAATATGTGGCAACAGCCCACATACAAGCCGTTTTTTGAAGAGCTCCAAGACATGCTTAGACAACTTGGAAAAATGGAAGACCTACACCAGAAAACAATGAAACTGAAATTTAAAGCCTACCAAGACATGCTTAGACAACTTGAAAAAATGGCAGACCTACACCAAAAAATGATGAAACTGAAATTTAAAACCTGCAACAAGAAGAAAACGTCGAAACAATTTAGAGGGTACATGATTTGGAAGAACAGAAGAAAAAAGTAAATATAGTTGAAGTCAATTTTTTTAAATTGTAAGCCTAATTGAGACATAGATCAGGAGACATCTTAATTAAATTTTTATGTGGTTAATTAAGGGGTAGTGTGGGAGAATCTAATTCCAACAAGTGTCGTAGTTCAGTTTCACTTAGTCCAATTTAGTTTAGTCTCGCTGCAGTCTCTCCAATGTAATATTGAGAAGAACAATCCTCTAAATAGCATTAATTTTAATTTTTTTGGTAAACACTAAACCAGGAACCTTGCTTTGGAAAATATTGCCAAGAATGTGAAGCCGTCAGCTGGAGACAAAGTTAGAAATATTTTTGTGTGTGAGGACTGAGGATTTACCAATAAAATCGAAAGAAAAATATCAGTAAGGTTTTAGTCGATCGTAGCCATCCTGATTCTTAGCACCATGCGAATGAGGTAGCAACGATAAGGTTTGGGCAGGTAGTTACTCTAACCTCCTTCCGCCAAATCTCCATTGTTGAAGCTGTGTAAAGATCGACGGCATTGAGAATGCCAACAAACCTTCCCACGTAGGTAGAAGGGAACCTCATTAGTGAAACCTTCATCACCGACTGTTGGATCTTAAGATCCAGAACCATGAGAAATATGGTAAATGCATTAACATAAAATCGACAATTATACATGAATATTTCATCCGTTAATCAAACACATCCAAATACCACTGGCAAGTCATACAACAAAAGCTTAGGATGGTTATAAGGTGAACGAACGTTTAGTGTGATGAATATATGTATGTATATATATATATATATCTATATATATATATATATATATATATATATTCTCTCTGAGAAGAAAAATCATAATATATTCATATAAAAAATATTACATAAAGAAAATGCAAGAAGCATATGCAGAAACGTGGTCTCAGCCACATACAAATTTGTTTTAAACAGATCACCAAATATAGCCCTGAAAGGAAGCAAGGCAAACCCATCTATAGGGTGCAGATATGGCACCAAAGCACCAAGCAGAAAAGCACCCGAAGACAGCGCAAGATCTGACTGCCCAATACATAAGGAGAGGCACGAAATGAGGAAGAGAGCAGCAATAGAAGCCACTCCTTCCCCGCCCCCTCAAACTCTCCACCCGAATCAGACGAGAAACAGAGGAAGAACACTGCCTCAAACATCCGCATCTGCCTGCAGAAAAGAGCAACGGAAACATCCATAGAGGCGGCACGAAACAGAGCAAAGCACCACTATTCCCTCAACGCTCCAAAGGATATTCCGCGGCCAGAACAAGCCTAACTGCCGCCTAGAAGGAGAAGACCAACCAGAGCAGAGGCGACACCGGGGGCAGAGGCGGCAAGGGAAGCCACCTCGCCCCCGCTCGGAAAAAACTAAAGAATCAGAAGATGGAACAAGCCTGCAGGACGAAGCCCGCTCTACTTGCCTCTCGCCGCTTGTCTCAGGAGAGCCCGCTCCTCACGCCGTACGCCGCTCGCCTATGGAGAAACCCCTCGGATTCGTCCGGGCTCCCGAATCTCCTACTCGCCGCTCCTGCGCACAACCCTCCTATTCCTACCGTTTCCCCTGCTCCTGCTCCTCCCGGTTCTCCCGCTCCTGCAGCTGTTCCCTCTCGTTCCTGCTCTTGCTCCCTCTAGCTCACCTCTCCTGTGCCTACCGGCTCCCCTGCTCCTACTCCTATGATAACGAGAATGTGATTAAGTTTTAAGAAAGAACGGAATGGTTATATGTTCCATACGAATAAGGGAGATAACAAGAATGTGATTCCAAGTTTCTAAGAAACACTGGAAAGGTTATATGCTCCATGCGAGCAAGGGACATACAATAACACTAGGTAAGAAAAACCCAATATTGAGACATACACTAAGAACCAAGCAAAGTTCCATAGTTTTATATAATTAGCTAATGTGATTCCAAGTTTCTAAGAAACACTGGAATGGTTATATGTTCCATATACAATAACACTTCGTAAGAAAAACCCAATATTGAGACATACACTAGGAACCAAGAAAGGTTCCATATTTTTATATAATAGGCTAAAAGAGGAATTACCCAGAGGGGATGATAATTGAAAGCTAATAAACTAAAAAAATATAAAACATATTTGAAAAGTAAGAAGGTATTTTAACATTTCAAGTGATTTCTTTATTTAAAAAAAAAACATACCGTAAGTCCTCATAAGTCCCCATTTTATGTGGATGTTTTTCTTCGTGATTAATTGGGGATGGCAGTAACAACGAAATGACTTTTTATTAATAAATATTCATGTCATGGGACTTGAACTAGGGTGAGAAGGTTATCATTAAATCCTCTTAACCACTCAAGCTATACATATTCAAAACATGGTTTTTTTAGGTTTACCTACATACACTTTAATTCCGTCTAGTTTATCTCACGTACTTAGAACTAAATGAATGTGGCTGTTTAGAAAAGGAGATAAATCTATAACTATAGTTGTTTGAAAAAAAAAAGTTGTTTTAATAAAAAAATTGTTTTAATAAAAAAAGTTAATGGTGTTTATATTTTTGGAATTTTTGAAATTTAGGCTAAATTTTAATGTTTGTTATTTAAAATTCATTTTTCATTATATATATATATATGAATTCAGTATTTTGAAAAATTCTAAAACACTTGGATTATGGAGAATTCACAACTCAAACTTGTTATTCTAACAAATCTTTCACTAGAAAAATATACTTATAAAACCTCAAAAAAATATAACAACTAATTGCAACATTGAAATCATATTTTTTTTTAGATTTATCTTTTTATAAGACATAGTTTAATTTTTATTAATTTTAGATTTTTTTCAATAAATTTTTCCTAATTTTATTTAAAATTTAATAAAATTTAAATAAAAATTAAAATATAAAATATAAAATATTCATCATCTTAATTTTTCATATATTTAAATTTATTTATATATTTTAAATAACCCAAGAAAAACCCTTAAAAACTTATCGCAATATTCCCATAAGAAAAACCAAAACCACAACACAGAAAAATTAAACTACACCTTCCTATAGATGATGGTAGATTATCTTTTATCTTTTACTCAAATGCAATAGCGAAACGTAATAATAAATTTCATTTCCATTGAAGAAAACATCATAAAAAAAAATATTACAATCCTTTTGCAAAGAATCAAGGCAAATCAGAGACAGAATTATACTTGCTGTCATGAAGAAGCAACATTCCTATAGAGTATTCACTCTTTTATTCTTCCCAATTATTGATATTAATTGTGAATGCATCTAACATATAAAACCCTTATTGGTTGACGATGCGGCAGTTCTTCCTCACTTCACCGGTCAGTAGTGTTACAGGATTCACTATATTTCCCATCTTCACCATTGAGTCCGAGAAGTCCTTGGCAAATCCTAGAGGGTCAGTGGCATACTCTTTGACAATAAGCGCTGTTATGCTCGCCAGGCCATATGAATACATCTCTTGGTCAGAGGGGAGGAGCCCTTCTCCATTCACCAAGTTAATGTAATATGAATTATCGAACAGCGTGGGGCTTACATGATCCAAGGGTGACAAGTTGTCATCTCCACCAGATGCAGGGCAAGTCGCTTTCAATCCAGATAGAGAAAGTTCATTACCTGCACTCTGGTCATTATAAAGCCTTTGCCTAAAACTTGTGCATCGAGCTTGTCCAATTGTGTGTCCTCCTGTGAACAATGGGCAACCCAGAAATGTTAACACTAACTTTATATCAATTGCAGATTTTGGAATATTTAAATCAATTATTTGATTTTGTTACCATTTATCAAGTTTTTAGAATACTTCAGAATTTCTATAATTGAGTTAGCTTTAGTAAAATGGAAAGCAGATTTTTAAAAATTTTCGATTAAGTTTAGCAAAATGAAATCACTATCTTTATATTAATTGTAAATTTCAAAAAACTAATGATAAAAGCATGGCGTTTACTTAGAGGCACCCTTATGTTTAATTGTAAATTTAGAAAATATCCTAGAATCTAATAATAAAGAGAGTAATTGTAAATTTAGAAAATATCCTGAAATCTAATAAAGGAGGGAGTAATCAATTGTTTAACCATTTTATTATCCTTTGATTAGAAATATTCGTAGAATCTAGGATCAACATTCACTTACCAACCAGGGCCACCATATCTGTGACGGACAGGCCTTGTAATAAAAACTTTCCAATGAGATTCTGGATAGTTGCATTGGGCGTGGGAATATTGGTGTTCGCCTCCACCAAACGGGCAGTTGTCGAGTCCTTTCTTCCCACGGGAACGTCCCAGTATGGCCCTCCAGACTGAGAAACAGGAAATATAGTTGAGATGGATGTATAACAGAGTTAACACTGGATCTATGGATGTTATATTTAATAGGGCTATGGTTATTAATATGAAGATGGAGGTGTGGTCCAGCTAGTCAAACTTAATGGAAAACCCTTCCCAATAAGAGTAAATGGTAGTCACCTAAAGCCCTACATGGGAGCGTTGGCTATCTGACTAACCGAACAAATCACAGTATTTGCAACCCGAGAAGCCAGACAAAGGTGCATGACTATAAACACAGGTACTAGAAGCCGACATCAAAGTAGAGAATCAAGTCAGATGCAGATGATTCAGAAGCAGAAATGGAGCACATCCAGACGATGACAGCATGGTGCGTTGCGGACCTTCACATAGCCCAGACACAGTTGGAAGAACTTCACGCAAAGATTTCCACACCAGTAGAGTGACTTGGGATGAGTCACGTTGATTTTCTTGGGGGCCTGTTGGGTAGCGGATCACCCCATAGCATGTTTTTGGGGCTTGAAGCCTGACTTTTTGTCAATGTAATGCAAATACCCTATGAAATGCAGGTGCAGAGCGCGAGAGTCTAGGATTGTCTGCCCTAAGATAATATAATTTAATGTAAAGTATGTCGGCCTATCCATGGTCCGTGGACCATGGGATTGAATAAATAGAGCAAGGCTCTAAGTGTAAAGACAATCTGAATTTTTGATAAGTAATAGATAGATGCGAAGGCATGGTTAGAAGATAGAAGTGGATCTGAAGGTATTGGGTCATAATGGTAGGTAGAGGTTCTGCAACTGAGTGTGTAGAGGCCTAGTAGAGTCCAGAGCTGAGTGTGTGGACCCCTGTAGCTAAGTGCACTGGGCGAAGTCAGATCTATAACTGAACTTGAGTATTAATAAATATAAGATTGATTCAGAATATTGTGTGCCTGTTTGTAGATCTATATTTCTATGTTCGGGTTATCTTTATGCATTTATATTATTTTCAAGTCTGTGCGCTAATCTAAAAGTGGAACAAGTAATAAGAATATTGGGCCCTCACAAACTAAGTTAAACACTAATATGATAGCATAGTAAAGATCAAATCAAAATAATACGGTATTCAGAAAGGCTCGCACAGGTTGTGAAGAAGAGAAAGTTGCGCGAAGCAGCGCAATGCGCAAATTAGGATTGCGAACCTCCAGAACCCCCATCAAGACATCCTTAGGGTGCATAAACCTAGTTCCATCACCCTCCCATACTACTTCGGGTGAGACCTCAGTCCGCGCTCTGCAGACTATTGCCGAAAGGGCCAGTAGTACCGGGATTTTCTTTGCTAAACTCACTGTTGAACCTGAGTTAGGGCCCACGTAGCCAACACCAATTCATCAGAATTTCTAGTAACAATTAAATAATCAACGTGTAAGGAAATCAACACAATCTACCCATTTGAATCAAATGTGGTATACAGATTTGCATAATTTTTACTTATCTTATAACCATGTTGTAAGAAGAAAGAGTCTATTTTCTCATACCAAGATTTGGGAGCATGTTTCGACCCATACAATGCATTTTTTAATTTACAGACCAAGTGTTCCTGCCACTTTTTAATGAACCCTTATGGTTGTGTTAAATGTACTTCTTCCTTCAACTCGTCATTTAGAAAAGTAGATTTTACGTCTAGCTAGTGTAAACTCTAATGGTACTTTGTAGTTAGAGCTATTAACATCCTAATAGTGTTTAACTTAACTATAGGAGAAAAAGTCTCCTCATAATCAATCCCTTCTTTCTGTGAGTACCTTTTGACCACCAACCTAGATTTATACTTGTCTACACTACCATCTGCTTTGAACTTAGGTTTATATATCCTTTTACAACCTATGGGCTCTTTTCCTTTTGGTAGTTCAACTAATTCTCTGGTTTTATTTTAATTATGGAATCATACTCTTCTTTCATAGCTAACCTCCATTCATCATACTGATTTTCTCCATTATAATTCATGGGCTCAACAACATTTAAATACTAGTCATAAGAGCATAATCTGTGTACCTTTTAGGTAAGTGATCTGTCGTCCTGATCTCCTTGGTAGAGAACTTGCCTTGATTATGTCCTATGTGATTTCTTGCTCACCTCTGAATGAACTTTGACTGCTGAATGTATCCACATCACTAGATTCCTCTTTCTGCTATTGTTGTTGTTGTAAATGATTTTATTTGGCTTCATCATTGTTGTCATCAATCACTAAAGGCATGTGCCACTCCTCATAACTTCTATCCTTATTCCCTTCGTCAATATGTTCATAGAAGATAACATCTCTACTCACAAATACCTTGTGAGTAGATGGATTACACATCTTATATGTTATGAACTCATAACAATACCCTAAAAATATGCATTTTATAGCTTTAGCATCTAATTTCTTCCTATCTTCCTTAGGAATCTGTGCAAAAACTTTAGAACCAAATACTCTCAAGTGATGGATTGCAGGTTTAAAACCATACAAAGCCTCAAATGGAGTCTTGAGATGAAGACGTCTAGTTGGGCTTATGTTCTTTATGTAAATTGCAGTACTAATTGCTTCTGGCCAAAAACCATTGGATAGGTTCTTACCTTTCATCATGCTACGTGCACACTCCATTAGAGTTTTCTTCTTTCTCTCTGCAACCCCATTCTATTGCGGAGGGTGGGGTACTATAAACTTTTGTGTTATTCCAAGATCTCTACAGTACTTGATGAATTTCTGAAGTTTGTCTCCTTGTTTTGAGCAGAGAATTTTAGTGACTTTCCCTGTCGGTTTTTAAGCCAAATTCCTAAATCTTTAAAGTACTCGAAAGCATCACTTTTCCTTCTAAGAAAGTATACCTAGGTATACCTTGTGCAGTCATCAATAAATAACAAGAAATAGTAAGTGCCACCTAAGGACCTTATTTGCATAGGTCCACAAGTATCAATATGCACAAGTTCAAGTATATTTTTTTTCTGCAATTTAAGCTAGAGGGAAATTTATGCTTGTGCATTTTTCCAAGTTCACATCCTTCACAATCAAAATGTTCATTTCTTAAAATAGGAATTCCATCAACCATACCTTGTTTAGCAACAATAAATCATGAAGGTTGATGTGACCAAACATTTGATGCCAAAGATTCTCTCTTGTCATAGTCGTTGAAGTTATGGCTTGATGTGGCATGCTTGTAACATTCAACTTATTTAGGTATCCAACTCATACTCCTGATGCATATTGCTTCTGATGAACTAGCAAATCCTTTATAACACAATAAGTTTTCAAAAATTCTACCTATAAATTCTGATCTGTAATTATGGAGACAGAGATCAAATTATTTTTAATACCAGGCACATATATGACATTCTAGATGCGCCTGATATTACCACTAGGCAATATCACATGGATATCTCCATTCCTTTTAATCTAATATGCTCTGTCATCTCCTAGGTAGATGTTAGCACCATTGCTGGTCTCCTTAAAATTTTCATACTAGTGTTTATTACATGTCATATGAGTGGATGCTCTAGAATCCAAAAACAAAGTTCCAGCCTCATTGGTCTCCACAGAAAGAGCAACATCAAACACAAATAATTTAAGATCATGATTCATATCTTCACAAACAAAATGTCATGTATGCATTTGTGTCTATGTCTGTTTTCATGATTCTTATTTTTGTAAGAGTCTCTAACAATATGACCAGTTCTGCCACAGTAAAAACACTTAATTCTTGAATCATTTTTAGCCAATGACACATCTTGAAATGGATTTTTCTGAGATGGCCATCGCTTTTATGTCCTCCTCCTGGTTTCCCTTTGAACAACTTTTTATTTTCCACCAATTCCATATCTTCATTTTGAGGCTTCAGATTCTTATGTCTCTCTTCTTCCTACATCAAAATCCATGTCAACTCTTCAAAGGTGGGAGCTTTCTCCCTTGTTGCAAGCCCTGTAATGAACATTTGATAATCCTCTGTCATGCCATTTAAGGTAATTGTTGGACACTTTCTCCCCTATGTTGCCTAACTTGTCTCTTAATTATTTAATCTATGAGATGAATGCAACAACGGATTCATTCTCTTCCATTCTAATGGAAAGAATCTTACTCTTCAGAAACAACACATGATTTTTATTTTTCGTTTCATACAAATCCTTGAGTGTCACCCAAATCTCATTAGCGGTTTTGCATTCTCGGATATGAGGGATTATGTTATCTTTTACCGACATCTTCAACAACAACTTCACTTTATTTTCCCTCTTTTCCCAATCTTGAACTGATGCGGTTGTGGCACCACCGACTGTAATTGTCCACGCACTAGAACCCTCGAGCAATGTCTGCACCTTGAAATTCCAGTTCGCGTAATTTGACCCATCAATCTTATTGCTCTCATTCAGGTATGCCTCTGCAATGTAATTATTCATTATGACAAAACAATTTCAACAATGCCCTGCTTTTAATTCATAAGCACCTCTAGTAGCTTGCCTGATCAATAGATCCATGACTCTAATAACAGATCCATTGGTCCAATCTATAGATCTAGTAATCTAGCAACTGATCTACGGATCCAACACCAGATCCTCCAACAATCTATCTACGGATCTAACACCAATTTCTCCAACAGTCAATCTATGGATCCAACACCAAATCCTCGAACAATCGATCTATGGAAATGACACCAGATCCTTCAACAGCCAATCTACAGATCCACCTCTGGTTCCTCCAACAGTTGCAGATTTGGGTGCTATGGATCCAACTCTAGATAGATGACCTTCAACATACAAAAAAAAACGTTGGATAGGACAACCAACATAGGTACACTTGGTATCGAGCCACCTCTAACATGCAAAAAACACTAGCGCTAGTTCACCTTGTTGTAGATCGCACTGATGAAAATTTCTATAAATTTTCACCATTAGCGCTGGAGTAGCACTGACCATCGGCGATGATCAGCACGCTTTCCATATGTACTTCCAGCGTTGATCAACACAACCTCTCTTTGTTCAGGGCGCACTGATCAGGTTTATTCAGAAAAATAAACGCTCTATCACACAAAAAAAAAATTGTACCAACATACCTCTCACCTGCAATCTTCAATTCGAGCCTGTCCTTGAGAAATTCCTCTTGCGATCCTCTATCGCCTCCAACAATAGCTTCACCTGCACTCACTAGCAAAGGAGGCTTACTCTCTTTCCAATCTTAGCCATAAAGGCTCAACTCACCACAGACCCAACTCACACAAAGCTTCTTCTTTGTGCTCCGATACCATGATAAAAAATGGAAAGTCAAATTAGAAAGAAGAAAGAAACTTACAAACTGAAACTAGCAGCTCACAAGTGAGCCAAGCTATACTTGGAGACTGCCCAAGCAATACTGCTCTATCCCATTGATCATGAAATCAAAAATAAATAAGTTTACTTTCAATTTAGGGAGATCAAAACACCATGATAGAAAATGGAAAGTAAAATTAGAAAGGAACTTACAAACTGAAACTAGCAGCTCTCAAGTGAGCTAAGCTATACTTGGAGACTGCCCAAGCAGTATTGCTCTATCCCATTGATCATGAAATGAAAAATAAAAAAGTTTACATTCAATTTAGGGAGATCAAAACTATCTCATAGAAAATAGAAACTAAGTCTAAACTAAGACACACATACAACTGTGAAACAAAATTTCTCCTTTAATTTCAACTCGATGTCTGCAGTTCATTTTGCTTGTTGAATCGTAGTGAGCCAGCCATTCAACAAATGAGAAAAGCCAAGAGACTAAGAGATTTGAAGCAACAACTAGAATGAACGAAATTAAGACATCCAAGGAAGCGTGGGATACCTTTAAGAGGATTTTTCATGTAAAGGGGACTAGTCTAGTTGAAGATGGAGAATTTGGTGAATCCCACTATGGACAGCTGTAAGTGGACGAAAATTTGTTGATTCTAGCAACAAAGCTTGCTAATAACAATTTGGTGATTCTAGCAAAAGAGCTTGCTGATAACAATTTCGTGAATCCGACAATAAATCTTGTTGATGACAATGAAGTTGTCATTGAAGCAATCAATGCTATGGTGAATCCAACAATTAATATTGTTGATGTAAATTTTGATGAGGAATTATTGGCTAAAGATGGATGGTTGCAGATGATGCAACAGAAACACCAAATTGACATGACATTATTCAGTGAGAAAAACCCACTTCAGTCTGAAAACCAAGTGGAAGACAACATGTTTGAAGTAGAACAGGTTAGTACAAAAGTGTAAGAGACAGAGACAAAGGCAGAGATAGAGACAAAGAATGAAGCCCACAAAGAGAAGAAAGAGATAGAAACAGAGGCATAGGTAGAGAAGGAAACATAACAGGAGAAAGCTCTCATCACATATCAGAAGGAACATAACCAATGTGGTTCTGCAAATATTTTTAATTCTAACATTGATTTCCAATGTGAAGGTACACATAACAATTATGAAGGAGAGTTAAAGTTCCATGAAGCATGGCCTACAACACCATGCCTTGATAAGGTTTGCATAGACGTTGTAGAAATGAATGTTGAAGACAACATGCATGATGAACACATCAATGAAATTTTTAGGAATTGGAATTTTGAAAAGATAAAATTGTATTTTCATACTATGTTGTAGTAGATTTATGATGAAAAGTGTACAATAGAAGATAATATGTGGCAACAACCCACATACAAGTTGTTTTTTGAAGAGCTCCAAGACATTCTTAGACAGCTTGGAAAAATGGAAAACCTACACCAACAAATGATGAAACTGAAATTTAAAGCCTACAACAAGAAAAAACATTGAAACAATTTAAAAGGTACATGATTCAGAAGAAGACAAGAAAATAAGTAAATATAGTTGAAGTGTCAATTTTTTTAAATTGTAAGCCTAATTGAGACATAGACTAGGAGACATCTTAATTAAATTTTTATGTGGTTACTTAAGGAGTAGTGTTGGAGAATCTAATTTCAACCACCTGCTAGGTGTCAAAACTGTCCATCCAAGAGTCCTAGTTCAGTTTCACTTAGTCCAATTTAGTTTAGTGTAGTCATAATTTATTACTGATATCTCCAATGTAATATTGAGAAGAGCAATCCTCTAATCAACATTAGTTTTATTTTTTTGGGTAAACACTAAAGCAAGAACCTTGCTTTGGAAAATGTTGCCAAGAATGTGAGGCCGTCAGCCGGAGACAAAGTTAGAAAGATTTTTGTGGGTGAGGACCGAGGATTTACCAATAAAATCGAAAAAAAAATATCAGTAAAGTTGTAGCCATCCTGATTCTTCGCACCATGCGAATGAGGTAGCAACGATAAGGTTTGGGCATGTAGTTACCCTAACCTCCTGCCGCCAAATCTCCATTGTTGAAGCTGTGTAAAGATCGACAGCATTGAGAATGCCAACAAACCTTCCCATGTAGATAGGAGGGAACCTCATTAGTGGGACCTTCGTCACCGACTGTTGGATCTTAAGATCCAGAACCATGAGAAATATGGTAAATGCGTTAACATAAAATCGACAATTATACATGAATATTTCATCCGTTAATCAAACACATCCAAATACCACAGGGCGAACGTAACAAAATATTACAGATATATATAAGTGTCATAGGAATTTACAAATGGCAAGTCATACAACAAAAACTTAGGATGGTTATAAGGTGAACCAAAGTTTAGTGTGATGAAAATATATGATAACGAGAATGCGATTCAAGTTTTAAGAAAGAACGGAATGGTTATATGTTCCATACGAGTAAGGGAGATAACGAGAATGTGATTCCAAGTTTTTAAGAAAGACCGGAAAGGTTATATGTTCCATACTAGTAAGGGAGATACAATAACACTCGGTAAGAAAAACCCACTATTGAGACATACACTAGGAACTAAGCAAGGTTCAATAGTTTTATATAATGTGCTAATGTGATTCCAAGTTTCTAAGAAAGACCGGAATGATAACACTTCGTAAGAAAAACCCAATATTGAGACATACAGTAGGAACCAAGCAAGGTTCCATAGTTTTATATAATAGGCTAAAAGAGGAATTACCAGGACGGGATGATAATTGAATGCTAATAAACTAAAAAAATATAAAACATATTTGAAAAGTAAAAAGGTATTTTAACATTTCAAGCGATTTCTTTATTAAAAAAAAAAAAAAAAATTATACCGTAAGTCCTCATAAGTCCCCATTTTATGTGGATGCATTTTATGTGGATGTTTTTCTTCGGAATTAACTGGAGATAGCAGTAACAACGAGATGACTTTTTATTAATGATCTACGGTTTTTAAGGAAAAAATTATTTATTTAAACATTTCAAGTGATTTCTTTATTAAAAAAAAAATAATAATAATACCGTAAGTCCTCATAAGTCCCCATTTTATGTGGATGCATTTTATGTGGATGTTTTTCTTCGGAATTAACTGGAGATAGCAGTAACAACGAGATGACTTTTTATTAATGATCTACAGTTTTTTAGGAAAAAATTATTTATTTATTTTTTCAAGTACTGAAGAATCGTGGCATAGTTTTATATAATTATTTTTTTTCAAGATTATCAATATATTCATGTCATGGGACTTGAACTAGGGTGAGAAGGTTATCATTAAACTCTCTTAACCACCGAGGCTATACATATTCAAAACATTGTTTTCTTAGATTTACCTATATACACTTTAATTCCGTCTAGTTTATCTCACGTACTTAGAGCTGAATGAATGCGGCTGTTTAGAAAAGGAGATAAATCTATAACTATAGTGATTTGAAAAAGAAAATTGTTTTAATAAAAAATATTGTTTTAATAAAAAAAAGTTAATGGTGTTTATATTTTTGGAATTTTTGAAATTTAAGCTAAATTTTAATGTTTGTTATTTAAAATTCGTTTTTCATTATTTATATATATATATGAATTCAGTATTTTGAAAAATTCTAAAACACTTGGATTATGTAGAGCTCACAACTCAAACTTGTTATTCTAACCAATCTTTCAGTAGAAAAATAGACTAAAAAAATCTCCAAAAAATATAACAACTAACTGCAACATTGAAATCATATTTTTTTAAATTTATCTTTTTATAAGACATTGTTTAATTTTTATTAATTTTAATTTTTTTTCAATAAATTTTTCCTAATTTTATTTAAAATTTAATAAAAAATTAAAATATAAAATATAAAATATACATCATCTTAATTTTTCATATATTTAAATTTATTTATATATTTTAAATAAACCAAGAAAAACCCTTAAAAACTTATCGCAATATTCCCCTAAGAAAAACCAAAACCACATCACAGAAAAATTAAACTACACCTTCCTATAGATGATGGTAGTTTATCTTTTATCTTTTACTCAAATGCAATAGCGAAACGTAATAATAAATTTCATTTCCATTGAAGAAAACACCATAAAAAAAAATATTACAATCCTTTTGCAAAGAATCAGGGCAAATCAGAGACAGAATTATATTTGCTGTCATGAAGAAGCAACGTTCCTATAGAGTATTCACTCTTTTATTCTTCCCAATTATTGATATTAATTGTGAATGCATCTAACAGATAAAACCCTTATTGGTTGACGATGCGGCAGTTCTTCCTCACTTCACCGGTCAGTAGTGTTACAGGATTCACTATATTTCCCATCTTCACCATTGAGTCCGAGAAGTCCTTGGCAAATCCGAGAGGGTCAGTGGCATACTCTTTGACAATAAGCGCCGTTATGCTCGCCAGGCCATATGTATACATCTCTTGGTCAGAGGGGAGGAGCCCTTCTCCATTCACCAAGTTAATGTAATATGAATTATCGAACAGCGTGGGGCTTACATGATCCAAGGGTGACAAGTTGTCATCTCCACCAGATGCAGGGCAGGTCGCTTTCAATCCAGATAAATAAAGTTCATTACCTGCACTCTGGTCATTATAAAGCCTTTGCCTAAAACTTGTGCATCGAGCTTGTCCAATTGTGTGCCCCCCTGTGAACAATGGGCACCCCAGAAATGTTAACATTAACTGTATATCAATTGCAGATTTTGGAATATTTAAATCAATTATTTGATTTTGTTACCATTTATCAAGTTTTTTTTGAATACTTCAGAATTTCTATAATTGAGTTAGCTTTAGTAAAATGGAAAGCAGATTTTTCAAAATTTTCAATTGAGTTAAGTTTAGCAAAATGAAATCACTATCTTTATATTAATTGTAAATTTCAAAAAACTAATGATAAAAGCATGGCGTTTACTTAGAGGCACCCTTATGTTTTATTGTAAATTTAGAAAATATCCTGGAATCTAATAATAAAGAGAGTAATTGTAAATTTAGAAAATATCCTGAAATCTAATAATAAAGGGAGTAATCAATTGTTTAACCATTTTATTAATCCTCTGATTAGAAATATTCCTAGAATCTAGGATCAACATTCACTTACCAACCAGGGCCACCATATCTGTGACGGACAGGCCTTGCAATAAAAACTTTCCAATGAGATTCTGGATAGTTGCATTGGGCGTGGGAATATTGGTGTTCGCCTCCACCAAACTGGCAGTTGTGGAGTCCTTTCTTCCCACGGGAACGTCCCAGTATGGGCCTCCAGACTGAGAAACAGAAAATATAGTTGAGATGGATGTATAACAAAGTTAACACTGGATCTATGGATGTTATATTTAATAGGCTATGATTATTAATATGAAGATGGTATACCAGTACTACTCCATCTCGGGCAGCGAGGGCAAGTATGTCGGCACAAGACACAACACCGGGGCACGCAGTCTCCAGTCTTTCCTTGATGGCATCTATAACTTCAAATCCTCTGATCGAATTTACATTTGGATTTGCTGTTTTCTCGCCTTTAAACGTTGGTGTGTCATCCAACAGTACAGACGCATCGCAGCCCTGCATTAATTCCAAATATGCTAGTAATGACTAAAGCTCAGAAGTAAAATAAGATTAATATTTTGGAATTCGACTACAATGGAATGTTATCTTTTTTACTTGGTCCATTGTAATGAGTTTGAGTAGGCTCCTGTCGTATGGAGTTAAATACCTCGTATATCTAACCGTCAACCCAAATCTAGAGATTCATCATCATGTATGTATATAAATGAATTAATAAATTTTAAAATGCGATTTACACACAAACAGAATACCTGAACAAAACAGTCGTGAAAATGCAGACGAAGTATGGAAGCTGCCATACGAGCTTCTTTCAACGTTGCTAATTGCATCTCCTGGCTTACAATGGGAACTGCAAGGGGGCATGACTTCTCGTAATAATCTACAGACAACAATGGAGTTGGAAATTCTGCAGGAATGGCAGGAATGGATGCCAAAGCCACCAGAAAAATCGCTACGAAAATAAGAAGTTTGTCCATTTTGGCAGACTAATACAGACTCTCTTAGCTGGAGAACTGATGTTTGACCGAGGGACAGCTTGCTGGATATCTAGTATCTGGCCATTTTATAGAAATTCTTAATACCTTGTAGAGTGCAGAACCTCCAACAAGAACTACCTAAATGGCAGAGTTGTGGTTGCACCTGTCATCTTCTCCATACTGATCAACAACACAAACCAAACCAAACTTCAACAGTCTTTTAACTCCTAGATAGAGACAGAGAGAGTTGATATTGCTTTTCTGCACATGAAGACACATACCGTTGGGTAATGTTTGGTCTTTTTGTTTTGGGAAGATAAAATTTTACTAGTTTTCTAACGTTGGCCATGGTTGACAGAATGGTTTTCCCCACTGGATTGGTTGAGGTTTGGTTGAGTAAACCTTAAAGTAAGGATTTTGCGTATGCGTGCAGTTCGACGGTTTTCGTTTTCTTTTTATAAATAAATTGCTCGCAGGTGAAAGGGTTTCATACGCATTACAGATCCATGACTGACTCACGTTGAACAGTTGTGGAGACTTTTTGTCCAGTTTTTTCAAGATTTCCTATTGGAAGGCAACGTAGTTTACTTGCATTATAAACGTTATACAACACGTTAAAATGTGTATTCCAGTTTTAAACAATGAAAGACGTTGACAAATTAAATTCTGTTTGGTGATTGGCCGTCTCACAATTAGATGTTTTTGTCCTCTTAGATTTGTTGAAATCTCATCCAGGTTCCGGAATTTTAGAAGGTACGTAAAATATAGTTATCTAAAATATTTTTGTGAAGGGCTAAATTGAATTAGTGAAGGGAACATTTTTTGGATTTTTGAAATTTATAAATCATTATAGTTATCTAAAATATTTTTGTGAAGGCCTACATTGAATTAGTGAAGCGAACATTTTTTTGGATTTTGAAATTTATAAATTGGATTTATTAAGTTAGTATAAATTTATATTAACTAGGATTTATCAAGTGTGGATAGGCATTAAATTACTCAAAATATATAATTAATTTAGTAAATTGAAAATTTTGTATCTTTTAATTTTATGATGATTTTATGAAGTATAATAAATTTATTTTAATTGAGATTTAACAATTTTTTGAGTGATCAAATTTCTTAAGATATAAATTTTTTTTTGAGTGCACCTAGAAATTAAATCTTTCAAGATATAAACCTCAAAAAACACCAAAGGGTATCCAATCCCTTAAGATGTAAAACTCTTTTTTTATTGTACGTTTTAAAATGTAAATCTCTTTTTAATGTATTAATCTCTGCAAATGGTAAAAAAAATTATTCTTCTCGATGATTTAAATTTTTTTTATTACACCTCAATAAATTAGATTCCTATAAATGATCTAAACCTCTTTTTGAGTGCTCTCGATGATTTTTGCATAGTATCATGCCATCAAGTAATAATTATTTTATTTGATGATGATTTTTTTTTTCTCGTTAAAACTAATCTATTATTTACAGGAACAAGAAAGACATTTACAATCACAGAGTCGTTTTACCAGAGGCCAACCTGTGGCACTTTGGATTGGGAGGAATCAAAAGGGCAGCCCTCGCAGGGGCTCCATGACTGAACAAAACATCCCACGCAGGGGCTTTAGACCTCAAAAATGCAACCATTTCAAACTAGACATCCCGCGCAGGGGCTCTGGACCAAAAGTGTTCATCCCACGCAGGGGCAGCAAAAGACCTTCAGTAATTACCCACGCAGGGGCAACAAAAGACATAGCAAGAACAGGCGTTAAGACAACATGACAAGAACAGAAAGCCAAAACAAGACCTGAGTATCGCTGGAGGATGTGATGCTGAGCGGATGGACAGCTATTCGTCCGGCTCCTCCTCGACCACCTTGCACCAGCCATACTTTTCCATTTCCTCTGCAGAAGGGTAGGGATCCATGTTGACATTGTCCCCCTTGGATGTCGACACCTCTTGAGGTTTTGGAAGGTTGGAAACATGCTCTGCAGCATCCGCTGGCATCTCCTTGACGTTCTCTGAACTCTCGCCGAGGTGCTTCCCTTTACTGCATTGTCCATCGCCATCAACCTGAGATTCCTCAAGGAAAAGTACCGAAACGTGGGCATTGATACGGGGTCTGTCCAGAGAGCTACTAAAGGTGAAAATGGCAGAACCAAAGGTAGGCATAGGTGCTGGGTCAGAATCTGGGCTGCAGGAGTCCATGAATTAGCTTGTTTGGAGGGGGTTGGCCTCAGCAATACCATGGCATCGACAACGACAACAGTGGGAATGGGGTTCTTCGACTGGAGGACGTGAGGACCCTCCCCGGGCAGATCCTCGACGGCTGAGCCCTAGCCATCTTTGCAGGAGCACCAGGGGTAAGGAGCAGTGCGGAGTAGGGTGGCGGAATAGGAACAGTGGCGAACGGACGGCACCCAACAGACTTGAGACTGCACCCAACCCGCCTTTCAGACTTGAAACGGCACCCAACAGACAGGGGGACAGCAAGAGCTGTTTCCCGGAGAGCCAAAGACCAGGCAAGAGCCTGAACACCAAATACCAAATACTGAGCATGAACCAGCGCATGGCGAGCCATCCCGCCACCTTTTTTAACCTCTTCATCGTCACCTCAAGCTTCGATCGCCATAACTGCTCGCTGCAGTCGATCCAATAACCCGGACGGAGCATTGAATGGTTTCCCCTATTCGCCCTACCCTTTATTCCTTGGTGGCGATCCTCGCATTGATTGCCAGCTTTAAACCTGAGGCAGCACATGACTAGCATGTGGCTCCTCATTACCGCCTGTCGTGTCACCCGCATCCGGGGAAGCAGCATCTCTTTGGACCAGGCTAGCGCATTCCTGAGCCTGGACATTATTTGGAATAATAGTCGTGTTTCCTGTGAGAAGGGTATGCTCATTTTCCACCCCTATGTTAGCCAGGAGGTCAGCGACCTTGTTGCCTTCCCTTTTTATATGATTGAAGGAAATAGCCCTGTTACTGCGAAGCGCTTGTTCGATGGCCTCCAGCCTTGCTTCGAGCCTCCAACTGGCTGCGACTTTCCTTGCTTGAGAGCCATTCTGGAGGTGCTTGGCCATGTTTATAAGGATCTGGGAGTCTCCTTCCACGATCAGGGGTTGAAAGTTGAGATTCCAAGCGAGAAGGAGCCCTTGCCAAAGTCCCTCTATTTTAGCTGAGTTATTGGTATCCCACCCTATGTTTCCAAAGTATATCTGCAGGGGAGTGCCTTCATGATTCCTCAGAATTCCTCCAAAGTCGGCCATTCCAGGATTGCCTTTGGAGGCCCCATCAAAATTGAGCTTATAAGAATGCTTAGGGGGAGCGGTCCAGAAGCTTTTGTCTGTGATGCTGCTTTTGGAAGGGCAGTTCTTGTGTAGTTCCTGAGGCAGATGCAGTTGCCAGTTGTCTAGGATGCCTTTCTCATTGTTTAGAGAAGGAAGATCCTCCTGTGTCCAGGATCGTAACATCAACGTTTCTTTGAGATTCCCACATAGCCTATTCCATATATCTTCGATCGAAGAGCGCTGGTTTTTGAATATACGTTTGTTCCTTTCCTTCCAGATGCTCCATAGGATGAGCCCCGGTATTATGTTCCACAGACAGTTGAGAAGCTCGCTTTTGTAAGGGTTCTGTGGCCATTGTCTTATGGAGTTGGTTATGTCGTTCTCCATTTTGCATCTTTTTTGACATCTGAAGCTCACCTTTTCCCATAACTGATTGGCTAATGGGCATGTGTCGAGGAGGTGTTGGAGAGTTTCCTCATTTTGATTGCAGTTATGACAGATGGATGGACCATGAAAGTTTCTACTCCTTAGTTTATCCCATGTGAGGATTCTTTTATGTCCTACCAACCATAGGAAATAAGAGACTTTGGGCCAGGATCCAAGACCCCAGATTTTGCTCCAGATTGGATCAGAAGGGGTAGTGATAATGCATATGATTTTGTAAGCCTCTGATGTGGTGAAGGTACCTTTTGGTTGGTATCCCCATCTAAGGATGTCACTGCCTTCGTCATGTCTAATGCTTCTTTTCCGTAACTCCTTCTCCAGCTCCTCAGCCTCCCGGAGGTTTGTATTATTGAGTAGCTGATTACCCTGTTTCCATTTTCTGAATCCGTGCTCCGTCTCCTGCATCCAAAACTGTCGGATTTTTTCTTGCTGCTGCTCCTGCCTATTGAATTCCAGAGATGGATGAAGAACACGAGTGAGATTTGGCATCTGGTTCCATGCATCTGTCCAGAATCTTGCCGTCTGACCGTTCCTTACTTCCCAGAAGCTGTGCTGCTGAATTAACTGGAAGTGCTGTTTGGCAGCATTCCAGATTAGCGAACCTTTGTCAGTAGGAGTGAATCTGATGAGCTCTTCCTGAGGTCTGTTATTGGCGTATTTGGCTGTCCATATTTTGACCCAAGGTTTTTCTGGGTTAGTGACCCACTGCCACCAAATTTTGGCGCTCATAATGGAGTTGCTATGCTCTGGGTCTCTCAGCCCAATGCCACCTTTATCTTTGGGCATGCAGACAGTGGTCCATTTTACAAGTGCCCATTTACGGTTAGTTGCCGAGCTGCCCCATAGGAAGCCACGCTGAAGGTTCCTGATTCTTTTTAATACCCATTTCGGCGCTGCAAGGATTGAGAACAGATAAAGAGGCATTGCCTGAAGGACTGACTTGATGAGCACCACACGACTGGCCAAATTCAAAGTTCTGTACGTCCAAAGGTTAAGACGGGATTCAAGCTTCTCAATGAGAGTTCGCCAAGAGGAGTGCTTTATGGCTGAAGCAGTTAGGGGGGCTCCAAGGTATTTGGAGGGAAGGGTAGCAGTGGGAAATCCCAGGATACGAGTGACCGCTGTCTTGACAGATGGAGGAGTGTGAAAGAAAAAGATCTGCGATTTGGAGCAGTTGACACTGGTGCCTGAAGCTTCAGAGAAATCATTGAGCAGGGTTTTTAAGCACGAGGCTTCCTGGACAGAAGGGTAGCCAAATAGCATGGTGTCATCAACGAACTGCTGATGAGAGGTTGCAGGGGTGTTGTGAACAGAGAGACCTTTGAGCTGATGAGAGTGGAGGGCGTGTTTGATGTGACGACCTAGACCTTCAGCCATTAGAACAAAGAGGAAGGGGGATAGGGGGTCCCCTTGCCTAATTCCTCGGGAAGGTTTGAAGGGGTGGGAGGGGATTCCGTTCACAAGGATGGAGAAGTGTGTGGAAGTAATTAGACTCATGATCCAGCGGATCCACATAGAACAAAATCCAAAGGCTTCTAGCATTTGATGAATGTAAGTCCAGCTAAGTTTATCAAAAGATTTAGAGAGATCCAGCTTGAGAATCATACCTGCCTGCTTTGATTGCTTGAGGGAGTGTATTATCTCGTGCGTGAGGAGGATGCCATCCATGATCTGTCTCCCTTCCACGTACCCCGACTGTTCCGGAGAGATGAGCAGAGGCAAGAGGGGCTTTAACCGATTTGCAATAACTTTAGATATGACTTTGTAAATGACGTTGCAGAGAGCAATCGGCCTAAATTTGTCAGGGGTGATTGAATCCTCCTCTTTAGGGATGAGGGCAATGAAGGTAGAATTGAGAGAGGGAAGCAGCCAACGGAGGGCTCTTGATTCTTCTACAATTTGCCAGACCTCCAGTTTTATCATCTCCCAGAAGGTGTGAAAGAACGTGGTGGTGAATCCATCCGGGCCAGGGGCTTTTCCTTCCTTAAGCTGGGACATTGCCTCATCCACCTCCTGGGACAGAATAGGGCGAAGGAGAAGCTCATTATGTTCCTCCGTGATGAGCTTTGGCACATTGTTGGTTATTCTTTCAATAGCATGTCGCCTGTCTCCTTCAGGCTCTTGGTGGACATGATTGAAGTGATTGAGGAATTCCTCCTCAATTTCCTCATGCTTTTCTACTTTTGCCCCCCCTTGCTTTTGAATGAAAGGGATGCTGTTGTGCATTCTTCTTTGAACCGTGGTTCTGTGGAAGAATTTGGTATTTCGCTCTCCTTCCTTCAACCATCTGATTCTGGATTTTTGCTTCCAATAAATTTCCTCCTGCTTTCTCCTTTCCTCAAGTTGGCTATGGATGCGTCGTTCCTGTTCCAGAGTCACCTCAGTGTGCCCCTCTGTGGTTATCTTTTGTTGGAGTTCCGTCAGTTCCTGGTTTAGGTCTTGTTGCGCTTTAAAGATGTTTCCGAAGGTCTCCCTATTCCATCTCTTTAGGTGATTTTTTAAAAACCTGAGCTTCTGTTGGAACTGATACATTTTGGACCCTTCTGGTGGGATGAAGGATGTCCATGTAGTCTTAACAAAGTCTTTAAACGTGGGATGCGAGAGCCAGAACTCTTCGAAGCGGAAGGGTCTTCTAGTTAAGTCACCTGGTCTTTGCCATTGGAGGGCAATCGGCCAGTGATCCGAACCTGTATGCGCAAGTATAGCAGCTGATATATCTCCTCCGAGATGAACCGCATTATCTGATATGAGGAAGCGATCCAGTTTGGATGCAATTTGATGCTTACCAGCCCTGCGATTGCTCCATGTGAAAGTACCATTACAGAAAGGCATATCTATGAGAGAGGTATTCTGGATGAAGTCCTTGAAGTGGGCATTTTCTTGTTCCATTCTATTTCTTCCCCCGATCTTCTCCTCTAGCTTGGTAATCATGTTAAAATCCCCTCCAATAATCCATAGCGGGTGCCTCCTGTTGTTGTTCAGAGCTTCTATGGTATCGAGAAGCGCGATTTTGCTTCCTGTATCCTGCGGGAAGTATACATTTGATAGGTTGCCATAAATATTTGTGCCAAGAATGTGGAAGGCTGCCTGGATGAGGTGATGAGAAGCGTGAAAATCTGAGAGAGTTAACGCTTGCGTATTCCATGCGATAGCAAGCCCTCCTGAAGCTCCAGAGGCATCTACCGCTACCGAGCGACAACCTGGCCATGCTTTGGAGAGTATGCTGCCTAATGTGGAGCTGTTACATTTGGTTTCCTGGAGAAAGCACAGTTGCGGCTTTTCCATTTTAATCATGTTTTTTAACATTCTGAGTTTTCCAGGGCTATTGAGCCCTCTTAGGTTCCATGATACTAGCTTCATGGTTCAACTATTAATAGAGGGCTTGTAGTACTTCGTCAATTTAGCATACCTGCCTGAGTCTACCAGGATTTTCCCAATCTCGATCGTTCGCTGAAGATCTGTTCTTCTTCCTCTCTTTTTGGTGTCTTTTGGGGGAAGGCTTCCATCCCAATGACTTCCTGGCTGTATCCCAAGTTGATGCTGATGATAGGCCCTCGAAATGACCACTTCCAGCTTGTTGAGTTGATTCTCTGGTATACTGTCGTATGCTTTCTTTTTGCATGCAAGTTCTAGTTCTAGAATGTCTAGGCCGTTCAGATCTATGCTTTCTGGTTCTTCTTCCATCTGTTGCACTTGGCTGCTTCCTTCCATATTAATCTCTGAGCCTTGAGGGGGGTCTGTCTTTCCATCGACTTCCATATCCTTGTGTTTCCCTGCCGTCTCTTTCTGTCCTTCTCTGAGGTTTGCTGGAAGGATAATGGGGGTTTGGAGTTTGGAGGGGGAAGCTGAGGGAGGGGGATGGGAGGAGGAAGAAGGAGGAGCAGGGCTGGTCTCGGAGATCGGGGGTTGCTCATCAGAGGTCTGAGCAAGAATTTCAAAGCTGTTCTTAGTAGCTGGGCCATGGGTGTTATTTTGCTGGGGTTTATTCCCATTTGTGGGTTTTTTGTGCGCTCGCTTTCGGCTAGGGGCTTTGGTGAAGCCGTCCTGGGTTAGGGTTTCGGAGGGATCAGGAGTATTGGCTTTGGCATTCAGAGGGCAGTCCCGGAATAGATGCCCAAGAGCATGGCATTTTCTGCAGCGAAAGGGGACATGCTCATAGTCTAGAGGTTGAATCCATTCTTCGTCACGATGGGAGAGACTTACCGATTCTGGCAGAGCTTCATTCAGGCGCATGAAGACGCAGATGCGGGCATAGGAAGTGTATCTGCGCATTTTTGTTTCTTCTGCCGCCCTGATGTATTCCCCCAATCCGTTTCCTATATCTTTGAGAATGTCCTCGTCCCAATATTCATCTGGAAGTGAGTACATTCTGATCCAAACTGGTGCCCAAGTGAGATCTTCCTTATCCAGGTTAAATCTTGGTATCCATTCCGTCAAATATAGACCTGGTGAGTTAAAAAAATAGGGCCCAGCTCCCAAAATCCTGTATTTGTCCTCTAGACAGAAGAAAATCGTTGTAAAGAAGCCTTTCGGCCCTAGCTGCAGAGTAACATCTCCTTTGGGTTTCCACTTCGCCGCTATCCATCCGTATAAGGCTTTTTCTGTCGGCCAAAACCCTATAAACTTCCCAATAAGGGCATGATCCCTCATGTATTCTATTCGCTTGTCAATCTTGTGTCCCGACAGCTCTATTCGGGGCCGTTCTTTGGCTATAGGCTTGCATGTTGTCGAGGATACTTTCAGACCTTCTTCTGGTTTTTCCTCTCCATCTTGTGTGACTCTGGCTTTGTCCTTCCGACCTCCTATCTCCTTGTTTCCGTGCTGTTGCCTATTCTCTTTATTCAAAACCTCCTTATCGACAGATCCAAAGACAAATGCCTGCTCAGGACCGTGCTGCGAAGGGGAGGGCTCTGACGCCCTCCCCTGAGGAGATTCCATTGTGCTGCTCTAGTACCCTGCAGCGCTGTTGCGATACAGGTGTTTCGGTCCAGCCCGTGAATGGGTCCAGTGCTGTGCAGTCTGCGCCGTCGAAGTTTTTCTCAGAACCCTAATCCGAGCTCCCGACGTCGTTCCCTCTCATTCATGAAGTAGGTCGAACATTGTATGAATATTATTTGATGATGATTTTCTTGCCATCATCATTTTAATTTATATATTTTTTTATTAGAGGAATTTGCAAGTGGGTTTGTGTGATTCCTCTCAATGATTTCTTCGCCTAGTACCATGTTACCAGGTAATTATTATTTTATTTGATTTCATTTGATGTCACAACATAATCATTATTATAATTTATATGGTTTATTTTACTAGAGAAATAATCATTATTTTATTTGGTTTTTCTTGATGATTTGCTCTCCCCAACTAGAAGAGCCGACAACTAGACCAATGTGATTCCTCTCATCAATTTGACCAATGTCATTCCATATAATCATTATTTTATTTGATTCCTCTCCATGATTTTCTCACCTAGTACCACATGGACTAGAGAAATACTAGGTAATCATTATTTTGATTTATATGGTGTATGTATGCCCATAATTACTCTATTCGAGAGCTATGATAAGTCAAACTATGACACTTGAATGTAGGTGGGGAAGAAGATCATAACAATTATGATAAGTCAAACTGTGACACTTGAACGTAGGTAGGGAAGAAGATCATAACAATTATCCTAAGTGCCAAGGCTAAACTCAATTGACTATATATATTTATTAATTAAATTTATTATTTTTTATGTTAATTATATGTTATGAAATATCAACTATGAATTATTTTAATGTGATATTTATTAATAAAAACAAATTTACAATATAGCAAATTAATTGAATCTATAATTATTTTAATTGCATTTCGCTTATTATTTTTTAATTGAATGAATATTATTATTATACTTGCTATAAGTATAAGTAGCAAGATATATATTGTGTTCAGTTTTTAGTTGGAATGTTTATTAATTTGTTTTATTAAAAAAAATTAGCAACTTCTCCAAATTTTGACATTAATTTTTTTTAATAATGTTTTAATTTATTTATTTTAAATTTCATTAGTTCACATTTTACCTTCCTATTGTGTAATGATTTAATGATTATACTTTAGGGACTAGATTATATTTCACCAACACTTTACCTAAAGTAATGACATATAAATAATTCAAACTTACAAGTAGGTGGGATTTTAACACTTGATTTTAGACCATCGATGTGTCTGTGACTTTTAAATCAACCAAAATCAGTTGTACATATAACGAAACAATGTCTTCTTCCCATTAAGTTCATAATTCAAGTTTTTTAATCTACATATAAAAAGTCTTATATTTACGAATTCCTATAATGTTATCTTAAAACTTAGGTGTGCAACTTAATTTTTTATATAAAAAAGTGTTAGTTAAAAGTCCACGTTATATATTTATGAAAAGTAGGTTTAATATTTATATTTATGAAAAGTAGGTTTAATATTTATGTAAATGATGGTTAGAAATAAAAAAATAAAAAAATATATATAATGGTTTTTTTTTCGTGTTCAGTTAGATTGTTTGTATATATAGATATATTATACAATTTAAAACAAGTTATATAGTAGCATTCTTTGCCATTTAGTTTAAATAAAGTTAAATTAAAGTAAAAAATTATAAAGATTTGACAAAATGGAATCTTGTATAAATGCATGTTGAAACAGGCAATTAAAAGTAGAAGAAAAAGAAGTAAAAATGGAAAACAAAGAATTAAAACAAAATAATTCTAATATTTTAAAAGAAATTTTAAAAAAATTAAAATCATAAAGTTGAGAAAACCTTTAATTATTTATATAATTGCCATTAAATTCAAGCAAACTAGGACAATGCCAAAGAAACTATAATGGATAGTTGTTTAACCTTCCATGCAATATAGACTTCTTTTTTCTTTTTCTTTTTCTTTTTCCCCTGTTTTTTTTCTTTTTCTTTCTTTCTTTTTCTTTTTTTTTTCTTATTTATTTATTTATTTATTGATTTTTTTTTTTATTTTTTTTATGTTGTGGTTCACGGACACCTTCGGCTAGCAAGCGGCACGGTCAGCGGGTGGCGCTACGTCCAAGGGAAAATCGTCAGCGAGTGGCGCTACGTCCACGGGAAAATCTAGGGCTGACGCCCCTCGGCCTATAACAAGACCTGACCCCAAGAGCTTTCGAGAATTGGCCCTCTGACCTCCCAAATGGCGAGGCCTCGACTTACGGATTGAGCTAACTCTTGGGGCTAGCAATCTAGAGTTCTATTAAGCAAATGCACTAAATTAAGTTTAAAGACTCCTATAAAAATCATCTACTTTAATTTTGTTTTAAATTTCCTACTTTAAGACCATTTCATACTAATTAAATTTCCTAGCTCATTACCACGTTATACAATTACTGTAATGAAAGGGTTTTTCTTGAATTTTGATCTGCCTAGAGCTTTCATTAGAATCATGTTGTTTAAAAGTAATCCACTCATTTAGGAAAACCTAAAACATAACTTTTGACTCACATGTGATGCAAGGGTGCATTTCATATATATTTATTTATTATCTGGTACAATAATGCATATGAATGTTTATATTAACAAAATTAACAAAAAAAAATATTTATTTTTACAATATAGTTTTTTCAATTTTATTATAATATAAAAGTATACAATAATATAATGTGATAATAAAATAGCTAAAATTATGTGTATACTTTATGTAATAATATGATAATAAATTAGCTAAAATTATGTGTACCGCTATTTACTAATATGATGATAATGTTAATATCACAAGTTTTCAACCTCAAAAAGTGCATATCTTCCTTGTCACATCAAAATTTCAAACATAAAATTTGCATGCTAAATATTGTTCTACCCATGACTCTAATGAAAACTCTAGGGATATATATTAAAAAAAAAAAAAAACACTCTAATTAAAGTAATTGTATAAAGTGGTAGTGAGGTACGAAATTTAATTAGCATAAGTGGTCTTAAATTAGGAAATTTAAAATCAAATTAAAGTAGATGGTTTTCATAGGACTCATTAAACTTAATTTAGTGCATTTTCTTAATGGAACTTTGGATTAAATAGAAGGTTAGACAGCTATCCATTATAGTTTCCTTGGCATTATTGGAGTTTGTTTCAATTTAATAGTAATTATAGAAAGAGTTAAAAGTTTTATCAATTTTATTAATGTAGGTTTTTTAAATTTTTTTTCTAAATATTATGATTATTTTGTTCTAATATAATGTTTTCCAATTTTACCTCTTTTTCTTTTAGTTTTGGTTTCCGGTTCGGCATGTATTTATATAGGTTCCATTTTGCAAAATTTTCATATTTTTTTTACTTTAATTTAGCTTTATTTAAACTAATTGGCTAGTATTCTAGTTTTGGTTTCTTGTTCGACATGTATTTATATAGGCTTCTATTTTGCCAAATCTTCATAGTTTTTTCTTTAATTTAGTTTTATTTAAATTAGGCGGCAGGTATTCGCTATTTTGTAGCTTGTTATTATTATTATTATTTGTTTCGTTATTATTATTGTGTTGTAGAGGTGCTCTACAACACATTATAGGAGAGATGCGTAGGTGTTGGAAATTAAAGATATTAGATGTAAATATTTTTTAAATAATTAAGCTATATTAATTAATTGAAATAGTAATATTTTTTCATATCATCTAGGTCGGTTGTGTACAGGTCAGTAGGTTGTTTACATTGGGAAAATTTTGGGTACCCAGAAGACTTCGTTGATACTTCTAACGGTTACTGTATTTTTGGTGATAATGTTTGTGCATCCCAAGGTGGAACCACAGGATTGCAGTGGAGGAAGCCTACTGAGTCCATGCTCCGACTTTTTAACGACGAGGCTGGGTTGTCTAGACTTTGGTAGCCCTACCAAGTGACAATCATGTGAATGTGTCAAATCAGAAATTTTGATATTAGCAAACATCAACGATTCTGCAATCACTAGTCTTCCTTCCAAGTGTCATGTTAATTTTCCTTATGGGTAAGAATTTTCTTTCTTGATTGTCTGCAACAGGTAAGACTCACAACTTTATTTTATTTTATTATTATTATTTTTTTCAACAAGTAAAATTGACACTTTTTTTATTTTCTTGATTTCCAAATTTGATTCCCTTTTGTAATGCTTTTATTTTTTCTGTGAATTGAACGTTTTTATTTACTAACTATTGTCATCGTGGGCAGATTTAGAGGAGTGGGCCAGGATTTGGAGACATTCATGAAATAAATAAAGGAGTTGGCTTTAGTGCGACTTTTTGGACTTGCTAGAATTTGCGGAAAAAATTGAGGTCAAATCTTGATCTATGTTATTTAAACTGGTTTTTCACTATATATATGGATTCACAACCCTGAAAAACCCCTAGAGCACATGGATTGTTTTCGTCAAATTTTAATACATTCTTGCCATATTTTAGAGAAATTAGACTGAAAAAACCCATGAAAAAAAATTCCAAAAAATCTCACTAAAACCAACTTATAAATAAAATCTAAATAAATATGATAAAGACTACCTAGTGTTTTGTATTCTCTCCTCCTTTTATTTTTGCAAGGTGCATGCCGTTTGGCATTGGTTTTGGTAAAAAATTCGTTGTGGACTTTAACTCATACCCATAGATATGAATTTCACACAGATAAAAGGGTTTCATACACTTACATAGTCATGACTCACTCACGTTGAACCATTGTGAGAATTTTTGTCTAGATTTTTCAAGGTTTCCTATTGGAAGGCAATGTAGTTTACTTAGATTACTAAAACTTATATAACGTGCTAAAATGTGTCGTCTGCGATTAAACAATGAAATACATTCAAATTAAATTATGTTTGAAGATTGGTGCAGTCTCACAATTGGATGATTTTGTCCTTTTATATTTGGTGGACTCTCATCCTAAAATTTCTTGGTAGTATCTGAATTTTTTTATTAAGTTCCTGAACTATAGTTATTTAAAATATTTGTTCAGATGTATGAAATGATTTAGTAAATTGAAAAATTAATCTTGGGATACTTAAGTTTTATAAATCATATAATTAAATTTAAAAAAAAAATACAAATTCCAAATAGAATTAAAAATACATCTATATAGGAATATCACTTTAAATTAAATTATATTTAAACACTGAGTATATCTTTATATGTTGATATTGTAAAGATGGATTCAAATTAGGTAAGCATGGCTTATAATTCAATATTTGAATCTTTAATATACCAAAAGCTAGTTAAGATAAATCTAAATCATTTATGTGTATGTTTATCTTTCAAATAATTTAGAATTCATACTCACTTATCCTCGAGAAAGAAAATATTGATAATTGAGTGTGATATTTAAATACAAAATTATTGAACTAAAAGGGAGTCAACCATTGAGAGGGTTTGGCCATGAGGGTTTTGGCATATTAAGAAAGTTAGTTGATTCAACCATAGAAAGAAGGTTTGGCCATGAGGGTTGTGGTTAAGTACATTGAGAGAATATTTGAAAAATCTTTGTTAACAATTTATTATTTATATTTAGTAAATAAAATGATACATATATTATTAATGAGTTTATGATTTAGTTTCCATTTTGCTTTAAAATGAAGGGTTGAAAGAATTATTTCATAAAACATTTTGAGTAAATAAAATGATACATATATCATTGATGAGTGTATGATTCAATCCCCATTTTTCCTTTAAATGAAGGGGAAAAAGAGTTATTTCATAGAACTTTGGCAAAAGGATTGAAGAAATTAATTAGACATATTACATTCAAACTTATTTGTGACTCGAAGGTGGTCATGGTGCCAATTTGTAACTTCTATAAAAAGGATTTGGACATTCTTAAATATGGAGGTCGAAGTTTCAATTTATGAAAGATGATTTAAGTTAAATTATTTTGAAGAGATTTATCTCCAAGAGCTTGTTGGAGATATTAACTCCTACTTGTCTTATGTTTGATGTGTGATATTCAAAATTGTATAATGATCGCTAATCAGTTGGATTTAGATCCTAGTTTTAGGTGTGGTTGAGATCATATCTCAGCTAACTAGATTGGTTGGCTAAGAAAGTCAGTCTATCTTATGCCTAATTTCATGTATTCCTTTATATTAGAGTTTCGATGTATTCTTCTAGAATGTTTTATTTTCCAATAAGTATGAGTTGTAATCATGGAGGAGTCATTATCATTCCAGTTGTAATTGGTTGTTATAGTTATTTGTTTAACTTATCCCTTTACTATAAATAAGGGATTCTATCATGTGTGTAAAAAACTCCTCCCAACATATCTACCCACTTTCACTAGCTTATCCGGGGTAAACATGAGATGAGGAGATACTATGACAAGAATCAACCTCCTAGATGACCTTAAGGAGGTGGAATCAATGGAAACCAACAACACAGACCTTCTATACCTTCTATAGGACTTCGAGAATCCTTCCTAGTCATCCCCATGACCAGTCTTTGCGTCCACTGAACGTTTTAGTGCATCAAACCCCTATACACTCCCTTGATATGGACAAGGGTGCGTCTGGGAGGATCTAGACACTCCCAAAGCAAGGCATGGGTGTGCCTAGCGACTTTTATCCTCAATCTTGTGCCTACGACTTCAGGATTTGTGCCATTTTTCAAGTCCAGAATCCAGGTCACTGCCCAGAAACCCTTGTAGCTTTCAGAATCCATAATTTACATGACAACAAGACTTGCAAGCCAAGAAATGGCTCCAAGACTACGCATGAGCATCCCCAACTGGGACTGACATTCTGTTAAACACTTGGCCTCAATGCAGTCTACATGACATGAATACAAGACAGAGCATAAATGAATGATAACTCACATGATACTTGACAAGAAGGATTACCACCCTATTCCCTTAACTGTGTTGACATCAATTAGGTCTTGCATCCATGATCCTTTCAGTTACAAGTAAATAAATGAAATAACCATGACTATAACCAATCATATAACCAAAATTAAACCATGTAAATAACAATGAGATAGTAGGCATTAAGGCCACATAATAACAAGTGCAAAAGAAAGAGAACTTAGCTTTTATTAAACATAGGCAAGAGGCCACCAGGTTCGAGACTTCCACGTACCACCCAACGATAGACATGGCTGAGCCAAATCTTTCTTTCAGCCAGTCACCCCCATGCCATATTCCAAGCATGAATGTGGGATCTCATGGATAAACCAATCCAAAAACAATCGAGGAAATCCAGAGGTTAAACCATCTCCACCCTCACCAAACCGTGATCTCACCATAACTAACACTAAGATCACAAAACCAAACTGATCTTGGAATTCCTCCAGACTCCATCATTATCCTTGAGGAATTATCCATCTCCTTGTCTTTCAAGCTTTACCGCAATCCACACCAGATCACTAGGCCCTAAACCGAGACTCCACCCTCAAGCTTTACGTGTACCGCCCCAAAATCGGTCAATATATTCCTGGGCCTTTTGGGAATTTTCATGAGACCACCACTGCCCTAGATTCCCAAACCATTCAACAATTCCAAAGCTCAAAACCAAGAAACAATCCCATCACAGCATGGCTATTTGGAAATAGGCAAGGCAAGACTAAAAACCACTGTCATGACCTGAAAAGACCATGCCATTGACAACCAGGGAACCAAATACCAACATGAAAAGTCATGCATGTCAAAACCAGCCAGGAAATTACACATGAAATATGTTACATGCAAGTATTCCTACTAAAGTTGCTTAATCCTTCTCTTCCTTGCTGTCTCTTCGCTTTCCTTTCTTTTCCTTGTCCTTCCTTTGCTTGATTTTCCCTTCCTTTCTCCAAATCTAGAATGATCCAAGAAAACTCTAAGTGTCCAAGAGTGTGAGAGAGAGAATACTGAGAGAGATCCAAAAATGAACTGAAAAAAGGTACACCGACCAAACCTGAGCAAAAGCTTGCCAACTGATCCTCAGAATAATTTTTATCAATGAGGCCTCTATTTGCTTCATTTTCCATCATTTTCCTTGATTTTCCTCCTCACATGAAACTTGTGACCTTTCACCTTCCTTTTCTCCTAATTTTCATTATTTTCGTAAATAAAAAGCCAATAATGCCATTTTGCCTTTCCAAAGCCTTAGTCATTGCCTTTTCCAATTTCCCTTAGTCATAAACACATCCAATTATGCCCACTAGCATATATTTTCTGAACATTCATCTTGGAATATATGTCCCATGACCTTGGAATTATCTTTTTTACATGGATTTTTAAATAGGGCTATTACAGTGTGTTTGTCAATGGATCAAAACTAATAAATCTCTCCTCGAACGAGTTTAGTTTCTTTATGGTATTTTTTAGTTTCTTCTAATTTGATATCAGACCTAATTTATCAAGGTGTCACTTCCTTACGGGAGGGCCCATAAATATGTGAGAGATGAGATATTAATCCTGTGTAGATTATATTAGCTTAGGTGTTTGCATATTCTTTTCTTTTGTGCTTGTGTTGTAGGTTTTATAAAGTCCGAAAAACATCCATACTTGGTTAGTTATTGTCCACAAATCTGTGGATGGATGAACACTTGCATGGAATTTGTGCATACACCATTGAGTTGTTGCAAGCCATCGATTTTGATTGGAACAATGCAAGGCATGTAAGCTTGGTGACATCAAGCTCTCAATGGTGGTCAAGGAATACTATTATTGTTGCCATTGGTGGAAGCAAGGAATTGGGAATATGTCAGTCAGTAAAGGAAGATGTCATAGTGATATTTCTAGCAACCTCTGTGAGCATGTTGGATCCTTTATATTAAAACTTCCTTTTATTTAATGGAATAAATAAATGATGATGAATATAGATGAAGGTCATCTTCTAAGATTGACTCTTGGTACATTAAGTACCTAGACTGCATTCCCAGATAGTTGGAAAGTATAATAGTGGGCCATGTATCTCAGTAAATAAAATTATGTCAATAGAATGGCTAGTAGTTTAGTCATTACAAACATGAAATTGAATTAGTAGTTTGGAGAAATTGTATCTTCAAAGGATAAAGTGGAAATATAACTCAGTATAGATGATTATTATTGAGCTCAAGCTATGGGATTTCAAAAGTGGATAAATATGTTTGTTGGGTTCCTCATTTTTTTATTGATCAATTTTGATCAGAAATTAGTGGTAGAAAGGAGAAAGAAAGAAGAAGAAAAAGGATAGTTGGATCGAGTCATTGAAAATGATAAAGTGAGCATGAAAATAGGGCTGACAACATCAAGCGAGCGGGAGTTAAATTGATTTTGTCAAAGTGCAGAGTAAAATTTGATAATGTCATAGGAATTATATTGATCTCATCAAAATTTATGAGTTAAGTTTGACAATATCAAAGGAACAGGATGATTGACAATGTCAATAGGACAAATCTATGAAATAATATGCTTGCAGAGTTGTGGAACATGCATCCAGACAGACAAATGGAAGAGAGACGCCATTGAAGGGAATTGACAAATAGTTAGAAATCATATTCTTGTTATGATCATGCTCTTTTATTTATGTAAATGTGGCTCTGATAAGATCTGATGTAACCTTGTAGATCGATGGAAGTGAAGTTGTAATCTATGTTTTCGCCTGATACTAATGAAATGAGACTATTTTTAGGGTTATGTTTAGTGTAATGTGTGTGATCCATTCTCTATTAAAAAAATAATAATTTTCTAATTATGTTTATTTGTAATAGATCATTTTCTTGTAATGATTGATAACTTATTTAAATGGTAAATGAACTTGCTCATATTCTAAAACATCATTAACATACTTAAAGTCCTGATAACACATCAAGTGAGACCTTCTTCCCTTGCGAAGGAACTAAAATGCCAACGCAGGATAGATTACAAAGGAACCATTTTGTTGGCCCCTTAAGTAGAACCCTAGTCTCTACATTATTTTTCACCAACAAATAATTCCGTTATCGAGATCCTAAAATTTAACGGGGTTTTCTGATAATGGTTACTAGGACCTTAAAGACAAGTATTCAGACATGGTGGGAGGAAAGGTGTGACACTTTCATTCTTCAACAAGCAAAGTTACGATAGAATAATCCTGACTAGCTTCATGAAGATATATTTTACTCTAAGACTGCTAGCAACCAATACAAAATCTTTTGGGATGAATTCCATAAAAATTATATTTGTGGTTGTCGCGGTTGTGGGATTCTTTAAGAGGCCGAAGTTCTAGTAAGAACTATCATAACTAGGCTCCATCAGACAGTTGCATTGCACTTAGTAGATTATAAAATTACAAGGGCTGTTTATTTTTGGGTGAAAACTACATTGAAAAGGTATATTATTGAATTTGTTGCAAAAATCATTAATATTTCTCAAAAGTAGAAGGAGTTTTCAGGTTTGGGTTAAGAAGACAATTGTTGAAGGAAATCCCTTTATGGATCAATGTCCCATTGGTGGATGAAAGGTTTCTACCCTTCCCTTTGACTAACATGGTAGCTTAAAACCCTTGCAATAGGGGGAGGATGTAGGGGGAGAAGATGACCAATTGTGGAATATAGGAAAGAATTGTAATGGAAGGGGAACAAATATGGAGTGTTAGAGATTTTAGGGTAGCAAGAAGGGATCATATATCTAAAAAATAGAGGGAGAGCAAGATGAAGGAGATGAGAAGGAGACGAGAAGAGTTGAAGGAAATAGAGGAGGTGTTGGCTAGCCCAAAGTAGCAAAAGAAAAGATTCAGAGGAGATGAGAGTTATAGTAAAGGAAAGGAAGCTAGAGAGAGTTATGAGGATAAAGTTGGAGTCATGATACCCATCAAGAATCAAGTGAAGCCCAAACAACAGACCAAAATATCATGGTGATAGACCCTAATACCCCTATAGATGAATACATGCATTTTTTGATATGAAGGTTGTTCCAAGAAGACATTCCTTCCCCTGAAATCAATATTCCAAATGATAGCAAAATAATTGGTTATCTTCCACCCATTCCCCTCGTGCTTTATCAAAATCCAGTAAGTTTATTTTCTAAGATTTATAAGACTTGGAAGCTTCACAATACTCACAAAGTAGATATAAGTGGTAGTTCCTCTAGTTGTAGTTAGCAGTATCTAGTGAACTTTTTACAACCTTGTCTCGACGAGTTTTCTTTTGTTTTCCCTAGCCCAACTCCAATGGTTGGCAATGTAGCGAGATCTTTCACCATGTACACTGATTTTCGGGGATGAGGAGATGAATATATTGAACAACATTGGTACCTATGCGAGGCCATGTTGCATCCATTTTTTTCCTCTTGTGGTGAGGTCATCAATCCCATGTATAGATTATTTCGCCGTTACTGCCGAGACAAGCACTGTAGCATTGGTCACTGTGATGTTAGTTGCTTCGAATGAAAACTATCAACCTCTATAATAGAGGAGAACTTTTCATAATTATTTGAAAGGGAGAAGGAATATGAGGATCGTGATAATGATGGGCAAGCATATGAGATAATTTACAAGTGTTCTTGAAGTGACTTTTTTGGAAAATTTTCTCATTTATTTTATAATTTAATTCATCTATATTTCAACAGGGATTCATTAAAATCACAAGTTTGACAGGTGAACTATGTTGGTGTACATGCACCTAGTTAGCCTTAATTATCTTCATTTCAACTCTAGTTTTTGCATGTTATGTGCACTTAGTTAGCGTTAGTTAAATCTAGTACTTACATGAGGTGTGCACTTGGATTTAGTTAGTTAACTTGAGTGTTTACATGTGGTGTGCACTTGGCTTTAGTTAGTTAACTCTAGTGCTTGCATGTGGTGCATGTGCACATTAATAGAACATAAAGCACACTTAGCTTTAGTTAGTTTTAATTAGCCGTAGTTATTACATGTACAACTAATCTTAACTTAGTAGCTTTATGTATTGATTCTCAACTCAATATTGGGAAATCAAATTCAATATCAATTTCAAATTTCTTCTTCAATTCTTGTGAGTTTGTGAAATTATTCTTTAGCTAGATCCGTATCTGTGCTCCAATAATTTTACATGGTATCAGAGCTAAAAGGGTCTAGAGAAGGTGCATGAACAATATTTTTCATGTTTGAAGATCAGAGAATTGGAAATTATTAGGAGATTTGATTTGTGGATTAGAATATTACAGAATTGTTGCAATTGTTGCGACAACTGCAAAGTCAAAGAATGGATTTCCCATCTTTAGTTATTCTCACTCTGTATAACTACATCCAATGGAAGCCCAATATTTTTCTTTGCCTCATAGGCAAAGGCTTGTATCAGATAGTTATGAATATGGAACATGAACCAAATTCTGCCATTGAAAAATAAAAATATTTCAACAGGATGGACGAGGCTTTTGGTCTTCTATTGTTGTCCATATCTCTAGCATTGTGTTTCCTTGTGGACACATGCGACACTCCGAATGAGGTATGGACAACCTTGGATAATTTATTTGGAAAGAAAGATGAGATGCAGGCTCATATTCTCGAAAATGAGCTAAATTCCTTAGATCCAAATTATTTTGAGAACATTCACGATTTCTTTATGAAATTTAAATCATTGCTTCTACAATTATAGGATTGTGGGATCGATAAATCCAAATAAGAAGGTCAATTGATCCTTTCCATTTTGTCTAAATTAGGTCCTAAATATGTTTTCTTTGATTCTACATTTCATACAATTAGACTTGCAACTGGAGATAAATGGAAAATGAATAAACTTGATCCATTTGTTGAGTCTCTTATTCATGAGCGAGATAAGCTCATCAAGATGGGTTAATTAAAGTCTTCAAATGCACATCCACTTTCCATGCATGAAAAAGGAAATTCTAACTCGAAACCAAATGAACAATCTAAAGGCAAAGGAAAGGCAAGAGAACCGGATCCAAGAAAGGGAGGAACTCCAAAACCTCCAGATGATTCTTCCAACTCCAAGTCTAAAGAAGGGAAAGAAAGGAAACCCCAAGTGTCCTTATTGTAATAGAGGCTATCAACCTGAATCCTCTTGCATGCAGAAGACAATTGATATGATGGAAAATATTATTCAACAAAATAATATTGGTCATCACATTCCAGAAAGTGCCAAGAAGAAGACGAAAGAAAAACCATAAAAAAACAAGGGGTCATGCTTTGATTTCCCTTCATTCTACACTGCAAGAATCGATTATTGATTTAGGAGCTTCACATCATTTGATTTCTTCAAAGGAATTGTTTTCCTCTCTACATAAATACTTGGGACTTCTTATTCTCATGGGGGGACAATTCTGTAGTTGAAAAACTAGACAAGGAAGAGTGTAACTCGAATATGGAAGTTTTGAGAATGTCTTGCATATTCCAAGGCTTTCTATGAATCTTTTTTCTATGTATCAGATGACACATAGACATTGGAAGGAAAGTGGAATTTATCTGAGATTCCATGAGAATTTATGATATGCAAACCAACTTGAAAATGTCATCTAGCAAGACAAATGATCAATCTCATCTATATACATTTTTTTTATTTTGTTCCTCAATAATATTCTATTTTTCTACTTATGCATGCAAATGAATAAATTAGGATTTGGCACGAGAGATTTGGGCACTTGAATTTTAGATACATGAAGCAACTTAGCAAGCAAGGGATGGTCAAAGGATTGTCGGCCATTGAAATTTCAAATGGTGTTTGTAATGGATGTGCTTTTGGAAAGCATCCACAAGACAAGTTTGAGAAGTGGCATGCATGGAGAGCCTCTTCATCTTTGGAGTTTGTAAACATTTATCTCATGGGTCCATTTCCAGTACCTTCAATAAGCAAAGAAAGATACATGTTGTCATTTATAGATGATTACATGAGATTCACTTGGATTTATTTCTTGAAACTCAAGTTTGAAGTTTTTCAGCATTTAAATATTTTTAAAGTGCATGGGGAAAATCAGTCTAAAAAACACATCAAAATACTCTTCACAAATAATGGGAAGGAATATTTCAACAAAGATATCCATAATCTTTATAATGAATAAGGATTATAGTTAAACATACAATTCCTTACACTTTGCAACAAAATGGGGTGGTCAAGAGGAAGAATAGATATTTGAAATACATGGCTAGTCGCATGTTGCATGTTGCATGCAAGATCTCTTCAATCAAAATTAATGGTTTGAAGCTATCAATTATGCCTCCTACATCCAGAATAGATGTTCTCATAAATTTTTTACCAGAAAAACACCTTTTGAGGCTTGGACTAGCATGCAACATGAAGTCAGTCATTTTTTCATTTTCAGATCTCGAGCATGGCACTGCATTCCTACAGAGAAGAGAAAGGATTTAGAGCCTTAGAGCAAGGCATGCATGTTTGTTGCATATTCTGATGAAGTCAAAGGGTATAGATTGCTTGATATCAACACTAAAGAGCTCTTTATTGAGAGGAGTGTAAAGTTTGAAGAAGATGCTTTGCATGCACCACTAGATGAACCTGTTACAAGGTTACCCTCACCATCAATTGATGAGTATGTACATGATAATTCAGATCAGAATTATGATATAGATGAGTCTGTTCCCATGACACCTATTGGACCACTAGTTGTTGAACATCAAGATAATATTTCATCATGTAGTTTGGAAGATTCTCGACCACCTTTAGCACAAAACTGGCACAACATGAGTGATCTCTTAGATGGTCATGCCACTATACCTCAGTTTGAGGAAGCTACACAGGGATTCTTATTTATGGATCCATGCATGCCCATGCATGCGTATATGATGCATGCATTTGATCCACAAACTTATGTAGAAGAAGCTAGGCATCCTGAATGAGAAGTAACTATGGATGCGGAATACAACTCTCTCATTGAGAACTAGACTTGGGATCTAGTTTCGCTATCTTCCAATCATAAACTTGTGAGGTGCAAGTGGGTTTACTAGACCAATAAAGTAGCAGATGGCAAGTCAGTCAATATAAGGCATGGTTGGTGGCAAAAGGCTTTTAGTATGTACATGGTGTTGACTATGATGAGAATTTTTCTCCAGTGGAAAAAATGGATTCCATTTGGCTAGGTCTCTCCATTGCAGCAACAAGATGATGGAAGGAGTATCATATGGATGTGAATAATGCCTTTCTTCACAACGACCTCGAGGAGGAAATCTATGTGGAGCATATACAAGGATACGTGCAAAATTAATCTTGGGTATGCAAACTAAATAAGTCTCTCTATGGCCTGAAGCAGGCACCTAGAGTGTGGTATGCAAAGATGGATACCTATTTCTTATCTCAAAATTTTGTATGCTGCAAATCTGATTCCAATGTTTATTTTTTGAAGAAAATTGAATCCTTGTTGATCATAGTGCTCTACGTAGATGATATTTTGATAACAAGCAGTTCAACCTCTTCCATTGCCGAGATTAAAATTGCATTGCATAAGTGGTTTTCTATGACATATATGGTCTTGCTAAAGATATTTTGGTTCTCAACCAAAGTATGCTAGAGATATTTTGGCACGATTTCACATGAGCAACTGCAAGCCAGTAACCACGCCATTTTAATCAGGGATAAATCTTGAGAATGGAAAAGACACACCATTGGTCGATTGCACATTGTACCGTTAGCTTGTGGGGAGTCTTCTTTATCTCACTCACGCTCGTCCTGATCTCTCATATGTCGTAGGAGAAGTTTCTAGATACATGCAAGAGCCACATGAGTTACACTGGAAAGATGCAAAGTGCATCCTTCGATATGTCTAGAGGACAATCAACTATGGGATTCATTATGCACTAAATTGGAGGCACATGATGAGAATCAAACCCTGCAACAGGTCATCAAAGAGAATGATTCTTAGATCATGGAGCTCAAGGACAATTTGGAAAGGGTTAAATTCATCATTTCATTCCTTGAGCAAGAAACCAGTCAACTTAAGGAAAAACAACTAGTCATGGAGAAAGAGAAATTCAACTCCAAGAAACAAGAGATGAAAGGCAAGGCAATGGTGGACCATGAGGAAACTAAGCAACATGAAGGAAATGTGGCAAGGAAGAGACCTAGGACAGTGGTTCTTAGAAGGCACTTCAGAGGGAAAGAGAACAAAAGCCACCAATGGAAGAATTGACCTTTGAAGAGAGGATTTCCATGGAAATAAATGAGGATAGGGAGTTTTGGCTTGACAAAGTCAATTTCCACCTTCATAAGCTCGTTGATAAGGCCAACAGCGATAACAAGTTTCAAAATAAAATGGCATCCATTATTACACAAGGAATGAGGTTGCCAAGGTCAAAATCAAGCAGTTGAAGGAAAAAATCAAGGAAACCCTAATCAACCAAGAGGGGAAGGGTAAGTTAGATTTTATTTCTGATGCATCCATGATTGCATAACATATCTCATCAGGAATCTCTGAACAAATTTTTGGAGGATTGGGAGAAAATTTTGTGTTTTGGTGCAGAATTGCAATTTTTTGGCAATTTTTGGTCTAGGAGCGTAACGAGGTCACACTGCACTTCTTCCTAGGGCTCTAAATGATGGAAAATCAAAACTTTTGGAAATCTTATGACCCCTTCTCAAAACCCATTTTCCCACTTTCCTGGTATGGGGCTCAGTTTTTGAGAAATTTGCAAAAAAAAGCCAAAAATCACCTTTCCACCCTTCTTTTTCCATTTCGCTGTGCACTTGGAGACACCTTGGGAGAATGGCCATATCTCAGCCAAAAATGGGTCATTTTGAGTGCACAAATACTCTAAAGACATCTAACCTATCCCATAGTTCCAGAAAAAAGGATTCATATCTAGATTTGGACTTCAAAAAGGCACTCAAAGATGACCTCCAATAGCTCATTGCACACCTAGAAATTTATCAGATTTTTGTAAAATTTTGACTGTGTAATTTTTTGTAATTCCTAGTTTGACTTTGGTAAAAGTCAAAAGGGTGAAGTAGATGAATGTGAGGGGTAAAAGTAAATTTAAATAATGGGTGGTTAGTCTTTGTAAGTTGTTTTGATGTAAATTTTAACTCATTTATGAGAGAGGTTAGAGTCAAAGTTAATTGTAGAAGTTGTTTTTAACTTCCCTATACATTAGGGTTTGGTTAGAACACCTCATGGAATAGTTCCTAGAGTCATGGATTCGACCCTTGAGTGTGGGGAGATGTTTTTTTTTCTTTATGTATCACTTTCTCAATGATAGAATGGGTTGGATTTTAGAGGAGAGAACTATTGTAGCTTGTACTTGGACATTTTCCGGAAATCAAAGGACATAGTTTCTAACTATTATCTAGGAATTCATGTGTAGTAAGTTTGTGATGTTATTTTTTCTCTGTTATAGCTTTATATGAAAGATATTCATCTTCTCTTTCCATTCATCAATTCTTCAATGGTTTTCCTTACAGTTTATAAACAAAATTCTTTGCATAAAGCTTTGTTTTGATGGAAAAATCATTATGTGTTACTTTCTTTCTTTCTTAATGAATTCATGTTTCATGCTAATTAAGACCTTTTGCTTCTTCTAAACACTACACTACACCAAAAAACTCTAAGATCCATCACAAATTAATGCTACCTTTCTCCTTTATATCTTTGCTATTGTAACCCTTTGATCCTTTGACCTAGCTATTTTGTTTTTCTCCCTTATCCAACAACAAAAGCCTAAATTTTCCAAAACCCACCTAAGCCTAGCTATCTAGCCTAAAATCCTTTACATTCCTATCATCTCTTGGCTGTGATTTCATAGCGAGAGCCCTCTCTGGTTTGGCAGGGATAGCTACCAAACTAAAATCTTTTTTGTGGTTACCTCTGTCGATCTCCTCATCAACCTGGGATATTGTGGAGGATAACAGAGGGCATGACAACTAGGGAGTGACAAGGTGTTCTAGTGAATGTAAGGTTCCCAAGTCATGGAAAAATGTAATGCTAGTTGTGAGTTCATGACTGCCAACATGTGTTAGGAAATGCTAGGGCATGCTAACATGAGCCAGATAGTACGAAGACATGTCAAACATGCTAAGATGTGCCAAGTGCTAAGGCATGCCAAGATGTACAAGGGTGTGACAATGCATGCCAGGGTCTGTCAAGGAAACAAAATGGAGGAACAAGTTAAACTACAAGGAAATGAGCACATAATAGGGTTAATAATTCATCAATTTACCTTTTCCATGAGGGGCATGCTAGGCACACCAAAGCTAGGTGCCAATAGGTGTTGGGTGCAGGAATTGCACTTAAGCAAACTCCTCAACACTTAATTGTCAACCCGGGGGATTCGTAAACTTAGAGATGAAGCACAGGCAATGACAGAGATGGTATGAATTTTCCTGATAGAAATTCCTACTTTCTTAAAGAAAAACTTGCAGAATCGAAAGAGTAAAATATAATTGAATCATCAAAGTAATATAGGACTGGAGCAAGAAAGAATGCAGTTGCAAAGGAATCAAAATAAAAAGGCAATCACTCCAACTAATCAATTTTTAATTACTGAGTATGTGTTATGCTTTTCTTTAGCAAAGACACTTGGCAGTCTCGTAGAATGGGCCCTTAAACCTGCTTCTTTAGATATTTCCTTCTTGCACTAATTTTTCCTGTACTATCGCAGTCTGCTTGCACTAGTGCAGGAACAAAGGTTTACACAGGAGGTATAAATGGTGTCTTTACCAAAGGGTTTTTACTTCATGCAAGGGCTCAAACTTCCAGGGTTTAGAGCACTCATATCCTATGACAAGAAACTAGTTCTTGCACTTGATTAGAGCTTCCTACACTTAGCTATTAATTCCTAAAATGAGTGTTTAATTATTGCAAGTGTCAAATTAAATTGCACAAATAAAAAGTGAATGTTCCTGATCTTAACATAATGAAATAATGAAGAAACAATCAATATACATTTATCCTGTCATAAGCATTTAATGAAAGAAAAGAAGATTGCGGGAAGTAAGCTAAAAATTCTTGCTGCAACACACCAATGTGCACTGGTGCAGGTTCATTTCTCCTGCTTGGACCGGGTGAGGAAAACCAATCAAATGAAATTGTAGGAAAGGAAATATCACACCAACGTGCACTGGTGCAGGTTCATTTCTCCTGCTTGGACCAGGCAGAGAAAAGCAATCAAACAGAATTGAAGGAACAGAAATATCACACCAACGTGCACTGGTGCAGGTTCATTTCTCCTACTTGGACCAAGCGGGGAAAACCAATCTGAAATCAAGTGTGGGAAAAGAAATTGCAGGTAAAGGAAATTTATCTACTTCACACAATGGATCCGCTTTCACTTAGACAGGAATGCATGTGCTGGAAATTAAATCACACTTGACAACATAAACACAAATTACAAGAAATACGAAATAGGGTAAACGTGCTGGGTTGGCTCGGCGCTAGCCAAGCAGCGTGTTTCCATTTTAAATAAAAACGTTGCTCAGTAACTTAGATTAGACTCATTTGTTTAAAGGAACAAATAAGATTTGAAAAGCATGAGGTGGAGCGCCTTATTCCTATTAATTCACAGAGGCAAAGTACATCATGAAATACAGAGTCCAGACTAGATTTGGGTGATAACAAAAGGTACAATCTCTCGTTTAGAAGCACAGTCCTGTTATCACCTCCCCCCCACGTGCATAATCGCTCCTCCTTTTATAATATGTTTACATGATAATTAATCGTATCCTTTGTAAACAATCATGGGGATTTCATCCAAAATAATTCTAATTAAATAGAATATCAGTACAATTGTTCCCCTATTAAAAAATAAAGGTTTAATATGAATTTTCCAAATCTGGGTGTTTTCTAGATTTCTGGAAAAATTGGTATTTTTAACAAATTGCCTCCAAAATTCTCTTCATATCTCCTCAACCATTACGCATTTTGGAAAACGGCCTATGTTTACTCAATTTCCTATACTGGGAAAAAAACCCATGTTTCAGAATTTTGAGTTTCGCAATGATCAACATGGAAATTGAGGGGTAAATCGATTGTCGGCCCGCTGCGAATTCGGGTGGAAGTTGTAAAATCTGAATTGGTGTAGGAATGTGTGGTGCAGGAATCCTACCTGTACTAGTGCAAGAATGTGTGGTGCAGGAACTTCACCTCTATCAAAATAGGCATATAGCCAACTTTGTAAACTTGCAAACACACAAACTATTATTAAATATTCGTTTAATGTTTAAATCTCATTGAAACAAAGGAATAGCAAATAATTACTTATTATCTCCGAGAATGCACAAAACTATGACAATGACTAGTCAAGCTAAATAAAAGCATGAGTGATTTTGAGTAAAAGGTGATATAGAGCACGGAAAAATAGAGGCCCAACATCCCCCCATGCTGACCTTCTTGCATGTCCTCATGCAAGGAAATCAATTGTCGCGTTGTTGCTCCCTTGCAAAAAGCAAGATTAAAAACATTTATGGGAATTCATAATGATGTTTCCTACACTTCTATGTAATCACATTTCCTACACTAGATAAAGCTTGCTTCAAGAATAGAGTGTTTGCTGGACTCTTTGATTATTTATACTAATTTCAAGAAAATCTATCACAAGGACTACAATAAAAATACCAAATTGCAAGAATGGTGCATGCTTGCACTGATCTGCTTACACTACCTAAACTGCATTGCTTTTCTGACACTTTTTTGCATGCACTACTGTATATTACATTGTGATTGCACTGGTGCAAGCATAAAATCTGCTAAAAAACAAGGAATTTTGGTAAAACGTGAGCTGGACTTTAGCATGAATTCCTCAATCATACGGAAGGTTTGCTTTGCTATTTCTTTGATGCTTCTAAGCATATCCTTTTTCTCTTTATCCAGTAGATCCTACAATAATTTCATGGGGAAACAAAATGGGAAAAGGGAAAAATTTTGAATGGGAAGGAAGTTTATTAGAGGGATTCTAGGAACAGTACCATCAAGAGGGTGTAAACAGAAGTGGGATAGGAAAAAAAATTCAAGGGGTAAAGTGGGATTTACGAAACGAATGGGAAGGTAATAATTGTAGGATTGGAGAAGAAAACTGATGGAGAATTATGAAAATGGGATATGAAGAAAGGCAGAAAATTTTCTGGAAGGTCTTCCTGCTAACCACGTTACAGTTCTAATGAAAATCAATTGTAAGAATGTAACAAGGTTAGGTACAAAAAGTAGAAATTATAGACAAAAGAGTATGGTACATACCTGTTACCTTGTCCCAAATGAGTTCCTTGTTTTTTTTCTGCCCAAAGTCTTATAATGAAAATCAGATTTTGTTGAAAAGGTGCAATCTCAAAATAACTACCACAAGTTCATGCACCTACTATAGCAATTTTGTACCTAGATTATGCAGTGCATATTTAGAGGCAACCACCATCAATACACATTGTTGCCAACCAACATCTTGTGAGCAGTCATCATTGAGTAATTCATCACTCTAAATACCATGAAAGTCAAAATGAGTTATGATACCAATTAGCAACCTCTTTATTGAACACTCTAAATTCTGTTGTCATCCGGATTCAAACTAAATTTCCTCTTAATATAGAACAAAGAATAACCTTTACTAAGGGTACCACATCCTTAAATATTCTTTATTTTTAAAGATATAACTCAAAGCATCATGTTCAAATCATCTTTAAAACCATTGTCCAAAAAAGTATAAGTTTAGGGGAAGAGAAAGATAGCCAAGCAAATCATAGTATGCAATTAATTTTAATACCACAGACATAGCCCTGTTGCCTACAGGTGTCCATAACCTCGGCAGGGGTGTCTTTTGGCCCATCAAAATGTCTGTGTCCCACTTACTAGGCATGGATTCATAGTTATCTTATTTTAATTTTAGATGAAGGCCACTGTTCTGGCTTGGTAACCAACTAATGGCAGTGCCACTCGCAAGAAGTAACATGGATGAACAAGTCGGCTAGTGATGAGACCTCCTGTCTTCCAACTTTTCGGTTGAAAGCCATTACTCTGGCTTGATGACTAGAAGTAGTAATGTCATGCATGCTGGGTCTCATGATCGTGGTAGGTTGGCTCATCATGAGACCTCCTATCCTCCCCTAAATCTTTTGTATACTCTGATTATGATTAACCTAAAAGGTTACTTAATAAGTGGGGAGATAGATCTACTCCTTAAGAGTACGAGATGGCGTGAATTTTTTTTAATGACTAATCATTATCGACTAGTTCCTCTGCCCCAAAGAGTTATTAAAGATATCCCAAATAATGACTAAAAGACTCCTTGAATTAAGAATGCTAGTGTTCTCATGAATAGCTTATTATGATCTTAACAAAAGTGGTCCTCCATAGGGGGTTTCCAATAGTACCTTCTAAGGGAAACTAATATCATATATATTAGATGACAACTTCTTAGAGTGATTAGTAATGGTTACTTTGAAAAATCATGACGTATTAAAGCGAATCATACTCAACAAGATGTGTCACAGATGTGTGTGTTAACAACCAATGCAAATCAATAGTTTTAGTGACTACACTTTAAAAATAAAAAACCCTAATAGCATCTTAACAACTTTATTCACCTACCCTACTTTACCTAAGAGGTAGAAGGCTTCATTTTATGTATAGGAGTACTTCCAATCAAACCATGTGCGGTTCAGGTGAAAATATATATTCATGTTCAAATTTATCATACAAAATTGAAAGTGTGCATGAGCATGAAAAACCAATGAATGTAAATGATATGACAACAAGAGTTTTAGAAGAGGATAATATTGCCTTGCTTGAGTAGTTTCTTGGAACCAATGTTCAATGTAATCATGGTAGCCTTGGTCCATTTCTTGATTTGGCCCATGATGCACATCTTCTTCTTCCTTGTCATGTCGATTGTCCTCCTTAGGGCGATTAGTCTCTTGATCACATTCTGCATCTACTGATAGACATGTCAAGAAATTTTCATTCTCAGGTTCCAATGGATATCCTTTGTTGATTATAGTGCATGATTCATTCATCTCCTCAAAAGAGACTTATAAATTCTCTTCTGATGGTGGAGAAATGGACAAGTCCTTGACTATTGTCAAGAATTTTTCTTCCTGAGAGGTAGAGATCAAGATCCCAGTAACTGCTAGGGCTTGAGAGAGAACCTTCATACTTGTTATCATCTTTAAGTCCATCTGGTTGATTGATAGTCCTTGTCTCCACACACATATCAGTAACAGGGGTTCTTACAACAGCCCAAAAGTGATATAACGTTAAAGATTAGGATATGAAGATAATTGATTTTAAAAGTTATTGGCTGAAATAAAGCTCACCACACTTGCATAAAAAATACAAAAAGATAAAGTCAGACTTACCCCTATTGCATCAATAGAAAATTCTTACCAAATCAAATCGCCTCCTTGGTAATGCCACCAAAATGTTGGGTGTAGGAATTGCACTTAAGCAAACTCCTCAATACTTAATTGTCAACCCAGGGGATCCGTAAACTTAGAGATGAAGCATAGGAAATGCCAGAGATGGCATGAATTTTCTTGATAGAAATTCCTACTTTCTTAAAGAAAAGCTTGTAGAATCAAAAGAGTAAAAGATAACTTAATCATCAAAGTAATATAGTGCTGGAACAAGAAAGAATGCATTTGCAAAGGAATCAAAATAAAAAGGCAATCACTCCAACTGATCAATTTTTAATTACTAAGTATGTGTTATGTTTTTCTTTAGCAGAGACACATGGAAGTCTCGTGAATGGGCCCTTAAACCTGCTTCTTTAGAGGTTTCCTTCTTGCACTAATCTGTCTTGCACTATCGCAGTCTGCTTGCACTAGTGCAGCAACAAAGGTTTATGTGGGAGGTATAAATGGTGTCTTTACCAAAGGCTTTTTACTTCATGCAAGGGCTCAAACTTCTAGGGTTTAGAGCACTCATATCCTATGACAAGAAACTAGTTCTTGCACCTCATCAAAGCTTCCTACACTTAGCTATTAATTCTTAAAATGAGTGCTTAATTATTGCAAGTGTCAAATTAAATTGCACACATAAAAAGTGAATGTTCTTGATCTTAATAGAATGCAATAATGAAGAAACAATCAATATACATTTATCCTATCATAAGCATTTAATGAAAGAAAAGAAGATTGCGGGAAGTAAGCTAAAAATTCTTGTTGCAACACACCAACATGCACTGGTGCAGGTTCATTTCTCCTGCTTGGACCAGGCAGGGAAAACCAATCAAACAGAATTGTAGGAAAGAAAATATCACAACAACGTGCATTAGTGCATGTTCATTTCTCCTGCTTGTACCAGGCGGGAAAAACCAATCAAACGGAATTGCAGGAAAGGAGATATCACACCAACGTGCACTGGTGCAGGTTCATTTTTCCTGCTTGGACTAGGTAGGGAAAACCAATCTGAAATCAAGTGCAGGAAAAGAAATTGCAGGAAAAGGAAATTTATCTACTTCACACAACGGATCCGCTTTCACTCAGATAGGAATGCATGTGCTGGAAATTAAATCACACTTGACAACATAAACACAAATTACAAGAAATACAAAATAGGGTAAACGTGTTGGGTTGGCTGGGCCCTAGCCAACTAGTGCGTTTCCCTTTTAAATAAAAATGTTTCTCAATAACTCAGATCAGACTCATTTGTTTAAAGGAGAAAATAAGATTCGAAAAGCATGAGGTGGAGCTCCTTATTCCTATTAATTACAGAGGCAAATTACGTCATGAAATACAGAGTCCAGCCCAGATTCGGGCAATAACAAAAGGTAAAATCTCCTATTTAGAAGCACAGTCCTGTTACCGCCTCCTCGCCTACATGCATAATCACTCCTCATTTTATAATATGTTTACATGATAATTAATCGTATCCTTTGTAAACAATCATGGGGATTTCATCCCAACTAATTCTAATTAAATAGAATATCAGTACAACCATTCCCCTATTAAAAAATAGAGATTTAATACAAATTTTCCAAATCTGGGTGTTTCCTAGATTTCTAGAAAAATTGGTATTTTTAACAAAATGCCTCTAAAGACCTCTTCGTATCTCCTCAACAATTACGCATTTTGGAAAATGGCACATCTATTACTCAATTTACTATAGTGGGGAAAAAAACCCATGTTTCGAAATTTTGAGATTTACAACGATTGACGTGGAAATTGAGGAGTAAATTGGTTGTTGGGAAACTGCTGCGAATTCGGGCGGAAGTTGTAAAATCTGAACTGGTATAGGAATGTGTGGTGCAGGAATCCTACCAGTACTAGTTCAAGAATGTGTGGTGTAGGAACTTTGCCTCTATTACAGTAGGCATATAACCAACTTTGTAAACCTACAAACACACAAACTATTATTAAATATGCCTTTAATGTTTAAATCTCATTAAAACAAAGGAATAGAAAATACTTACTTATTATCTCCGAGAATGCACAAAACTATGACAATTACTAGTCAAGCTAAACAAAATCATGAGTGATTTCAAGTAAAAGGTGATATAGAGCAAGGCAAAACAGAGGCCCAACAATAGGTTCCAAGTGCCAAGTGTCAATGCATTCTATGTGCCAAATATTCCTCCGTTTCTTCTCATCTAGTTTCCAATAATTGATATCAAATAAATTTAATATTAAACCATTCCAAAGCATACCAAATCATCTCAACACATGCCAAACATGCTAAGACTTTCCAAGTGCCAAGTGCCAATGTGCGTCAGGGAGTGTGATGCATGCTATGAAGTGGTAGATCATATTGAAGAGTGATAAGGTGTGATAGAGAGTGCCAATGCATGTTGAGGAGTGTTAGGGAGTACTAGGACAACACAAGGGAACACTAGGTGAAAATGCATTGAAGTGAATGAATATGAGGGTGTGTTGGCGAGTGTCAATGAGTGCTAGTTGTCACGCCAAGGAGGGAGTGAAAAGGTAAGATAAGCACGGGTAAGGCATGTCAGGGAATATAAGGGAATGTCAAGAAGTGCTAGAGTATTCTAGGTAGTTCTAGGGTGTGCTAACATGTGTGAAATAGTGCCAAGGCATGTCAGGTGCTAAGACATGCTAGGATGTGCAGGGCGCTAGAGTATGCCAATATGCATCAAGGAGTTTCAATGCAAAGAAAGGAATAACCAAGCTAAAATGCAAGGAAATGAACACATAAGAGGGTTAATAAGTCGAGACTTTATCTTTTTCAAAAGGGGCATGCTAGGCACACTAATAATATGTTCCAATACATGCCAAGTGCCAATGTGTGCAAAATGTTAATGTTTCTCAATGAATTATTATGCCAAGGTGTTTCAAGGCATTCTAGGGACTACAGGGCATGCCAACACATGATAAGGGAGTGCTATGCTATGCTAGGGCATTCCAACATGTGCTTGGGCGTCCTACTCATGGCAAGATGTTCTAGGTAGAAAGATGTTCCAGGTACAAAGATGTTCCAAGACATGCAAGGTTCCAAGGAATGTTAGTGTACTGTTCCAAAGCATGTTAAGGTGTGCCATGAGTGTTGATGAGTGCTAGGTCTCTATCATTAATAGAATTGACATAGCTTGATTATGTATTAAATAATATAGTTCCTACACACACTAGTAGAACTTTATTTAAAGGAAGTTTGCTAGATAATAAACCTAATAGAGATGAATCATGTGTTCACTCATAAGAAAAATATATTCTTATGACTTGAGGGAAATGTTACACACTGACTACTTCTTAACAAATTGACTGACTATTATAACCACTATGACCTTGGACACATAATGAAAAAGACTCCACAACAATGGTCTTAAATAGTTATCTTTTGACAAAAAATATAGTAACAGGTACATATCGTCATCAAAAACTCATTGAAATGATCAATGATGACGAAATTTTGTTGACTATCACCAAAAGTAACCAAAAAGAGCATTGATGAGGGTTAATAAAATATCGTCACTAGAAGTGTCACCAAAGAGAGAATTAGTGATGAGCCTTTAACGACCCTCACCAAAAGTGTCATTGAAAATGGCTTTGCTGAAAAACCTTAAAGGACCATCACTATATACACTTATAACAATGATTTTTTAGAGACCGTCACCATATGCGACATTGGTGACGGACCTTAAAGGTCCGTCATAGGCATGAAGCATCATCAAAAACTCTATGGAATGATCAATGATGATGAAAATTATTGACCGTCACGAAAAGTAACCAAAAAGAACATTGGTGATGATCAATAAAAGATCGTCACTAGAAGTGTCACCAAAGAGAGAATTAGTGATGGGCCTTTAATGACCCTCACCAAAAGTGTCACCAAAGAGAGAATTAGTGACGGGCCTTTAACGACCCTCACCAAAAGTGTCATTGAAAATGGCTTTGCTGACAAACCTTAAAGGACCATCACTATATACACCTACAACAACATTTTTTTAAAGACCATCACCATATGAGACATTAGTGACGAACCTTAAAGGTCCGTCACAGGCATGACCCTCACCAATGACCTTTTTTCTTGTAGTGATTGTCCAATCATCAAAATATACCTCTAAAAAATTGTGGATATATTGGTTAAAAGTTGCAGCCACCACCATAGAAAATATAGAATGGGAATTTTTTAATCCAAAAGGCATTACTATGTAATTATATGAGCCCCATTCTATAGCAAATGTGGTCTTATGCTGATCTTTAGGTGCAATCCTAATCTGATGATAACCTAAGAATCCATATGTAAATGAGTAATCTTCCTAACCTCCTACATTGTCTTGCATTTCATTTGTGAAAGGGGTAGGAAAGGGATCATGTAAACATGCATCATTCAACTTTCTCAGATCAACACAGATCTTAATCTCTCCTTGAGTCTTCTTCTCTTGCACCACCATAGGACTCACCCATTCTGATTCTTCTACTGGTTCAATAATTCTTGCTGCTATCATCTTATCAATCTCTACTTTCACTTTCTCCTTATACTTCGGGTTCATCATGTAAGGTCTTTGTTTGACTAGCTTTGCATCAGGCTTAAGGGGAATCTTCATGACTCCTAGATATCCTATTATACCCTTCATCTTTGAAAATTTGATAGGAAACATTTCTTGATATTCATGAAGTAACTTCGTAACTTTACCAACTATCTCTTCATCCCAGTAGTCTCCTATTGTTGCAAACTTGGGTTTATTCTCTGCTATTATGTTCACCTTCTTGGTCTTAAATGGCTTCATTATATTTTGTATTTCTAGCTTAGGTCCAGTTACTTCGTGGTCAATTCATTTTCTATCCCCAATCAGGTTTTTGCCATGTCAGTGGGGTTACATTCTCAAATATCCTCTTCTTGACTGTCTGAAGGTCCAAATATATGTATGGACAATCATCCTCAAAGCTGAATGTTAATATGAATCCATCAACCATGTATGCCCAGTTCACGGTAGCATGTCGAAGCTCCATTTCTAGGTACCAGTTCTTAGGGATTTCCTTTAATGTATGAATGAATCCATGTACCCTCTTTTTCTTTTGAATCTCCTTCCATGTTGTAGTGCATAGCTAGATATGCTTCCTATGATTAGTTTAACCATCATACTTTATCTCCATCTCTATATCTATCTGTCCAAACCTTATCCCCATCATTATTCGACATTCTTGCCAACCTCCTATATTTTTCTTGAGTGCATTCCACCATCTATCGAGGGTAGATTTCAAGGCTATATCCAAGGCTGACACCCTTTGATTTTATCAAAATGTTTCTTCATAATCATTAAGAAAATTATTTACATCACCTAAGCCATCATAAGAAGGTAGGTTACATACCTCAGATATCATACAACGAACTGATTTGGTAATTCTTGCACAACACCTTGTGGATACCTCATGCAGACTATTCTGCCAATTTTACAATTCTTCTTCTGAGTCCGAGGTACAAGAACTATCATGTTTTCTACAACCCTTTGATCTCTTAATAGTTTCATACAAGTCTGCAAAAAAGACTTTAAAATACCTACTTGATTTGTTGAATCCTAGTCTTGTAATAGAGCTCGAGCCTATGTTGGAGCTCGGTCCCATGTCGAAACTAATGATATGTCACAGTTACTTTTATGATCGCGCTTTGGCTACACACTAGAGGTTGAAGCTACAAAATCCATAAAACTTCGCTTTACTTCCATAAATACTTCTTTTTCTTTATGACTATAAAAAACATGAATTTTCTCAGCAATGTTTCTCATCCATACACTTTCATATTCTTTATTTTCATCTGCTTTATCACTGGCGATTGCAGTTCCACTTCTAGTGACAATACTAATTCGAGGTTAGTCGATCCTCCTTTTAGCAGTCATCATTTGAATATTCTATGTCAGTTTTTGATTCCTTTTTTCTTGCATATTCGCCATAATTAAAAGACATTCTTTAATTACATGGTCAAAGGATTTACAGTACTTACAAGATGTTGTGGGGTTCTCAGAGTCTCTTGTAAAATGACCTGGCTAGCTGCAGTTATAGAAAATGATCTATCCACGTCCTCCACCACCTCCACCACCTTGACCTCTTCCTTGGTAACCTCCTCAACCACCATGTTGTCAATTGTCCTCATGTCCATGTGTTGGCTTGTTGGGGCTTGACCCAGGTTTGGAGTTAATTAGCCAAACAAATCCCAGTACTACTGGCCCTTTCGGCAACAGTCCACGAAGCACGGACTGAGGTCTCAACTGAAGTAGTATGGGAGGGTGATAGAACTAGGTTTCCTCACCCTTGAGATGTGTGAAAGGTTCGACGAGTCCCATTGTTTTTCCATGCCCGTAGGTCACTTCGTGCTCTTCCTTGTTCCTCATGCCCTGATACACTGCCCTTGCGTAGCCCTAACTAGGGGTTGTGGAGCATTCGCGCTTAGAACCGTGCTCTGCGCTATTACCTAGTAAGATCTTACTTATCTTCCTATACGGGTTAATTACCTTTGCGTACTTGGATGTCTTATGTTATAATTAGTTATACAAAAACATTCATATAAGTTCGCACAACAAATAAATAGTATACTTGCAAATTATACTGAATCATACTTTAAAACATGAAAAAATGCACAGAAATATGATAAACTTCTCTTTATTGATTCTTCCAATGGTTACAAACTTGACCTGCCCTGCGCACTCAACTGTAGGGGTCCGTGCACGCAGCTGCAGACTACTTGGCCTCTGTGCACTCAGCTACAGAGCCTTCCCCTACTCTACGACCCAAAGACACACTTTACACTTTTACTCAATTACTTAGACTTCTCGTGCTCTTCTCTATTAGCTATCTTCTCTACTTAGAGCCTCACTCTATTTATACAATCCCATGGTCCGCGGACCATGGGTAGGTCTATTAAGCCGACATTACATTACAAAACCAAGGGTGGACAACCCTATGACTCTATTATAACTTCGTGCTCCATGCCCACAATTCGTGGAGCTTTTACAAAAAGGTTTCATCAAAACTTTGGCTTTAAGCCTCAAAAAATGCCTTGGGGGGATTCCATGCCCAACAGGCCCCCAACACAAACATCGTGACTCGCCCTCAAGTCACTCTGTCAGCGCAGAGATCTTTGCATGGAGTTCTTCCAACTCTTCTCAAACTTCTCCAAGCTTGGCAGCGCACTGAGTTGCTGCCTGTTGGATCTGCTGCATGTGTTGTTCTGACACCACAGTGTCAGAAGTGCTTCTCTACATTTGTGCTTGTATCCACTGCATTTGTTTAGAGTCCCACGCTTTCTTCCAAATCCTTGGAGTGTGAAGACTATTCTTCTGTTGGTTAGTGAGATAGTCAGGCCACCCGTGTAGGGCTTTAATCGGCTGCCTTTCACTTTGCCTGGGAAAGGCTCTCCATTTAGTTTTCCCAACTGTACTACACCTCCATCTATGACCTCCTTAACAATGTATGGTCCCAGCCAATGCATTCTGAACTTTCCTGGGTATTTATCAAACTTACTTTCATACAACAACACTAAATCATTTACCTTGAAGTTGCACAACTTAATATGGCAGTCGTGCCAGGCCTTCTCACACTGCTTTTGCACTTGCTGATGAAAGCCAGTTAGGAACTATTCCTCCTCAAGTTCTTCCAACTACACGAGCCTTTCTTCCAGGGCTTCGTGGTCCATCATACATGTGAGCACTATTATGCGCAGACTAGGTACAATATACTCCATTGGCATGACAGCTTCCATGCCATAAACCAACCGGAAAGGTGTGTGTCCCGTTAGTTTCTTGCACGTTGTCCTATAAGCCCATAGTACTGTAGGTACACACAGGTCCCAATTAGTCCGCTTCGCATTGTGGAACTTGTTCAGCGCTTCACGTACTTTGTTAAAGCCTTTTGCATGGATATCCTTCTGCACACTTAGTCTTTCCATACTTCATGGTCCCAACTGGAGGGGTCATTTGTGCCATTTCCCTTCCCGCACCTACCTACTGATCGTGTCTCCTACCATGAGGACTATGTGCATTCGTGCAGGTTTTGCACCATATGCCTGTATCCACCTAGATAGGTGGGCATGCAGGTCGTTTCATCCGACAATCTTATATGTTAATTACATTAGGGTCTACCCATACCGTGTGCACATCATTCTTCTGCAGTCGCGCCAGTCCTAAAAAATTCTTTTGTGCATACCCCACCATCTTGCGGGCATAGCTCACAGTACCCATTTCAGAGCATCGAAGCGCTGCTGTTCTGGCACTTCTCTTTCAAATTTGTTTACGAAGTCATCCACCTTGCTTAACCCATCATACATAGGCAGATCTCTTACCTTTATTGCTATGCAACGCAGCGACCTCATCATCATGTTACAATTGAGTGTGGTTACCTCATGTAACTGGTTCTGCCATAGTTCTATCTCCTCATCAGAATCTGATGTGCAGGAGCTTTCGCGCTCCCATGAGATTCGGCCATCCACGATTGGTTTTACCCAGTCTTGCTCCCATGCAGTTATCTTGTAGATGTAGTCCAGGTCGTTGTCATTGTAGTAGTCGCACACTAGCTCTGTGTAGTGCGATCCTTCTATAGGGTCTAAAGGTACCACTACACGCAGAGACTTTTTCTCAAAGATCATATTGCACTTTAGATTTATCACTCCATTCATGTCAGTGGCCCAATCTATTCCCAATAATGGGAGGTAGGGATTGTTGTCATGAACAATCTCTATCACTTCAAAATCTACTAGTGCGCTTGCTCCTTCGATATCTACTTTGATTCCCTACAATCTCCCCATAGGTAGGATCTTTTGTTGGTTCACCATTCGTAGTGGGATAGGAGACCATTGTAGCATAGGCCTGCCCATGTGCTCCCATCTCTGCTTTGGTAGGATGTTTGTGTCTGATCCTAGATCCAGAATCACTTGGTCCATCTCATATTCCCCAATCTGCATGGTCAATCTCATCTCCCTTCCTGTTCGTGTCGTGTGCTTCCTGAGCTTCTAGACTATGCGCAGTTCTCCTTGCGCGGTCCCAGTGCATCTAGTTATGAGTTCTTCCAGCTCCTTTATAGCCTTGTTGTCACGCAGCAGCTTCATGCATGTCTCCAAGAACATAGTGAGCATCAATGGGTCCATTTCCAGCTCCAGTCTGTCTTTATTTCTTGAAGTGGAGGCATCAGTGAAGCTTCTCTTAGCTTCCATGAAAATCTCCTTAGCGATCTCCAAACCAAATTTTGGTTCCTTCGTTGGAGCCTTGCGAACCCAGGTACTTTCTTTAGGTTTCTTGCCTTTGTCATCCCCTATCATAATTCCACTCTGGAGCATGATATTTACATTAGGGTCTTCCTTGCGTGGCTCAGACCTCATCATTTGTAGGTTCTGAGTCGAGGGAGGTTGGAGTGCTCCTTTATCACGCAACCTCGCTATCAGTGTGGGACAATCCTCCGTCTCATGATCAAACAACGTACAATACAAGCATGATGGTCGCATTGGATTTGTACAATCGCGGGCATAATTCCCTGGCCCTCTGTAATTGTAACATATCAGCTGTCTATGACCTCTTCCTGGTCCCCCTCCACCTCGGCCTCGTCCATGCCCTTGAAATCTAGTGCTTGTCATTCCTGCGTTTTGATCGAGGGGCCATGTTTTGACTTGAACTTTGTAGGTAGGAGTTCAATCCATCATTAGCTCATAACTTCGATAGGTGCGCTTATCATGTCCCATTGACCTACATAAATTACAGAAAAATTGTTGTGAATTCTATGTATACTTCTGTAATAGATGGTAGTTATCTATAGTATGCTTTCCTCCTATCTGAAAATTCACGCACCATAGTGTAGGCGACGCGCTTGGTCTTTCTTGTACCTCCAGTCTTAATGGCATTAGCTCTCCTCCTGCAAGGTGATTTGTGAACATTGGGTAGTGGTCCTTGTCGTGTCCCTGGCCCTTGCATTTTATGCACCATATCTCATTGCGCATCTCTGGGCAAGTTGTCCTATCTTGTTTCAAACTCTGCATCTGAAGGCACAAGTTTTTCAACTGTGCATGAATCTGTTGAACTCCCAGGTTGGGATCTTGTATCAAGGTCTCATGCAATCTCATCGCGACCTCCAAGGCCTCAGCCTAAGTGCTTAGCCTCTGTTGTGACAACGCGTTCTGTAGATGCGGTGTTAACGATGCTATAAACCACTCATGGTGTTGCCGATCTATTATTGTCATGTTCGCTTCGTGAATTGTGCACTTCAGTCTTTGATCCAACTCCCATGGGGTCTCACCTAGTAGCATTATGATTTCCTTGAACCCAATGATCAATTGTGCCTTTGACTTTGGCCTACTAAATTATTTGTTTAGTGCAGCTTGGATATCCGTGATCCCCGCATTCGGATTGTCATTGGAATGCTTAATGTAACAGGTCATCGCGCGATCCTGCAGAGTGCTGACTAACGTTGCCTTCTTTATATTTTCGTCCATGACTCCCTGTGCTTCCCATAAAACTTTTATCATGAACTAGAATTAGTCTGGATCTTCATTCCCTACTCCCTTGAACACTGGTAGCTTTATCGCGCTTACCATACTACTTTGCGTTGGTTGTAGAGGTGGTATGGTGAAGACGGGGGTGAAGACAATGAAACTAGCAATGGTGTGGGTGGGGGTGGTATGCGCAAAATTCTCTGCCTTATCAAATTTATCGCACTTCTTGGAGAGACCTTCGTGAGCTCTTCCTCGTCCCCTCATGGAGGTGATATCAAGGGGCTAGTTTCTAGTTCTATGTTACCTTCATTTCTGTAGATTCTCCCACTTTGCATAGCCCCAAACATAAATTTATTCACATAACCTGGTTTTCACACAGTAGCGTTTTAATCCAAGTGTTCAAAGATTTAACGTACTTACATCGCGGTCCCTTGAGGAAGCATTGTTCTACCTTGCTATAACTGACTAAAGTATCTACCGTGAATTCGGTGATGAATCCTCCTATAATTCGATCGAGTCAATGATCGATAGTGTGCACGATATTATCTTCTGATACTTCCAGTCTGTGCATCAATTTTGGAGTCCACACAGTAGGTCTATCAAGTTTACACCTTCCTTGGCTATCTTCTAGCTTCACTCTCCACTCATATAACTCAGTGGGGAAGGACGTGAAGAAAATTTCATAGATCTCTGTATATAAGTAGCGGTCTAACCACTCTTCCTTTGATAGTCGTGGATTCCTATTTTCCTGCACCACGAATTCATGAGTCTTCCCATCCAACCAATCTTCATTTCATTTCTTTGTCAGATTCCAGTGATATGACATCAGACATGTCTATGCAAATCCTGGTCCCAAAAACAGAACCATTTGTTGGCTTGTTGGGGCCTGAACCAAGTTCAGAGTTAATTAGCCAAACAAATCCTGGTACTATTGGCCCTTTTCGCAACAGTGTGCGGAGCGCAGACTAAGGTCTCACCTGAAGTAGTATGGGAGGGTGCTAGAACTAGGTTTCCACACCCTTGAGATGTCTGAGAGGTTCAACCGGTCCCACTATTTGTCCCTACGCATAGGTCACTTCGTGCACTTCCCTGTTCCTCATGCCTTGATACACTACCCTTGTGCATCCCTAACAAGGGGTTGTGGAGCTTTCGCACTGCTAAAGTCACGCTTTGCGCTATTACCTGAGATCTTACTTATCTTCGTATACCGTTTAATTACCCTTGCATACTTGGATGTCTTACATTATAATTAGTTATACAAAAACATTCATATAAGTTCGCACAACAAATAAACATTATACTTGCAAATTATACCTAATCATACATTAAAATAGGAAAAGATGCATAAAAATACGGTAAACTTCTCTTTATTGATTCTTCCAATGGTTACAGACTCGACCTACCCTGCGCACTTAGCTGCAAGGATCCGCGCACTCAGTTGCAGACTACTTGGCCTCTGCACAGTCAGCTGCAGAGCCTTCCCCTACTTTATGACCCAAAGACACACTTTACACTTTTACTCAGTTACTTAGACTTCTCATGCTCTTCTCTATTAGCTATCTTCTCTACTTAGAGCCTCACTCTATTTATACAATCCCATGGTCCATGGACCATGGGTAGGTCTATTAAGCTGACATTATATTACAAAACCAAGGGTGGACAACCCTGTGACTCTATTATAACATCGTGCTCCGTGCCCACAATTCGTGGAGATTTTACAAAAAGATTTGGTCAAAACTTAGGCTTTAAGCCCCAAAACATGCCTTGGGGGGATTCCATGTCCAACACCATGCTCTTCTTCTTGCATTCTATAAGTGTCAGCATTGTGCTTCATCATTACTTCATAAGCCTGACAATTATTCTCATCGTGTCCTACTAATTTACATAATTTTCAATAGATTCCTCAGTCTATACATATTTATGTAACAAGTAACAATTTTCTGAATGATGTTGGCCTATAGTTTTAAATATGTTACACGATAGGCTGAATCCTGCATTCAAGGGATTCACTACCCCACTAGCCATTTAATTCCTGAAGATAGGGCATTGTTCTTTAGAATGGCCCTCCGATCTACACTTCGTACACCATATTTCTTCCCTAAATTCTTTTCTTTCCTTGATGTCTTGTATCTATATGGTTAGTTCATCAACTAATTGTGAATTTTTTGCATACCTACATTACTATCTCCTATAGGTGAAGCTTCCACTTTCATCGCAATATGTAGAGCTTCAGCTTGATTTTCTATCTTTTGTTGTGTCAATGGAAATCTGACATGTGGTAGAACCGCATCTATAAACCATTCTTGATGTTTTTTCCAAGCTATGTCAAATATTACTTGATCCAATAACACCTTAAATCTCTGATCAAACTCCAAAACAAACTTAGTAGATTTCTGTTTGATCTCTTTCAACTCGGTGATGCACTGCGACTGAGACTTTTGTTTCTTAAACTCTCTTATCAATGTTTTTTTAATATCTGCAAATCTTTTGTTCTGATTATTTAAGTACTTCATATACCATGTAAATTCTCTATCTTGGAAAGTCATAATGAGTTGTGATTTCTTTATAGTCTCATCTTTGAACTACTTTGTTGTCCATACATCTTCACATAACAACCAAAATTGTTATGGACCCTCCAATTTAGTTCCTTTGAAAACGGGTAGCTTAATATCGTCAGCCATACTTATTCTTGGAGGGGAGGGAGAGGGGGGGATTAAGGGGAGGGGGAAGGGGGTAGGAGGGGTAGGGGTAGTAGGGAGAGGGGGAAATCTAAAAACACCCTGGCTATTATTGGATTATGGCTTCTATGAACTCTTAGGCTGGAAGGGTGAATACTATGAAGCTAACTAGGGGTTATCAGGGTGGATTTCTTGTCTTTTGCTTTCATATCCACTCAAAAGAGGACTATAATCAGTCTCTATAAGGTGTTCAGATCTTGTCCATGAGATCTATTTCTAGTATCTACTCTATATCTCTTTCTACTTCACCTTACTCTGATCTCTTGCTCAGATTTATTCTCTCTTCTTCCAAACATAAGTAAACTAACAATCTGGATGCATCTGTAAAACTCCCTTTTCACATAGAAGCATCTTAATCCAAAGTTTTAGAGATTTTAAATACTTACCTCACGGTCCCTTGAAGAATCACTATTTGGCTTCACTTTAGGACATAGTCAAGTCTACGGAAAACTCAGTAATGAATCCTCCCAAGATGTTATCAATCCAAAATTTGACAACCCTTGAAATCCTATTTCCAGTGCTCTTGAGTCGTTGTATCAGTTCAAGACTCCACTCTGCAGGTCCTTCACCTTTAAAACAGTTCTTCCTTTCGATCTGTTATCACTCAGATGTTTTCCTTAGAAGTTATCAAAGAAGGAATAGTTTGAGGTAACCACAAACCTAATCTTTTAGACTTAGGTTCTAGCCAACCTAAGTCTAGAGAGGGCTCTCTCTTTATAATTTAACTTTTTCTTGAATAAGATTTTAGGCTAGTTCTTAGTGTTCATGATTGTTTTGTTTTGATTGGGTGGTGGAATTAAGAAAACAAATGAGCAGAGCAAGTATTCAGGCCATTGAGCTATGGAGTCAATCAAGAGTGGCTTAACTGGATCTGATCTATCACTAAGGTAAGAGTCCACAGGGCAAGCTAGCACAACAAAATTAAATCTACAGGTTTAAATGGATGAAGTAGTCCTAACCAGGGCAAAGGGCAATGAAGAATCCTTAATCGGGATTAAGATGAAGAAAGGAAGGATGATTAATAGCAAAGGGCAATGAAGAATCCTTTATTATGGACCAAGGGGTGAAACTACGGAAGTAAGGGAGCAATTAAGAATTCCCAGACCAAGATAGTTTAGTAGAAAAAAATGAGAAAGTAAACAGTCAAGACGGAGAGAATTAAAGCTAATTCTGAAATATCATTCCTTGTTTACTATTTAGATTTCATAGAGAAAACATATGAATATTTATAACATGATGAGAAAACAATATTTAAACACGAAGAGATAATACTTATTTGTTCCAACTGTGCACAAGGATCCAATGAAATGTCCTTAGCTTTATTTCGTTTCCACCAATAACCCCCCTCCTTATTTAGTATTAGCAATAACACTATATAAGTGGAGACCCTTAGCAAAAAAATTTAAAAAAAATCAATTAGTGCTTATATGTCACTCCTTAAAAAAATATCGCATCGCGCCAAGAACGATAGGGCATTTTCTTATGGGTCAAAATGATAAAATGTGAGATTGCGACGCGAACTCCATCGCATCGCATGCATTAATAAACACTCACGTTAGAAAACCTTAAAATCACCGATATGCAATATCGCATATCGCATGTCGCAAAATCGCATAAAATGCACATAACAATTAAACGATTAACCGATCTGCAATATTGCGATCTGCGATCTTTGTGATATTGCAATATGCGATCTTTGCGACAGTGCGATCAAGCAACCTTGTGATAGAATAACATGATGAAATTATAGTGATGCGATACAACGAAATGCGATACTACGATGCAAATCGCAGAAACATTCCATTGCAGATTTTCCTGGCTCAATATTCAAGAATTTTTTTTTCCATAAACCAAGAACTGGTTACGCACTTTAATGATAATTAATGAATTACATGACAGTTGTTAATAAAATATGGTTTTGTGTTTTTCGAAGAGCCAGTTCATGTCAGATGGCATGTATTTTCATATCCATGGCATTTAAAGCTTTCCTGTCATTATTTATTATCATTACTCTCTCCTCACTTGTGAACTGCAGGAATGAAGAACAAAAGTTACACAAAGCACTATGCAGGAAGCTATGGGGAAAAAGGGTAGAGCTCCAATGTTCAAAGACAGAGAAAAGGCACCCTCATCAATAGAGGCCACATACAACAGAGCCGCAGATTCACAAAATACTGCTGAGCCATCCATTACAGATCTTTCATATACATCCATGGTTAAATGGGTACTGAGCGATGCTGATATCAACAAACAGTTTAATGCTCAGGGTCAAGAGCTCACAAGGTCATTATTTTTACAAATTTTGCAGCTTTATACTCGATAAAGAGGAAGAGACGCAAAAGGCGAAAAACACATCAGAGAAGCCCAGATCAAAGAACGGAGGCAGTTTCTGATGTAATCGTGCATCGCTGAGAAAATTGCTCGAGAAGGAAAGACTCTAACTGCTCAGTCACCTGTAAGCCCGAAAATTGCGAGAAAGCAATGATAAAAAACAAACTAGAAAAAAAAAGCTAAAGAAAAGGCAGAAGCAATCCAAAAGGTTAACCAAGTTGAACTAAGATTATTACTGGGCGTACGCGATAAAGCCACATAGTCAGTGGATGAATCTCGAGTATATCATCAATTTTTCTGAGAAGATGGTGCCAGTAATTGCCAATTTTGTTTGCTTAGCTCAACCAAAAGAGGAAGACAGTTAACCGACTCTACTCAAGCAAATACTGAATGCTTGCAACGTTAAGGAGCAAATGCAGAAATAGTTAGATATTAGGTTTAATTTTTAGAAATAGTTTTGCTTTATTTTTGCTTAGAAAAAGGGCGGTCATTTAGACCGTATCCTGAATCTTTGTAATTAAGTTATTTAGTTAGTAGTATTTAAACCATTCTCATGCATTTAGATAAGGGTCTAGAAATTTATCAAAAACTTGTCCTCAGAACATGCACTTTTGCACCCTCAGAGGAGGTTTTCGTGAATGAATGGAACAGGATTTGTTGATGTTTGCATTTGATATCTGCTACTGATGTTGCACTTCTGTACTCTTAGTGGATGTTAGAGAAAAGAGAGATAAATCATTGTCGCTTGAAGCTCATGAGTAGGACCAGTCATAAATGATACTTTTATCTCTTGACCATTTCTGCTTATGTGTTAAAGTGATATACAGTTTCTAGTTGTTTATGTATTATTGCATGAATGCTTAAGTTATCATTTGGCACTTTTGTATGGTGATAGCTATCTATTTATGCTTAATGTATCAATAGCTCATTATGCAATATGTTTTTCGCAACTGTTTCGTCTAACTTTTTATGCGAAGTGGTTCATTCTTATTGATTTCGTTTCTCATAATAGCTGAATGATCTTTATTACTAGTTGTTATTTGAAATCTTTTTAGATCGCATAATAGAAGAATTACATCCCGGGTTAGTATAGACTTAGATGTTGCTGCTTATTATATTACAATAGCATAGCATTAGATTAAATTTAGAATTAGAATATCTCAATTAGGAACTGTTAGATCAGGAACATCAAAATCTACACACACACACTCATAGATTGGGAAACTGGTCCCATATCCCCAGTTGGACCCGCTATACCAAACGGATAAGGAGCTACCAACCAAGCTCCAGACCGGGCAGCTATCCCCCTTGTTGTAGACCCGATTTTCGGGGCTTCAACATATTTGGCACTAGAAGGAGGGCCTGAACTATGAATAGCAAGTAAATCTAAATCTGAATACCATTCTGAGAGTAAATTGCCCTCACCATCTCCCCCTACTTCTCCATTACACTTAAATCCAGAGTTAGAAGTCGCTGGTGTATCAACCGCTGCTACACACCCTGACATTTTAGAAAAATCTACCATTGAACCTCCTGAAGTCGAATCTCTGATTCACAAACTTCAGCGATTTTCCATTTCTCCTCAAAGGTCTAATAAATCTCAAGGCAGCGTGACTTCACAATATAACCCTGCTCATCCCCTGACCAGATTAAAGAGTGAAAAGTTTGGTGTTCAACCAACTGAATTACCTCTTCCCACAAGGAAAAGAGAAGGAAATCCCCTAAGGAGTCCGATATCGAGACTCTTTCATCATCATCATCCATCTCAACTTCTTCACCGCGAAGTCAACCATCCACTCCGCCACTTCAGATCATCATCCATCCGTCCACTGGAACCCCCACAACTCTTCCTCAATCATTTGCAATCGTAGTATCCTCATCTTCCCAACCACAGGGATCATCTTCTGCACTTTCCTCTATTAGTAGTTCAGCAATGGCCCAGTCTCCATGGAATAACCCTGGGGTAGTCTTAATTCCTGCACCCTTGAGTCAAATACCGGCCCATCCTGAGAAATGGTTGCCTAAGTTTAATCCCGAGGCAGGCATGCTAGCAGAAGAGCATATAAACAACTTTATGCTATCCATTAATCTCAATGGGGTTACTAATGAAGATGTTGTTGTTCGACTTTTTCCTTATACTCTGTAAGGAACAGCCAGATCATGGTATTTCTCATTACCCTCCGGATCTATCACTAGTTGGGACATCTTCCAAGAGAAATTCCTGACCAAGTTTGGTGACGACAGGTCTACGACAATGCTAATCAACGACCTATCCAACCTTAGGGCTGAATCTAGAGAGCCTATCAAAGATTTCAATTTACGTTTCAATAAAATCCTAAACAAAATTCCTACTGCTCCCCAGCCCAGCGAAGAAGTACGAAGTGAATGGTATATCACTACTCTACCATCAAACATAGCAATCTTTGTGGACAGGGCTAATAAAACAACCTTAGCTGAAAACATGAAAGAAGTAATAGCAGTAGAGAAACGTATAATAGCCCTGGAAAAGAAATCTGTGATAGAGGAACAGAAATCCAAGAAAGTCACCTTCAAGGAAGACTCTAAGAAGAAACAAACAAAAGATCCATTCGATTTGGAAGGATTGCAGAAAGTTCTAAAGACCATGTCCAATGAAATGGTCGACATCAAAAAGCAAGTAGCAGAAACTTCTTCAAAAAAGCCCTATAGAGCTTTTAAAAGAGGCCCTTCAACGGATTCAAAGCCACCCAATGCTATTTCAAATGTTGAATCCAAAGAAGAGGAAGAGGAAATTGCCACTGAAGGGCAAACTGATGAAGAAGAGGTTGTAGAATTACAAGGAATGTGGGATTTCATCCTCCCACAAGAATAATATCAAGAAGTATTCCCAGTCAGCACACGAAGTAAAAATCAGCTTGATCCTCCCCAAACTATCCCTAAACCAAAGAGCGCAAGCTTTGCAATAAAGGATAAAGTCGCAACAAAGAAAATGACATCTAAAGCGACTCAAACCAGCCCAGTCGAAACAGATGCATTAACTCCATCTAAAACACTGATCGTGTCGGATGAAATGGAGTACAATATTATAGAAGATATGAAAAAGACTAGGGCCAACATCACTCTTTACGAACTGAGCAACTTAAAGCATCAACAGAAGATAATGATGAAAGAATTACATGCTGTGCCAGTTGCACCTTTACCTGTCGCTGTACTTTCTCAAGCTTCTCATAACATGGGAAGACCTCAAACTAATGCGATCAATAAGATTGATCCAAATGACATCGCTCTAGTTGGAGGAAGATCGAGATCTCATACTCCCCCATTTATCCTTACTTATGAAATTTTCAATAAAAATGTGCACAATTGTTTGGTGGATTATGGTGCTTCATCGAATATTTTACCAAAGTCCATATGTGCCTAGTTAAACGTTCAACCACAGAAATCCATTATGCACATAGTTCAGCTAGATCGATCTCAAGTCGAAGTGATTGGCGAACTAAATCAAGTAACCATAAGGTTGTCATCCAACCCGAAGGTATGTCAAGTTATTGACATTTTAGTTGCTGATATCCCAGAATTTTATGGCTTAATTCTTAGTAGGGATTGGTCAGAAAAACTTCATGGATACTTCGCAACTGACTGTTCGCACATGTGGCTGCCCTACAATGGTAAACCAAATCAAATAAAAGTTGAATGAGAACTACATCAGAAATACATAGTAACGGAGCTAGAGGGGGAAAATGAGCCAGTAGCATATAACAGTAGCATTATTGGAAATTACATTGTAGATTCTTTCCTCGGAAATTTCAATGCTCATACGTCACCCTATTTAGAACACTCTGTTCTGTCCCAAGTCGAAAATTTTTCTCGAATTGATAGTTCGAAATGTATGAATTTTTTAGATAGTCCTGTAAATAAATCTTTGTTTTGGAAATTATTTTTTGATGGTTCTAAATCTAACGAAGGATCAGGAGCAGGATGCGTTCTAATTAGTCCAGAAGGAGATAAAATCATGCTAACATGTAAACTCGAATTTGATTGCGCCAACAATACAGCAGAATATGAGGCTTTGGTCCAAGGGTTGTATAAAGCAATCGGGTTAGACGTCATGTACCTTCAAGTTTTCGGAGACTCTAAGATTGTGGTCAGACAGGTATGTAATACTATACATTGCTTATCAGGTCATTTAAAACATTATCAATCCTTAGTTCAAGATCTGACTGAGCATTTTATAGCATTTAATATCTCTTCAATTCCCAGACTCCAAAATGCAAGTGCAGACCTTTTGGCTAACGTAGCTTCTAAGCTTATTCCTTTAGAAGATTTTAGTCCAGATAGATTCTCAATAGAATTAATATTTAGACCATCTATTCCTGATAACATCATAAATTGGAGAGTATTCAATGACGATCCTGATATCGTAAATTTCCTCACATCTGAAGGATCCTACTCCAATCAAATAATTGACGAAGACCAAAATGATTGACAATTGCAACAAGATAGCACTAACAATGCTATACCTAAGTCAGTAGTCAAGTTAGAACACTTGTACGATTTGAAAGATCGGTTTAAAAGGTCTACCAATTCAAAACTCCAAAGTTCAACTTTGAACTACGAATTAGTAAACCTAGGAACCGATGCCAAACCACAAAACATTAATCTAGGTCTCGGCATAGCCCCTAAAGAAAAATTAGCGTATATTTGTCTTTTGAGACAATATAAAATTCTTTTTTGCCTGGAATTATGATGAACTCAAAACATACGACACTTCCATCATCCAACATACTATTCCAATGATCGATAATGAAAAACCTGTCGAACAAAAGCTAAGAAAGATCCATCCCAATTTAGAAAATCAGATAAAAACTAAGCTCAATAAGTTATTTAAAGCCAGAATAATCTTTCTCGTCAGAAATTCTAAATGGGTCTCCAATATGGTACCTATTAGAAAGAAAAACGAAGATATTAGGATTTGCATTGACTTTCGAAACCTTAACAAGGCCTGCCAGAAAGATAATTTTCCTTTACCACCTATGGAACAAATATTGCAGGCAGTGGTGGGCTCAGAATTAATGTCTTTCTTGGATGGATTTTCAAGATACAATCAAGTGTTGGTACATCCTGATGATCAATTGAAAACCACATTCAGAACTAAATGGGGCACATACGCATATCGAAATATGCCATTTGGTTTGATTAATGCTGGTGCCACATTCCAGAGAGCTATGGACATCGCATTCAAAGGTTTAGTCAATAAATCTGTAGTAATTTATTTGAATGATATAACAGTGTATTCCAAGAAACGAAGCAACCATCTTAGATATTTAAAACAAATCTTCCATCGGTGTTTAAGGTATGGAATTTAAATTAACCCAAAGAAATCTTTTTTCGCATTAAGTGAAGGGAAACTTCTAGGATTCATAGTGTCAAAATCCGGAAATCACATCAATTCCGACAGAATCAAAGAGATTTCTGAAATATCCTTGCCTCACAACAAAAAAGCCATGCAATCTTTCCTTGGTTAGATCAAATTTGTAAAGAGATTCGTTCTAGATTTTTCACGAATCGTGTCTCCTTTGCAAGCCATGATTAAAAAGAACTCAAATTTTAAATGGGGCCAAGATGAACACGAAGCATTCAACCTGATCAAACAAGCTATTATTAATGCTCCATCTTTAGCAATTCCGAATTTTTCAAAGCCTCTTATTTTATATACATTTTCCTCATATAAGTCATATGCTGCGATACTCACTCAAGCAAATCAAGAAAAAGCGGAAGCCCCAATTGTGTTTTTCAGTTCAAATTTACAGGGCGTTGAATTAAATTATTAAGACGTGGAGAAATAGGCTTATGCTATTTTCGAAGCGGTCAAATACTTCAGACCTTTCTTACTCAAAACCCATACTAAAATTATAGTACCGTTTTCAGCAGTAAGGAATCGTTTCCAGCAGTAAGGAATCTTCTAGTATAGAAGGATGTGGGTGAGAAAAAGGCCAATTGGGTTACTGCCTTACAAGAATATGACATTAAGATTAAACTAGAAAACATTGTAAGAGGCCAAGGCTTTTACAAAATGTTGGCTGGAGCGTCGCAAGTTTCTAAAATTCCATCTGCAGAGGTACAAGTGTGCGAGGTAAACCTAAATGATGCAGAGTCATTATACGTTGATATCATTTATTATCTTAAGAACGGGTATGCTCCTTCACACCTCGATCATACTAAGAAAAGAGCTCTAAGGTTGAAAGCCAAACAATATCAGCTCATAAATGATATTCTTTTTAGAATAAATTATGATTATGTTCTTCTTAGGTGTCTTGAGAAATCTGAAGCTGAAAAAGTTTTGCAGGAACTCCACAATGGGCCAGCAGGCGGACACTATGCTGGAGATGCTACTGCACATAAAATCTTGCGCGCAGGGTATTACTGGCCCACGTTATTTAAAGACTCGCACAGTTATGTGAGGAAATGTCAAGTCTGCCAAACTACTGCTGGGAGACAAAAGAAGCCATCCTTGCCACTACAGCCGGTTAACATTGAGCAACCTTTCAATCAGTGGGGATTGGACATAATAGGTGAGATCGTTCCTCACTCTTCTAAGCAGCATAGATATATCCTTACAGCTACAAATTATTTTACTAAATGGGTAGAAGCAGTTCCACTCAAGACGGCTAATGCTGAAAATATCATTGAGTTCATAGATCAATTTATAATCACCAGGTTTGGATTACCTTTCGCTTTAATGTTTGATAATTCATCATACTTTTCTAGAAATGCAATGATTGAATTTGCACTTAAAAGAGGATTCAAACTTAAATATTTGGCCAATTATTACCCACAAGGCAATGGGTTAGCTGAGTCCACAAATAAAAACCTAATCAGGATTATCAAAAGAACAGTTGACCAAAATCATAAAAATTGGCATAAGGCTTTGATATATGCTTTATGGGCAGACCGAATAATGCAAAAAGCTTCTATCAGCACTTCTCCCTTTAATTTAGTTTATGGGAAAGAAGTGGTTCTTCCGACTCATTTGGCAATTCCCTGTTTGTCTCTAGTTCAATACATTGATGAAGCACCCACTTCCTCCTTACAACTAAGGGAAATGGAAATAATCAAATTAGAAGAAAAACGAGAACAGTCTAAGAAAATGCATGCTCATCATCAAGCACTAGTAAAATCCTCTTTCGATTCAAACATAATGACCAGAAAATATTTTCAGATAGGAGACTTAGTTTTAAAATGGGACAAGGCTCATGAAGAGAAAGGCAAACATACAAAATTTCAAAGAATGTGGCTTGGTCCTTTTCAAATTGTAGAAGTTGTAGGTCCATCAACATTTGTGTTACAGGATTTAGCAGGTAAGAGAGACTCTTTGCCTGTTAACGGACAAATTCTCAAGAAATATTTTCCATAGAAGATTATTCTTCCATTTTTGTAGAGTAGTTGTTTTTCTTTTCATAATAAAACCAGTTGTGAGTGGTTACATTAGGAATTTATGCACAAGACACCAATTCTCTTTCAGATTTTGATTTTTCGCTTGTATAAATAGAAAATCTTTTGGAAAATTGATCTTTATTATTGATAGTTACAGTTAAAGACTCTAGCCTAGATATGATACTAGTTTCAAATCCATAAAGTTTGATGAAAACAACCTTTAGTGAAGAAATTATTTTATCTCAGTACAATGAAAGGTATCAATAACAAAATAAAGATTCTCTGTAGAACAGTTGTTTCCAAAAAACTCTACTATTGTCTTCCAGAGCTATCTTAAGGAAACAATGACTTCCTCCCTGCTAAAGGGATCACAACTTTCAGAGGAGCAACCCAAGGATACACTTCATCTTGAAGAATAAGAGGTCTCATCATGAGCCGGCTTATCATAATCACATATATTATAACTTGCTGACTTTGCCAAATACTGTACACCACAACAGGGAAATGACTCAATATTGTTGCAATCAAAAGACAAGGGGTCTCACCACGAGCCAGCTTGTTCAGCAAAGTTATAAATCAAGCGAATGACTGTATCATAAATTGGCTACTAAACCAAGACATTGTTCTTTAAGAGTAAAAAGAAAATCAAAGCAATAAGTGTGGATATGGATTCTTCTTTGAGAGTTGTAGATTGCTTTAAGTAGGATACAGGATCATTGCTGGGTAACAGGTAACCCTGTCGAGGCTATAAACGTCTGCTGGCAGCAGAGGCTCTACCTACGACAAATGAGCATATTTAAAACTGGTTTACAGAGAAGACTTTGTTTTATCTTTACAAGACCAAGTAATGACTAATGTAAATACAAGGGCTAGCTTGAGGAAGCAAATAATCAAAGTTGAAAATAGTTGAAACAAAATGTCATTGACAGGTTAGAGCATAATGTACTTTATCTTTCCATAATAAAGTTTAACTTTCTAAAAAAATTTCTGTTTTGGAAGTTTAGAAAATTCAATAGAAAAACAAAGATAACTGGTTCTTCCAAGTGAATCACCAATTGTTGTGGCCACCACCAACCCCCCTCCTTATTTAGTATTAGCAATAACACTATATAAGTGGGGACCCTTAGTCAAAAAATTTTAAAAAAATCAATTAGTGCTTATATGTCACTCCTTAAAAAAATATCGCATCGCGCCAAGAACGATAGGGCATTTTCTTATGGGTCAAAATGATAAAATACGAGATTGCGACTCAAACTCCATCGATATGCGATATCACATATCGCATGTCGCAAAATCGCATAAAATGCACATAACAATTAAACAATTAAGCGATCCGCGATCTTGCAATCTGCGATCTTTACGATATTGCGATCTGCGATCTTTGCGATAGTGCGATCAAGCAACCTTGCAATAGAATAGCATGATGAAATTATGGTAATGCGATACAACGAAATGCAATACTGCAATGCAAATCGCAGAAACTTTCCATCGCAGATTTTCCTGGCTCAATATTCAAGAAAACGTTTTTCCATAAACCAAGAACTGGTTACACGCTTTAATGATAATTAATGAATTACACGCCAGTTGTTAATAAAATATGGTTTTGTGTTTTTCGAAGCTAGTTCACATCAAATGGCATGTTTTTGCATATCCATGGAATTTAAAGCTTTCCTGTCATTATTTATTATCATTACTCTCTCCTCACTTGTGAACTGCAAGAACGAAGAACAAAAGTTACACAAAGCACTGTGCAAGAAGCTGTGGGGAAAAAGGGTAGAGCTCCAATGTTCAAAGATAGAGAAAAGGCGATCTCATAAACAGATACCGCATACAACAGAGCCGCAGATTCACAAAATATTGCTAAGCAATCCATTACAGATCTTTCATATACAGCCATGGTTAAATGGGTACTGAACGATGCTGATATCAATAGACAGTTTAATGCTCAGGGTCAAGAGCTCACAAGGTCATTATTTTTACAAATTTTGAAGCTTTATATCCGATAAATAGGAAGAGGCGCAAAAGGCAAAAAACGCATCAGAGAAGCCCGGATCAAAGAACGGAGGCAGTTTCCGATGTAATCGCACATCGCTGAGAAAATTGCTCAAGAAGGAAAGACTCTAACTGCTCCGTCACCTATAAGCCTGAAAAATTGCAAGAAAGCAATGATAAAAAACAAACTGGAAACAGAAAGCTAAAGAAAAGGCAGAAGCAATCCAAAAGGTTAACCAAGTTGAACTGAGATTATTACTAGTTATACGTGGTAAAGCCACATAGTCAGTGGATGACTCTAGAGCATATCATCGATTTTGCTGAGAAGATGGTGCCAGCTCTTGCCAATTCTGTTTGCTTAGCTCAACCAAAAGCGGAAGACGGTCAGCTGACTCTACTCAAGCAAATACTGAATGCTTGCAACGTTAAGGAGCAAATCCAGAAATAGTTAGATATTAGATTTAATTTTTAGAAATAGTTTTGTTTTATTTTTGCTTAGAAAAAGGGTGGTCATTTAAACCGTATCCTGAATCTTTGTAATTAAGTTATTTAGTTAGTAGTATTTAAACCCTTCTCATGCATTAGAAAAGGGTCCATAAATTTATCAAAAACTTGTCCTCAGAACATGCACTTTTGCACCCTCAGAGGAGGTTTTGGTGGATGAATGGAACAGGATTTGTTGATATTTGCATTTGATATCTGCTACTGATGTTGCACTTCTGTACTCTTAGTGCATGTTAGAGCAAAGAGAGATAAATAATTGTCGCTTGAAGCTCATGAGTAGGACCAGTCATAAATGGTACTTTTATCTCTTGACCATTTCTGATTATGTGTTAAAGTGATATACAATTTATATTTGTTTATGTATTATTGCATGAATGCCTGAGTTATCATTTGGCACTTTTGTATGGTGACAGCTATTTATTTATGCTTAATGTATGAATAGCTCATTATGAGATATGTTTTTCACAACTGTTTTGTCTAACTTTTTATGCGAAGTGGTTCATTCTTATTGATTTCGTTTCTCATAATAGCTGAATGATCTTTATTACCAGTTGTTATTTGAAATCTTTCTAGATCGCATAATAGAAGAATTACATCTCAGGTTAATATAGACTTAGATGTTGTTGCTTATTAGATTACAATAGCATAGCATTAGATTAAAGTTAGAATTAGAATATCTCAATTAGGAACTGTTAGATCAGGAACATCAAAATCTACACACACACACACACTCATAGATTGGGAAACTGGTCTCATATCCCAATCGGACCCGCTATACCAAACGGATAAGGAGCTGCCAACCACGGTCCGGACCGGGCGGGTATCCCCCTTGTTGTAGACCCGATTTTCGGGGCTTCAACAAGAGCCAATGTGTTGTAGTTAATTTTTGCACACCTAAAACCCTTTATATTTAATCAAATAAGATACAACAAGATAAAAGTCACATGCCTATTAGGATTACAACAAGTCAAGGATTGTTAATAATTATAGATCGAGCAGTTTCACCTTCAGTGACAATAAGTACTTCTATTTCAAACTCTGCACCAACAATATCTATTGCATCTCATTATTTTGCAAATTGTTGGACTACTAGCTACATCTTTTGCTGCTCCTGTACTTTCCTTTTTATCTGCAGCTACTCTTATAGCTGCAGTGGTCCACAAAATAATTGAAAAACTGTAAGGGATATTAAAATAACATAATAGAAAACATCCCTTGCGAATAAAGGATAATGGACATTTAAAAATGCTAAAGCAAGGAAAAAACATGTCTTTGAAATTGAAGCCAACATCTCATTATTCATAGCAACAATTTAGAGCATTATCGAAAGATAGTTTTCTTATCCACAAACTAGATATTGGAATAACTACTAAAGCTACTTAAAAACAGAGAGCGCACTAATTGTAAAGGAAGATTGTGCTTTGTTGGTGATATGAGCATTGAAATTACTAGAGAGTTGGTTTTTCATTTTCGTTGTGAGATATGTATGTTGTTTTAAGATAGAAGTGCAAGTCCACAAAATTTGAAGTTGTTGAAAGTATTAAAATGAACACAGAAAAGTACCCATATGTGAAGTTTCTATGGGGTGGAAAGAATAATACTCTGCCGTTTTGGACATATCCTTAATCTACATCAAAGCTAGGATGTTATGTATGTTTCATTTTACTGATAACATTATCAGTCCTTGAATACTATTATCTTGATTATATTATTGCATATGGTCACAGATCCCTTTGCTTCAATATTGGCCACAACTAAAAAAAAGTTTGCCAGACCGTGGCATTTTCCAGACAATGTAAACTATCTAGAATTCAATTCCATGGAACTTTGTGAATACTAGAATTCTCACAGTAATACTCATCTTTAATAATGATTACTATTTGGAAAAGTATTGGAGTTGGAGGTAGGTTGACCTCTGGTAAAAAACGTAGTGTTTTCAGACAACATATTTAAAATGTAAGTTTTGAACACATGAAGACGAATTTCAAAATTCCCCGATCTGGGTTTTGTGTAAAAGGACCCGTATTGACTTCTACGCAAGAATTTCCAAAAATTCCGAGTGGTTTCAAATATTTTACAAGTTCTTTCAACGTTATTTTTTGTCAAAAATCTCTACAAATGACTTTTTATGTTGGAATTCAACACACTCATTAGAGACGATTTACATTAAATTAGAGCCATTGTTTGCACAATTCCTCCATTGATTTGGTGATTGTTGCTACAGGGCAAGATAAATTAGAAATCATTCTTCCGAGAATTCTTTATTTCTAGAAAATCTCACGTCTCATAGCCTTTACATATTTATACATGGAGGGAAAACCAATCAACGATTATGTTATGTGGTGTTTGACATTCTTTGGAAACACTAGTATCTCCCCCAAATATTACGTGAGCACCACAAAGTTCTTCACGAGGTTGTGAAGCCTTTAAAAGGTTGACTAGAGCTATTGTTACCTGAAGGGAATTTGAATTCATGTCACTCGTTGGGTAAAAGTGAACCTCGTTGATCCTTTATTGCTGCTAATGTTGAATTAGTTGGCAATTTTTTTTTCAAAAAACTGTTGATAACAAAGATGCAAGACTTCAATAAGAACTCCAAAAGAAATTGGTTCTAGTAGATGCCACTTTAATATGGTCGAGCAGCAACCCACCTGGAAAGTAATAAAATACCAGCAGATCTATGTTTGAGTTTTCTGATGTGGTTTCTGGTATGAAGCATTGTAAAATCGAAGTGGATCATGATGTGTGGAAAATCGAAAGATGGCCTCTCTAATTCTATCTTTTGATTTTGGTATTTAACATATATATTTTTATTGAAATGTGCCATAGTTTGGAAAATATATTGGCGTGGCATGTTAGAATTAATGGAGAAAGCCAAACTTAGTTTACCAATGGATTTTCCAATGTTGTATGTAGTTTTGTCAATGTATGCATAGGTATGACAGTGGGACCCGAAATGTATTGGTATTTGTTGGAAGAATCACCGCACCTTTATGAAATCCTTAATTTCCACACTGGGGATAGTTACTGGTTTCGAACGTTTACCAACACTTGTGGGTTTTGGTGTAACGGAAAACCTCTTTATGGTATTAGAGCCTAGACCCAGGTTCGATTCTCCTGAGTTGCGTTTGAGGGGGGGTGTTGGAATAATTACCGCACCTTTATGCAATCCGTAATTTCCACCCTGGGGATCCTAGTTACTGGTTTGGAACATTTACCAACACCTGCGGGTTTTGGTGTAACATAAAACCTCTTTAGTCTTGATCCTCTAATTTGTAAAGGAAGGAGGGTTTTTATTTTTAAAGGTTTTCGTTATATATATATATAGGTTAAAAATACTATTTTGTAATTTAAATTATTTCAAAAAAAATTATAAAAAGAGAGATAGTTCCTAAAACTGTTTCAAGAATTAGTTAGTACAGCTAAGTTGGGAGGCAGAAATAAAAGCCTAGGAATTAGATTTTCAAAACGTTTGGAGTTGAGTCTTCGTGACTGGGTATTATAATCCAAAAATATTTCTGAAGCTTAAATAATTTATTGCAGTTTGATTCCAGTTTTGGGAAGTTGCAGCCATTATTTTTCCTCTCATTTCTTAGTATTCATCCATGTCTTTTCTTCTCCTAGACATTGTAAGGTGCAGTTGGTGCTTCAGTTTAATTTTTAATGAATTTATGTAATTGTACTCATGACAATTAATCTTGAAGCCCTTAATGGGTGCTCCACATCCACGAATCCTATTCGTATTTTCTTAATCTTGCATTATTCTTTCTACAATAGTTTAAATTCATATTCTTAAGTTCCTAATTTGGACTCTATTTTGTTTTCTTCTTCAATTCACTCCTCTATTCCAGCACTCTACAACTCTCAGAGTTTCCATGGCCATTCTTCTTTGGAAGGCTCGGGTTTTTAGAACTAGAAGTTTTGGTTACAAGCCTTCATGGCATGTACTTATAACCACTAATTTTAAATATTTTTATCCAATTCCAAAATGTCTCGGGCATTGGTTCCCCATAGCTAACAACTATCTCCTGAGATACAACATGAACCAATTAATATTTCCCCTACAAAGGTTTAGCTTGCAAAGGTTGACCTTGAACAAATTGACTTTGAATAGGTTGACTCTGAAAAAATTGACCTTGAAAAGGTGTTTGCATTATCCCAGTACCAAGTTTTCTAATAGGAATTTGTGTTGTAGACTAGACAATAGGACCAATTTGATACACAGATGCCTGAGGGATAGCCTGTGTAGGTTGTGAAATAGGTATTTGAAGGGTAACTTGGATAGTCGTTCGTGATACTCCTGGGATAGGGGTCTGAGGTGAACTTGGGATTGGTTTCAGAACATATTTCTGAACAATAGACTGAACATTTGTTTGAAGTTCACTTTGAATAGGTTGTTGAACTAGTTGCTGAACAAGTGTTTGTGGAATTCCTTAGACAGGATGTTGGACAGGTGTTTGTGGAATTCCTTGGATAGGTTGCTGGACAGGTAGTGTAATAATTGGAACAAGCATTTGTGGAATAGATTTTCCAGTAGGCCGAACATGTTAATCAAATGGCACTTGTGGAGAAATGGGAAAAAGTCATCAAGGGAAATCAGGGCTCCAAATAATATTCATTCGAGGGTAAGGAGTAACAATCAAGGGTTGAGCCACAACATGTTGACCCAGACTGACCTAAGGTATCTGACCATAAGTTCTAGTAAAATGTTGTCTTCCAGGTGTAGGATATGCTCCGACAATAGGTTGTCCTCTAGGTGGAGGATAAGGTGGTTTTGCCCTAGGAAAATAATAAACAAGAGTTGGGGTTACTTGAGGATTAACTAAGTTACCAGATATGATGTGAACATATTGGTCTGATGCCAAAGGTGCTTCAGGTACAGATGTCATGCTCTAAATAATAGATGTAGATAAACCAGATGACCAAGTATAAACTTGAGGGGAGGGAGTAGCTCTTGAAAAAGTTCTAGTAAATGAATGGTACCCAGGAGGATCTGAAGGAAAATTATACAATAATTACTCTGGAGAGCTGGTAAACATAGAGGTATCAGTAGATTGACTCCCAAGAGGAATTTATGACATGGTTCATCTCAGTGAATAGTAAAAAGGAATGTGGTGAGGTGGAAAATTTTGACCTAAAAAGTCTAAAGGGGTAGAATACCAAGGATTGGGTCAGAAAGGATCAAAAGGAACTCCTGGAAAAAATCTTGGTTCACCGGCATTAACTGGAGTATGAGGTGATTCTTCCTCCTCGTTGCTAGTAATATCTTCAATACTAATTAAATGAGGAGGCAGTCCAATTGTAATTATAAGTTTCCTTTGAGGTGAAGGTGGCGCAGGAGTAGGAGCTGTAACAACTGAAGATGATTCAGGTTGAGAAATATTAGAATCGGGTTCTTCAACTTCTGGTTCAATTAGTTATGTGTCTGAAACTTCTCCAGTATTAGATTCACTTTGAATAACTCTCGTCACTTCTGGCCCATAATGAACTAAGCCTGATTCGACTTCTTCGGTTGGAATCACTTCAATTTATACTGTCTCAGATTCTATAATTGTTGATGCTTTTGTTTTTTTTGAGGTTCCTTATCCTATTGATTTTGACCTTTCAGTTTTAATATTTTCCAATTGACTAGGTGTAAATTCAGGGGGTAAACACTGCATTCTACCTGAATGCCTTGGTGAATCAGCCACAATGAAATTTTATGAACAAACCAAATAACATTCACAATCCACACCTAAGGTCTCTAAAAAGTAAAAAATAGAAAATAACATGTGCTAGTAAATCTAAGGAATGAAAACATGTAAACAAGATTTTCACAATGAAATCACTAGTAGGTGATGAAACATAATGTCACATAGATCAATATGAAAAGTGGCTAAAGGTAGAGCGCGTGGAACTAGTTATGATGACAACCTACTTAATGTACATGATCTGGTGCAAGTAATCTTCACTTATGCCATCTCGAGTGAAGAATACCGTCCAAAAAGGTCCGAGTGAGTCTAGAGAACTTCTGTTCCAGGTACAACAGAGACTTACCCTCCCCCGTCACCTTGGGTAATAGCGTTAATATTATGGTATCTAAGGTTACCAATTAAAATAATTTAACCTGGGGGGACAATCGCAGATAAGACATAGACGCAAGAAAAGAGTGACAAAGCTCAATCCCCTTGAAATTTCCTCAACATGGTTAATCTTAGGTTTACTTCCAAGTGACTCCCAAGTACCTTTCGACACCATTTTTAATGTGTAAATAACTCTACCATAACCAATGAAGTGGGGTCGATCACTCCACTAGGTTCGACATGATCTCGTTCTTAAATCCTTTGTGAGGGGAGATTCGCAAAGCCAAATTGCAGTAAATGGATTTACTCCCTATCGCAAGATTCTAATGTTTGTTTGAAGCTTTGGAAAGTTAATTCACTTCCCTATTCCAAATCCCTATAACTTGATCTAATGTAGGTGGAAGGGAGCCCTAAAATAATAAAAAAAATTAAATTAATTTTATTATCGCTATTTTTTAAAAGTTGTTATTTACTCAAAGGTAATGGACATGAAACTGATGGTGTTATGACTTGAAGAAAACCCTTAATGCAATTGAAGATGAAATTGTAATATTTTCTTTTCAATGAATTTATAATTGAAATAAGGAGAGAGACTTTTCAAATTTTCAACGAAAATGAAAAAAATCTTAATTTCCCACTATATCCCTTTTCCTAAATGTAAATATTCAGTTTCAAATTACCCAAATACGTAAATTCACTTTTAAAATTTCAATTCGCCCAGTAACTAAAAAATCAAGAAACTTTCCTTTTGACATACAATCACTCAAAAATTTCCAAAATGCATGAAGAAACCAATCAAAACGAGAAATGAATTTCTCCTAATGAATGCTATGAATTTATTGTGGTCAACAATACAAATCTGAAACACTTCAATACTAAAAGAAAAATGGCTTTTCGTTTGAAATCCAACATAAGAAGCACTTTTCATAAAAAATACTCATTCTTGAAAATCATTGCTTTTCATTAACGAAACAATCTTCCACAAAAGAGTAAAATAAACACAAGATCTAATATGTTCAAAAGAAGAAATATATGAGGATAGAAAAAGAAGGCAACTTGATCTTTCTTTTGATAGATCCACAACACAACAGATGAAGCTTTTACCCTAATTTGTGGAAACAAGAAAATTTCAAGCAAACTCTTTCACAACACCCAACTGAACTGACAGAGACTTTATGATGGTGTAAACAAGTGTAATGAAGTAGAAAAACAAAATGTTCTTGACTTGGTGAAGAGAAAAATCAAATTTTAAAAAATTCTAGGTATGTGCACAAGAAATAGTTCCATCCAACATGCATACGCAGTTTTGCTAAGCGCTAAATGCATAGAAGTGCGCTCTGTGCCTAATGATAAAGTGTGCATAGTGTGAAATTTTAGAAAAAATAAAAACAAGCCAAACAAATCATAAAATATAGACTTTCAAAATTTTCCAAACACTCAAAGAGGACTATAAGAAAAGCATCAAAAGTAAAAACAAAGAGAATGATGAGGACTGAGACATTCCACAGTGGAGTCACCAATTTTTTAGGTGGACTAGTCCCTCTTGTGGAAAAGATGGATCTCCCTAGATCTCAAACGAAATCTAGTTACAAACAAGAAAAAAACTGCTACCTTTACTTAGATTATGATTGATTGAAAGAAGTAATATGCGAGAGATCACTTACCGGTTTAGAGAAGTTCCCGTTGAAGTAATTTTAGTGCCTTTGATATTTGGCTTCTCCTTGATGTTTTAGAGACCGTTCGAGCACTTTCCATAGCTTCTCCATGATGTTTCAAAGGAGATCCACATAGAGAGAAACAAACAAAGTATCAAAGCATCTAGTGTATAGAATCAAAGATAAATGAAATACTTAACTCAACGTATATCATAAACTGAATCAATAACCAATCATAACCTATGTGAGTGATCAAGGAATCTCACAAATAATATCATAATAGACATTATTGGGAAAGAAAAATTTCTTTTTATTTAATAAAACAGAGAGCAAACTTACAACCTCAAAGCCTTGATGTTACAAGCCTCTTTCCACAATCTCCAACCTTCTCCTTGGATGAAGAGCCTTCTAGCCTTATTTCTACATCATAATCATACCTTTAGTAGTCCTCTCTAATCCTTTGGCCTATTTTTTATTTATAGGCTAAGAGGAGGAGGTTTGGGATCCTCTTCCAAAGGGATGAGATCCACAAATGGTGGGATAGGGGATCCACAAAGAGAGGGAAGTAGATCCATGATGGGAGGGATCAGGCTTGAGTAAGCATCCATTCGAAGTTGTTAGTTGGGAAATATTCGACTAACAAAGCTTCTAGAATTTACTTTTTGTTTTTTTCTTGCATTAATTCATGTGTGCAGGCCATAGTGTAAGACATAGACTCTTTTGCGCAACTTCTAATGGTCTCTTCTGTGTATGGGTAGAAATTGAATAGGAAACTATGCAGGCAGTCAAAAATATGTTTTTTGGGCCTTGAGATCCATGAATTTCATTCTCTTTGGGATTGTTTGGGTTCTAGCCTTGCAGGGGGGTGCTTTAGAAAACTTTGATGGATAGCAAAAGATCCAGACTGATGGTCATTTTCCTAATGCGACAAAATGGCGTGTAACACCTCTAGAAATAAACCCTTATCGCTTCTTATTTGATAATAGTGTTCCTTGAATGTAGTATCTTTGTAGAGTGTTGAGTAGAATAATGCCTTCATTTGCATGCCTATGCCTTTTTCTCAACTTGCTTCCTCCTTCCTTATTGGTATCCATATTTTTCATTTGGATTTATAATAAGCTAGGCATGGAATTGTGCCTATTTATATATCTAGCACCAAGTTCCTACAATATCACAACATTTACCTCTACTTTCCTTTCTAGTTCTTTGAGAATATTTCCATTATCTACTTTAGAGATTCTCAGTTCAGAGCTTAGGATTCTAAGGTTGTCCATCAAATCAAGAGAGTCCTCTTCTTTCTTTCTCCCAACTAAATCTTCTTCTTGAACATCCCGAGATCTATTTCTGCCATACTGCTCCATCTTGCTATTCATCATTTTCCTCTCTTGATATTAATTGATGTCTGCTTATGTAATGTTATACACACATAACTGTTAGCCAACCAAAAATGCAATACAAACACAATTACCCATCACCTTGGATTATTTACAATAAGCATGTTGAGGTGAAACCATCTGAAACATCAAATCTCAATTTGTATTCATATTTGAAGATAAAATAACCAATCATTCAAATAAAATAATATATCAATTGTAACTTGAAAACAAAACACATATGCGATCAAAAAAATTCTAGATGATTAAATATTAATCTTAGGTGTGCGAATGTGAGCCTCTTCAAGTCCAATGTTGATCTGTGCTTGAGTTTGTAACACATGCTCCTAGCCCCTTTGGTTATTCTCATGTAGTGGAAGGTGTTACATCAAAATTTTCCCAATATCCAAGGTCTATTTTATGTACATGGGGTCACAAAAATCCTCATTTTCCAACATCTTGGAAACAAAAAAAAAATCTCGTTGTCACAACTAGCTCGTCAATAGATTCCCAACAATATAATTTCTATCCCAATCTAATGCTTGGATCAAAAGGTAAGGCCATTTAAAGATTAGAATTTTAACTTCCTTGCAACATCTCCAACCCTCCACATGGCCTGCCAAGTGGCATACATCCCTCTTCCATATCACATGCAATGTCTACCACATTAGTGCGCTAGTGCCATTGCATCGAATTTCAAGAAGGGTGCAATAGAGCCTAGCGCTAGATGGAAGGCATAGTTTACATTAGTTACCAACTCGAATTCTATCATGCCTCCTTCCAATTGTACCCAAATACACCCAACACACATTGTTGATGTTACACTAACATTTTGATGACATCAGTATTCCACATGGCATTCGCTGAAGGTCACATGTGTCATTCACAACTAGCCCCCTTGGCCACCCAAAAGGACCATTTATGTCTTCCACATGTCACGCAAGAAACCTGCCATGTTATCACTCTCACCACATTATCAATATTCATCATCCAAATTTACTTGTGGCAATCCATGTGGCCATACCCGATCTATGTGGTGCCTTCCACCTCATTTTATACTAAGTATTCCACAAAGTCTCAGTCCTCCATGTAAACAATTGAATTCATATTATAAGAATTTTGGTGGCCCCATGCTAAAGTCCTCCATGTTATTGTTCCTAGTTCCATCGCATTAGGGTGCAAGGGAAGCTCATTCCCAAACAAAGTGTGGCATGATGAAAAACTCTCCATTATATGACAAAAGAATGATCCATCATGCACTTTTGGTCATATAACCAACCTCCAAAGAGTCACCAATCAATAATGGGGCATGCCATGTGATTATGCACTAATACCTAAATTAATGAATAATCCACCTCTCAACTCTTTGATTAAGCATTAAGAAGGTGTATTAACTCATAATTAAGGTAATGTACAAGGATTACCCAACTCCTCCATTCTTTTGTAATTTTGTTGAATGCCTTTGCAATGTAACAAGGTATATTTGGTATATACACAAGCATTCATGATTTGTGGAAACTAGGCTTGGAAGCCTTAAGGGCTTTGATGGATTTTGCAAATCCATTCTCGATTTTAAACGATACTCAACAATGTTATTTCAACCAGATTTAATCCTTCACTCCATTGCACTCAATCTAAACATTGAACATAATTTAAATAAGGAAATAACACTATCAACATGCCTCCAATAGGAATAAGACTTGACTAATCCATAGCTAAAAATTAATTGTAACATAGATATAACAATAGCTAATTAATCCCATAATGGCTCCAATATGAACAATCAAATTTTCTAAAGTGATTCAACGTGCAATGATAAATAGACATATTAATCATTTGAAACCCATATTATTCATGGGATTACACACACACCACAACAGTTTAACTAATTTTATTATAAAATCATACATAGTGCATACCCATCCTATACATAAACAGAGGGAATGTAATTATTAAGAAATAATAATGAATCATCACAATTTGTAAGCATGCTAAACATCAAAGCATTGTTATCAATAGTTCTTTGATATCCTCATGCAACCAATCACATATATATATAGATATAGATATATATAAAATCCACATGAAGTTAGTAGTCAACGTAGACAACAAAACTTCAAGCCATATTCTTTATCAATGAAACGTAGAAATTTCTAGTGACCATTGAAGATAACACAAAGCCATACATTATTCATTAACATACTGGTCTTGGTAATTAATCTAGGTTCATTATTAACAAACCATGCCACTTATTTGAATGGCTAGAGATGGTTGGAAACTCAAGGTGGGACTTCAACTCTCCACCCAACCATAAGCCACCTACACCATCTTTCTCAAAATTGTCCACCCCCATTCTAGATCCATAATCTAATGGATTTCAATTACACCCAGCTAGAATAATGCTCAACTCCAGGAGTATGGGATCACTTTTTAGGTGGTTTATCAATTGTATCCTCAAGGGAAGAACTGCAGGAACTTGTAGCTCACAGTCTGGGTGGTTTATCAGCTTTCCTGGCAAGCTCTCAATGGTTTATCAATCCTCTTAGAAAACACTTAGTGCTTTATTAACCCTTTTAGAACATAACCAAGTGAATTGCTACCTTGCCTAGTGGTTTGTTAGTCATATAATAAGCACCGATTAACCAAAATACCCTCTAAGTCTTCCACTAATCTTTCTAATATTGGACACACATAGTATGGAATCACATTCCATCAGTCTCAATAGGATTTCTCGAGTGCTTAACATTCATGCTATTACATGACAAAGCTCATTCTCTCTCCAGCTTTCTCTTGTGCATTTTGTCTTTATTTCTTATTCTCTCACATGTTATTGGTTTGACATTCTACTATTCGAATCAATTATGTTTCATTTTTATCATTGTCTTTTGCTTCGAGCTCTTTTTACCCCCACAGGGCTATTCAATTCCCCTCCACATCACATCATGGAAGTGGGGAACATGGGCATATCCTCTTCTCGTCAATGTGAGCTAGCTATTAGGTGGTGCCAACCAACACCACTCATTGTTTTCTCCAGATCATGTATCTGTTAGCCCACTCTTCAATCAAACCAAAATATTAAAAATTATTTACAATTGGAGTCATTATTTAACATTACGAAATCAGGGGTGATACAGGGGTTCCATTATTTATCATTACATCTTGTTCCATAAATGAGAAAATATATTTAAAATTAGTATTTTATGAGAATAACAAAGTAAGAGGAGGATTTTGTGGTAATGGTTTAGGCCATAATGTGGAAAGGTAACTCCACAGTGAGTTTCCATTTCTTTGTATGTGCACTTTGAGATATGCAGTAAAGAGAGACAGGAATAGGCTTCACCTCCTAGCTATTTTTTCTACCATATTGAGTTTACTAGGATAATTTTGTGTTTTTTTATGTGGACAATGTTTTTATGTTCCTTTCCATTCCATTTGTTATTTCAATTATTCCATAAACTCAAGAAAACCTAATAGTTCAATAATCTAGGATCGAAGGAAAGTTAGTATGTATAGTGTAAGATTTTAGAATATAATAATATTTTTTATCATGAATCATTCGAGTGGAATATACATGGTAGTTTTCATTTTAGAACACCTCCAAATGCCATAGGATTCTGGTGAGTATTGATCTTACTATTGCCCTCATCTAATAATCATAACCATAATAGTAGTAGCACCCCCCTCATACAAATATTGTACTACCACTTTCAACTAATAATCACAATAACAATAGTAGTGGCATGTTTGGCATTTGGGCACAAAAATAGTATAAGGAGCTCGGAACACTAATATTTATCACCCATTCAAGTTGTTAGCACACTCCCAACCTCTTAATCCACATAGACTAGGTGGGTGTAGACACATTTACACCCTAGCTCACTAATAACGTGACACAAATGCATTTAAAGTACTAAGTCCCAATAATTCATGTTTGTTTAACATCTTCCCAATACTATCTCTTACCCTTTCCGTTATTCACGCAAGGGTGAATTTGTGCTTGAGATTGAATTTACAAGTGTAAAAAGAAAAGTCAAAGTAAAATGCAACCATTTCTCATACAACTTATTTACCCAATTTAACTCTAGAGATCATTCTGACAAGAATTTCCCATTCCCAAGCTTCGTAAGCTCAAGGATCATATACCCATCCTCATTGAGACAAGAACCCTCCCCTTGAATTAATTCCCACAATAACCCATAGGATCTCAATATGTAGTAGTTTATTTCATCCAATATACTAATATATACATGAAATATCATCATTGTAATCTTTCTCATGAAGTATATTATTAAACAAGCATAAATGATAAATTGTAACATGAACCACAATAAATCATATATCCTAAATCATATTGACGAAAGGTATTCAATCACACCAATAATCATAACAAGGTATCCACACATATCAATGATCCTAACAAGATTTCCAATCATATTGTCAAGCCACCAAATTGTCACATTTTGCACCATTCCAAGCAACCATTTTTAGTAATTTTATCATACTTCTTTGACCATGTATTACCCATCTTGCCATTATTTGTGAATATACCACAATAATAGTTGTAGTGGTTGATTATAATTATTTCACTTTATTTTCACACAATTGGAAAGGATTATTGTTGTTTTTAGCTAATCATGGTTTCCTAGCTTGGCTCATGTAGCTTCTATGTAGCCTGTAAGGTTATATGGTGCCACTCCAACTACAAAAATCATAAAAACAAATTAACTACTAGAAGTGGAGAATGGTCAAGTTACCAAAAGTGCACAAGTTATGCCAATCAAATTGAACTATCGAAAGTATCCGAGTTATCATAAGTTTGAGTGCAATGTTCCAGTAGTTACACAAGGATTTGTACTTATTTTCAATTACTAGAATGTCCTGTAGTTGACCACCAATGGTGCACTTGTTAGTTGAGATATTTCTCCACAAAATCAATGCAAATCATGACACGGGATTTGTTTCTAGTATCAACAATATTATTTTATCTTATTCACATTGCACCTAGGTCAGTTCTAGAAGCCTCTAGGAAGAGATTAACAATTTGGAGAGCTCGTGTAAGGAAGAATATGGAAAAACTAAAATATGGGTTGTTTTTAGAACATCCCCATTCATTCTAATATAAATAATTTCCTCCAAAAGTTGGGTAGATTGGGAGATATCCATGGTTCTTTTAGAGGGAAATTTCTAATTGCGGTCATTGTCTAGCTACGCGCAAGATGGACAACAAGTTACCATAGCACATCAGATCAATTTATTTATAAATGTTAGTTAATAGAATGCATCATATAAAGTTATTTTGAGATGGTTTCATGCAAAATAAAATTTATTTGATCAATTATTTAACTGAGGATATCAACAAATCAATTTTTTGTCAAATAAATCATGATTTGATAATCGATTTTGGGGAAAACAATTCCAACTCACCCCCGATCTTTTATGTATAAACTTCTGAGTAAAAACCAATTTCAAAGGTTGTCAGAGGGGAAGTATAGTATTGATTTTGATATAGTAGCAACATCTAGAAGCTTGTCTAAACCTTTACTCTGTAATTTTTGGTTGATTAATGAAACCATCTTGTTGTTGATCATTTTTTGAGTTGTATAATCCTGCAATGCTCCCATCTAGGAAGGGCTCCCTATGTTGGGATACACTTGTAGAGTTATATAGTTTTGTACATGTTATTCATTTTATTTTATACACAATTATGTCATAGTTCAGTATTTTCGTTTCCTATTCCCATAACTTTTATATTCCTATTTTTTTATTTCATGTATAGTTAGATTTGTTCTAGTAGTTTAATTCATGTAATTTTTAGATTTTTGTGTGCCTGTGTGGTGCGGCTTTCAAGGCCCTAATGTGAGGAGTTTTTAACCCATGGACCCAACTAGTGGTCGAGAGAAAAACGGGCTGAAAGCTATGACTCTTGTGATCTTATTTCAGTCATGTGCTGAGCGTGTTTGTTGTTATAGGAATTATTGAGCCCCTTGGAAACCTTTAAGATGCTGATGAATGGGATGATATTTTAAATTATTATTTATTATTTTTTTATGGGGCATGCAAAGGGTCAGTCCATTTTCCATCAATTTCCTGTAAATCATGTTTATAACAAAATGTTATAGTTTCTTTCGATTTAGAACTAGTCAATCCTATTTCTTCATATATTTTTCCAACACCTCATTAGTTTATGAACTCTCGATATATAATTTAATGAGCAACAATTTAAGAAATTATATTTTCGATCACATATGTACACATCATGAATCATAATATGAAACCACTATAGGGTAATTTATCTACAACATCGATAGTAATATGGAATGACTATAATTACATGGTATTTAACATATGCAAACTTCATGACATACCTTTCTAGTAGGGTACCCACATAAGTGACATCTTACCAGGGAATCTACACACAATCACAATGGAATATATTTCCAATAGTACGTCGACATATGAAAACATCATATGAGGGTGAATCACATCATAATACCACAAACCATATTAATCTTCATCAAGGGTTATCACAACTACCTGACCATCATCAAGAATACACAATATTATATCGATATCCATAGCATTGATAATAATAGTGGACACTAAGTATATACATAATATTATCCACAACATTAAGTACAAATCATGCTAACCATTATCAAATATTTATGAATTCTTCATAATCATTATCAAGAAAATGAAGGTATCTATTAATAAATTCCTATATTCATCTTAATCTTAACAATCACATAGGTGTCTTGTTTCATCATACTCAATCATTATGTTGAACAATGCGTTGTCATTGATGTCAAATTTAAGGAGTAGGACGAATAGTATGTTGTTACTGATGTCAAATGGATGTTTTCCCAAGAATTATCAAGTAGAAAAGGAACAACCCTGAAGTAAGGTGTAAAGGAGGAAATTTGGTGAAAACTTCAAATTTGTTAAATTTTCTACAACGTCGAAAGGAATATTGTGTAGCAAATCAAATCATCAATCCACATTGATTAGGTACTCCTTCCATTTGTTCTTAATTTAATATAAAATAATCATCTAGGTTTATAAAATCTATTAAGGTATCTAGGCATTCACCCACCCTCCCCCGTGGACCAAATTGTAAGAGTTATATGGTTATTTGGATACCCGGTCAAATAGAAAAGTCACTTGTTTATGAATGACTTTAGTTAAGTTATAATGTGATTTCTGTGTAAAACCCAGTGATCGATATTTATGGTATCAAGTAATAGTCCTTTACTACACCATTATTATATTAATTAAACTATATTAAATAGGTTTAACGATTCTAGGCATATGGGGTACCAAATGCTATATTGATTGAACACCTCGGTATGATGTGAGCATGGAACTAGTATGACACAAAAATGATGGGTCCCATATCGAGGTACCACAATCCAGATTCTTTATTGATAAATCCATTTATAAAATGCATAATGATCTAGCATGACATGGTAGAGATATTACATGATAAAAATACGATGTGGCACCACATGGATGACAAGTGGCATTTGTTTTTGGCCTTTTTGGATTGCTAAATGGAAAATTTATGGATGAAAAGTGGTAGAATCATATCATGACACATGGAAGAGGTATGATGTGGAAAATGTGATTCCTTCCTCGGGTATCATGATGAGTAACCAATATTTGGTATGATGGAAAATAGGACATCAATTGCATATCATGGAAAATATTGTAAATTGTTTGTTAGTTGATAGGAAAGGAGTACTAGGGTATTAGGTGAATAACAATGCATGAGCCTCTAATATGTATAATTCTGCTATGAATGTTGAGGTCATAGAACATGGTCAAGTGGGCATGATTGCTTAACCTTGGAGCTAGTTAGTGATTGGGTATATACAAATATCGGTAATGTGAAGAGTGTCCTGATTATGAAGGGATTAATATTAAGGATTTGTCAAAGAAATTATTTGAATTGTAGTCTCAGTACTTGGTCATAATCCATGTTTGGTAGTGTAGCCCCTAGCGCTGAGCACTTATGAAAGGTTATCATTAGGGTCATTTTTGGTATTTGTGTTTGGGACACCAAATTTATTAAGCCCATGGTTTTAGCTGAAGGTTTTTTGTGTGGCTCATAGTATTATCCCCATATGGAGCTCAAGGATTCTTTCAACTCTGATTAATTTACTCTCATGTTTTGTCGGCCTAGATTTGGATATGTTCTATAAATATATTGAATGAGAAAGGTATGGTGTGAGTTATATTGATATGATTAATCAATCGAAAATAGATTAGAAGGGTGAAAAATGGAGAAGCCCAAGGATGGAAACTAAGGAGGATATGTAGATTATAGAAAACATGTCTAAAAAACTAAGTGTCGATAAGAGTGGGTCTGGAAGCATGTAGTAGTTTGTTGTGCACAATGAAAAGTATATTACAACAAGTAAGTGGAAGAAATTTTCAGTTTGGAATCAGTGCAATACATAGAATAGAGAAAGGATAATGTATAGAGTCATGCAAAACAAAATAAATACATTGTGTGTAGAATTATGAAGATCAAAAAAAAGGAACAAAGGGGACTTGTGTTTCCTTTATGTTGGTGCCTATGAATTAACAAATGGGATTGGTGTCTCCTATTTTTTGGTTCCTACAAAGGGACATAGGGGATTGGTATCTCTTGTAGGTTGGTGCTTATAAATTGATAGAGGTAATTAGTGTTTGTTATAGGTTGGTGCCTACAAATTAGTGTAAAAATAGGTTGGTTCCTACAAAATGATGTAATTAGTAGGTTGGTGCCTAAAATATCTTTCATATAAAATATTTTTTCTGGTTTTATCCCATAAGGGTTTCCATGCATATATTTCATTATTTTTCCAACTTATGAGATTGATGCTCTATAATGTTTTACTATATTTAAATAAGTAAAAAATGTCATTACACTAATTTAGCCCCCCTCTCAGTATAATTGTGAATTAGAAAAATTGGTATCAGAGCAAGTTCCTTCAAAAGAAGTCTAACCACTAGAAGGAAAATATTAGAGTGACAAATGGATAGAAAGGATAATAGAGCCCCATCAATCGATGGAACAAGTTATTTTTTCTAGAACATAAATATGACGACACATGTAATGTATTTTGGTGCTGATGTATGGCATTTTGTGGTATATGGATATCAAGTTCTAGAGATTCCTTCGTAGACACAAATGAGAGAAAATATTTTGTAAATAATTCCAAAGAAATGGATTCCATCTTAAGTGGTCTTGTTGATTTGGTATTTGTCAATGTAATGCACTATGAACCTGCCAAAGAAATTTGGGATAAGCTTCAATGCAGCTATGAAGGAGATGAAAAGGTAAAAAGAGCTAAAATAAAACTCTTATAATGTAATTTGAATGATTAAATGTGAATGAGGAAGAAGGAATTGCAGTATTTTTCCTTCAAGTAGATGATTTTGTGAAGATTATTAAAGGATTAGGCGAAAATATTGAAGAATCAGTAATTGTTCAAAATGTCCTCAGATCTCTTCCATTGAGGTTTAGTCCAAAGGTTTCATCTATTAAATAAATGAAATGTCTCGAAAAACTAAAAATTGGTGAACTACATGGAATCCTCAGCACATATGAGATGATAACAATAAAATATAAGTCAAGATTAAAGGAAGCTACCTTCACAACAATAAGCGAAAAAAGGGCATAAGAACCATAATCATTCCATTTCTCATTAAGATGAAGAATGAGCTCAATTTGTGAGAAATATGAAAAGAGGATCTAGAACATATAAAGGTAATCCAACATTTAAATGTTTTAAGTGTGGTAGAATAGGTCATTGTGCTTGTAAATGTGCATATGAAAAATTAGAAGATAGTGACGATGAAAGGCAATATAAAAATAGAGGAAAATTTCATAAAAATAAGAGGAGAAGATATTTCAAGAAGAAAATTTTCTATTCTAAGGAAGGTAGGAGCTCATCAGAAGACAATGGTGAGGATGTATATGATGATGATCGAGAATAATGCTGACTCATAGCCTTGGAGAATCATATATTAGATTCAAAAGAAAAAGATGTTGATGGGGAGGTAGATCTTGAGGGTGAACTTGTCAATGTATTAAAAGAAATAAGAAGAATCAAAAGAAAGAATGCAAATATTAAGGGTCCATCACAAAATGGTGAAATTGAAGATAGTGATTTTGATGAAGCATCAATCATCCTCCTAAAGATAGAACTAAAAGAGCCCAAGAAAACAAAAGCTACACCAATAGGTTAGCTTAAGGAAAAGTAAAAAAACTATGAGAAGCTAGGAGAAAAGGTTGTGTCCATAAGAAAGGATCTAGAGAAGGGAAATTCCTAGTTGAATCTGAAATTAAAGTTTGAAAATGGGACTAAATCATTAGAGAAAATGCTTAGCTAACATAGATATCCCTTTATAAAAACAAGTATTATTTTGAAGAAGATCATGAGATGTTAAAACCAGAATTAAGCTCAAATACACCAGAAGAACAAGAACCTAAAATTTATGTCAATTTGCTAAAAGTATAAAGAATCAACACAAAAAAATTCAAAAAATGAAGCTAAGCATCATAAAGACGTGACCCTATCAACAATTAAAATAGTAGCAAAAAGAAGGAGAGGACAAATAAAGATATAATCCTCAAATGAAATAAAGTAGCACCAGGAAAGTAAGTGAAGACCATTGAAGGCCCAAGAATGGATTCAAAAGAAGTTCTCCATCAAGAAGGCTCATCACATTCAGGTATCAAAAATTATTTTATGGTTATTTCTTTTCATGTAGTAATTTTGGAGGGGGTCACAATTCATTTGTTCCTCTATTGTATTATGTTAATTGTTACGAATGCAATAACGCTGGTTATAAAGGAAGTGATTGTAAAATAAACCCAATAAGGCCTCTGAAGAAAAAAAAGAAAGAAGAATTCATGAAGATATGGAAAAAGAAGAAAGGAAAACAAGAAGAAAGGGAAATTATGCTACATGCTCAAAACTACGGAAATAAATTGTACATTGATAGTAGTTTCTCAAAGCATATGTCTAGTGTTGTAGTGTTTTCTTCTAAAAGATGTACGAACAGAACCCACTTAAGATTGTGGATGAAAAACAATCTCAACAATATAAATGGCTGCTAAACATTGTAGATCTGCCGCAATTGATAGAAACAAAACCTACCAAAGTCCAAATTTATGCCACAATCATAGTTAAAAAGAAAAAAGAAAGAGTAATAACTCTAATCATCCAATGGAAACCAGATATGTAAAGAATAATTTTATTATAACACCCGCGAAGGGAACAAATAGATGTTACCAGTCCCCCTCTATGGGATGGGTTCTTGGCTCTCCTCAAACTTCTTCATCTTGTGTAGAGTCCCTCTCCTCTATAATGTTTAAACCCAACAAAAATATGGTGTGCGACAATGAAAATAATTAGAGTTACAATAGTGAGTGTAACAATGAAAATAATAAAAAGTGAATAATGAATGGAAAACCCTTCTATTTATAACAAAATATTGAGTTATCCTCCAATAATGAGCAATAATAAAATATTATTGATCCTATTCTTGGAATAACCACTTGGAATATTTTATTATATCTTTTTAGGAGGGAAAAAGTATTTAAACTTTGATTTAGAAATAATAAATAAATAAATGATTTATTTATCATCTCAAGGAATTAGTTAAGGACTAATAAATGAATAAGGATTTATTTAATTATTCCTAAGGGATTTAGTCAAATTTGACAAAGAATAATAATTAATTAGTGATTAATTAATTATTCTTAGAGAAAAATAAGACAATTAATGATTTATCTATTCTTTTTCATGATTGGGTCAAATATGACAAGGAATAATAATTGAACAAATGGTTTAATTAATTATTCCTAGAAGAAACTCAAATAAATAGTGATTTATTTAATTATTCTTCATGGGTTTAGCTATAAATTACTTAACAAAGGTGATTTATTAAGTAATTTCTCACAGCGAAAGCAATTTTACTATGGTAAAATTGGATTTACATGGTGTACTTCAATCCATCTAGTAAATTAGACTAGATGATCAATTTTTTGGTGATAACAAATTTCCCCCAACATACGAGTGTTAAGAGAAAAACGTATGAACGAAGTACGTTGTAAAGACACAATCACTAGACAACACAGGGGAGTCAGAGAGAGAGAGAGAGAGAGAGAGAGAGAGCCCAATAAAGATGAATTTAAAGAGGATAGGTACAGAGGGGGTGAGACTAATGCATTTATCCTTTTATGTTGTGGTAGTAGACCTCAATGAGGCGGGGGAGGCATACCCATACCCGCCGAGATAACTTAGTACAAAAATAATGGTTCGCACAGAAATATAAAACTGAGCAATGAAGTACATATTGAATGGTACATGACATGCTGGCGTAACAGAGCCAAAAAATAATACAATGTGTCCCATATACATAATGCACCTGAAAAAACATGAGCCGGGACTGAATACAATAATATCTAAGTAAATGAGATACAAAGCCCCTTCCCTCAAAAAATGGGTTGGATGGAGAGTAGAACAACTGAAGAAGCCCTGCTGAACAAGGAATGGCTCTGCAAAAGTGAATGGATCATCCAGAGGAGACATGCATGCTGTGAACACTGCGATCAGTAAGAACCAAACCCATCAACTCTGCAGAACTGCATCTGAGGTTGTAGCATAATAGGTATGCATCTTGGCATGTGGGGGGCTACCTGAAGGGCCACCCCCTCATTAGGTACAAAACATCTCACATGCACCCGGGAATCACTGGTACAATTTGATGCATCACTGGACCATCAAGTGTATGAATCACGAACATGAAACAACCAAGTCAAAGGGAAATAATGAGTCATTATTATCAATCCAAAGTGTTGAATAAAAATGGAAGTTGGAACCGAGATACATCGCCCTCTAAGCTGTTCTTTTGGAATAAATGAGCTGATGTCAACATAATAGGGCCCGTGATAGATGAGGCAATGAGGCTCCTCAACTAAAGCACGAGGGAAAATAGTGATGTGACGGATGGACTGACACTAGGGATAATGGGGGAAAAGTGGGACTGAGGGACAAATAAATTACTTCCCTTCTTGGAGCATAAAGTGCATGGTTGACCTGGCAGCAACTGACTCAATAATGGGACATGAAATAGACTCCAAGAATGCAAGGTTGACTCATTACGGATGCTCTGAACAAGGGTGACTTGATGATGCTGCCACACAGGCTAGGCCCATTGGGGACCATCAAGACATGAGTCAATGATGGTTACTCATGATGAAAATCAACATATGGTACGACAAGTATTAAGAGAAGGTGGACCTCAAAGTACAAGTGTCGCTTTATGACGAACTTCGATTTTGAGAGGCGACGAAGTGACCTTTCTTGGAAAAATGACTTTCTCGTGAAGTTTCAAATAATCAAATGAAGTGATGCAACGTACCTATGTGCATGACATAAATAAACACGTGAAAATGAACGGGAAATTCTATGGGTAAAATTTGTTGAGGTAAAGTGTATTAAGAGAATTGGGAAGGAGTTGGCCTTCGAAATCCTCTAGGAGATATGACTCCTTACCTAAGTCCTTATGAATGATATAAGTTCCTACCAATAATGATTTGAAATTCCCATGCCCCAAGCTATCATGGGCCTGGTCATACACCAGAACAAGATCACCTTTTTGAAAGGCACGAGGGTTGACTTTTCAGTCATATTGAGCTTTGGTGCCATTTTTTGCCACTTCAATGGTTTGCAAAGCAAAACGATGGTCTTCAGAGGCACGTTCAAGCATGACAAGTCTTTGTTCTAATGGTTGGGTGTCAGGGAGAAGTTTGACAATTAGGTGGAGGAAAGGGATCTCATATTTGATTGGTAAGACTCCCTCCTCGCCAAAGACAAGATGGAAAGGAGTAAACCCAGTGGAAATTTTAACAAAAGTTATATAGGCCCATAAAGTTGGGAAGAGCATAAGGTGTCAATTAGTCTTGTACTTATTCACCATCCGCTGAAGCATCATCTTGAGAATCTTGTTGACTTCTTCAACTTGTCCATTACGTTGGGGGTAATAAGATGATGAATATTGGTGCTGGAAGCCGAACAGTGAGGATAGTTCACGCCATACCTCATCTTCAAAATGTCGGCCATGGTTAGAGACCAATTGTTTCGGAACCCCAAATTGAGTGATAACATGGTTAAAAAAGAAAAGGGTTGCGGTAGCCGCCATGTTATTGAACATTGGCATGGCCTCAGCCCATTTGGTAAAATAATCGACCACCATGATAATATACTTATGGTTATTAACAAATGATGGTCAACACTCCATAAAGTCAATGGCCTATTTACATAAAGGACCAGCAATGATGAAAGGATGGAGGGGAGCTGGTGGGGCTCTTTCCTTTGGGGAAAAATGTTGACAGTTGGAGCAATGTTTGACTGCCTCAATGCAATCACTGAAGAGAGACGGCCAAAAGTAACCAGTGTGCATGAATTTCTGGGCAGTAGCCATACTCGAAAGGTGACCACCACAAGCACCACTGTGACAGAGATTTAGAACTTTCTCTGCTTCAGGATGGCTGAGATAATGATGAAGGATAGAATCCATACTATGACAATAAAGGTTGTCATGCGAGGGGCCTGGTATCGAATCTGTCGTCGATCATCACGAGTAAGATGGGGAGAAAAAGTTTGGGTTCACAAATATGTGAGAATATCTTTGTACCAAGGATCGTCTGATGTGATGAAAAACAAGTGTTCATCCGAGAGCTTGTCGTTAATCGATAGATCACATGCGCCAGTGGGTAATTCAGAAATGACTTTGGCAAGGGCCAAACCTTTCTTACTTTTAGGTGTAACAAACTTGAGATTGAATTCCTGGAGGATGACGATCCAACATTCATATTTCCCATTGATGATCCATCGACTCAATAGGAAAGTCATGGGGTTGGAGTTTGTTACGACCCTAGTGGAATGCGTGAGGATATAGTGACAAACCTTTTGGATTGCGAACATGATAGCCAACACCAACTTCTCTTCATGGGAGTAGTTTAGAGGGGGACCTACTAAGTTCTTATTGACATAATAGATAAAATGCTCATTCTGATCCTCATCTTCTTGAATAAGGAACCCAACGACCGAATGGGCAAAAGCTGAGATGTATAAGATGAAGTCCTTGGTGAAGTCAAGGGGACTGATCAAGGGTGCAGAGGTGAGAGCATGCTTCAGGGCATCAAAACACTATTGAGCATGGTCATCCCAAACGAATGGAATGGTGGAGCGAAGGAGTCTGAGAAACACATATGCAGTGGTCGCATAGTCAGGTATGAACCTACGAAGGAAGTTGGCTTTGCCTTGAAGGATTCATAACTAGCACAAGGTATGGGGAGGTGGTAGTTCAAGGATGTCTTGAACTTTCAAGGGGTCAAGAGTGATACCATATTTTGACACAATGAAGCCTAACAGGCAGCCGAGAGGAACACAAAAGACACATTTCAATGGATTAAGATGAATTTTATACTTGCGACATCAGAGAAAAATGGTGCGCAAATCATGAATATGTTGCGACCAAGACCTAGAACGAGCAGTGAGATCGTCAAGGTAAGCAAGGATAAGGTGCACCAAGTCATGAAATCAGTATGACATGGCTCACTAAAATGTGGCTCCAACATTTTTTAAGTCGAATGGCATGACCTGATATGCAAAGGTTCCCCACACACTAATGAACATTGTCTTTAACTAATTGGCACGATGGATACTGATCTGGTTGTACTCGAAGAATCCATCCATAAAGGATAGGACCTCGTGCCCCTCACACTCAGCAATGATCTGGTCAATAAAGGGTGTGGGAAAGTTTTCTTTGGGACAAGCTTTGTTCAGGTTGCAAAAATTTGTGTAGACACGAATGGTGCCTTGCTTCTTGAGAATAGGAACCGGGTTGGATACCCATTTGGTATACTCAATGGGATAGATGAAATCAACCTGCTTGATCTTGCCGATTTCAGCTTTTATGGCCTCACGTCAAGAAGGGTGGATGGGTCTCAACTTCTGGTGGATAAGAGTGGCATCGGGCCATGTGTTGACATGGTGTTCAACAATGGCGAGATCAAGTCAGGCATCTGAGAATAGGACCAGGTGAAAACATCACAGAATTCTTTGAAGAGCTTGGTGTAAGCTTCACTTTCTTCTGGGGTGCATTGTTCCCCCAAGGTAATGTTTTCTTCTACCCTTGGTTTATCTAAAATGTTAATTTTGACAGTAGGAGAGGTGTTAGCCATGTTCCCTTCTTCGAAGGCATTTGGGGTAAGTATGTGTTTCTGAAGCCAATCGACTTCACCGTGGATGAAGTCTTTTGATTCCACATCATACAGATCATGGGACTTATATGGAAAGAAGTATGCACGATGGTGCATATCATCCCAAGGGTAATCAGGGGTATACATAGCTTTCCTCATTGGAATGGAAGATGGGAAAATGGGAGGAAAACTGGCTAAATGATGTGGCGGCATTACCTAGTGCATCAACCTGAGAAAGAAGGTTCACATATGCATCATATTTGATGGTAGATGATAGGATAGTAGATGGAGGATCTACGAATGTTGAGACTTGGGATCCTGTCAAAGGAGGCTCGATAGAAGCACATGCCAAAACCTTAGAGAGGTTTGTCAGCGAGGAACTCAAGGATGACGCTTGTAACATGCAAATGCTCATAGAGTTAAGCTCTGAGATGGGAGGGGGAGGATAAGGGAAAGCACCCAACAATGAGGAATATTTATAGACTCGGGGAGAAACACCGGTGGGAGGAGTTGAATATTGTTTATCTGACATTAACGAGATAATCGAATGAGGGTAGGTCATGAATCCTGGCTCATAGTAAGTCAACTAATCAATGGTAACGATCTTCCCTTCATGGGGGATGCACATCTTGTGGAAAACTGCAGATGTGACAGCTGACATGGCATATGTGTAACTACGACCTAAGAGAATGTTGTAATCCAAAGGGGAATCAATGACTTCAATGTCGACATCGACAGTCTTTCCCGTAAGAGTCACTGGAAAGTTGTGGTACATGCCAAGGGGCTAGGAGGAGTGTCCATCACAAGCATGCAGAGTGATGGTGGAGGGGGACAACTCAAGTGACTTAAGTTATTTCCAAATAGCAGTCGACATCACACAGGTGGATGTGCCTTCATCAATAATGCATCGAGAGATGATGGCATTACGAACTCTAACTAGTATCTGGAAAGAAACAGATGGAGGCAATGGGGGATGCTCTGATGTATCAACTGGGAAGACAATCAAGCGATCGTCAGAAGGATCCACTGCACCCAAGGCAGTTAGTAGAGCTTTCCTTTAATATGGTCATGACTGGAGGACTTCCAGCGTCGACATGGCAGCAGGTGATTGCGCCAAGTTGTTTACTATACTGTATCTATGGGCAACTCTATTAGAAGCCACATTATGGCGTAATGGTCCCTTTGGGATCTTAGTAATGGCATTAAATTTAGGTTGAGAGATCTGTAAAGGACCATTTGGTGTTGGAAGAGGCTCACTAGATACTTTAGTTTTAGACTCGGTGGTAGATGAAGTCAAGGACTTGTCATATTGATGCAACCAAATTTGTAGGTTGATATTGGAGGGGTTAAGCTCATCAGAGTTCATCAGAAGGATCTGGTAGTCACCAGGACTAGAAGGTTGGGGCGGGTGGGATGCTTGACCTGGTTGAGGTTGAGTAGCAATAAATCCTTGCTGACAAAAAGGATTTCTAAGCATTGTCTATTGAGATGGTGCGAGATTTTGAGGCGATTGTTGACCTCTAGAAGCTGCTTGAGATTCCCACATTTGGCACATCTGGGATAAGAGTGGACACTCATGTGTATAATGGCCATGTGCACCACAACATGCACAAGTCTTGTTTGCATGAATAGTATTGTTCTTCTTGGGTTAATTGTCGTGTTGCTGGTTGTTGTTGTTAGGATGGATCCACTAGGGTTGACTAGGTTGATTACCTTGATTACATTGGTTACCCTTCTTACCCTTCCCCTTATTCTTTTTCTTCGATTTTTTGGGATTGGTAGAACTCTATTGTTCTAAAACATGACCCTGAAGGGGCAGTCGCTGTTAGGGCTCATGATGCATGGGAGGTTGCGGAGCTAAACCTTGAGGGGTTGGATTGCTAGGCTATCCATAAGGAGGAGCAATAGTTTGGTAGATGGGTTGGGGTCCTCGACACACATTGCTAGCAAGAGGGGCATAAGTGTTGGAGGACCTCATGCCCCCTTGCAGGTAGCCATAACTCTGCTGAGTATATGCTGAAGAGTGTGAAAGGGATCCAATGATACCATCAGCGGTGTGACATTCCCTTGGTGCATCGAAAATTCTAGGATGAGGAAGGTCTGGAATGATGGTATAGACATAACCAGATTGTGCATAAATCAAATCATCTCTCATCGCAGTTTGGAGAGCTTCTTCCTTGGTCTGAAGAAAATGTGATGCGACATCTTTTCCAATGAGAGATAAAAGGCTCCTAAGAAACCAATCTAGATAGATATAGTCTTCAAAAGGTGGGGCATGACATGTGCTCCTCGTTTGATGCCATTCTTGAACATGGTCAGAAAGGTGAGTGGCAGAGGACTGATGGAATGTGGTCGATATCTCTATACCCATGTCGTACCAGAGAGTTAGCTGAAAATATGACAGGTTCGCTTTAGCACACGTCGTGAAAATGGAATGAGATGCAAAGGGATAGTCTACATACCATTTTGCAGTGTCTCGAGTGAGCGTGCATTGGAATAGCCAAAGACGAATGGAGCCATCAGTTATGGAGTTGGGAAAACACCACATGTGGAAGGATCGGATATAGTTGGTAGGATCCTCTTCATCATTACCCTCAAACTTTGGGATTTTTGAGGGAAGCTTAGTCGGCATAGAGGGTCAATCAACATCATGGTGTATGGGGTCGTTTATCTATTGGTTAAAATCTGGTAGGCTTAACCCGACCATAAAGGGGAGCATGGGGGTTACCGAAACGGTTCTGAAGTCTGTTCCACTTGATGTGACCATCGGTATAGAACTGGAGCCACCACTAGGTTAGGTTCCTGCACTAGTTGTGGGTCCAGACATGGGGAAAATATGCAGTGAAGGAGGCTCGAAATGAGATGAGGAATCATATGAACTAGGAGAAGAGTCAGCGTGGGGACTCGGAGGGCTATGAACTCGAACCCGACGGGGAGGGGTAATATGCCCAAGTAGAAACTGGGAGTGAAGGCCTAAAAGTCTCTGCAACAAACACCCTGGTGGCGAAATGGTGGTAGGACACACATGACATGGAAATGGTGAAAGGATATCAACAATATGCCTGTGTCTTGATGAGGGGAGATAAATTTATTATGTTAAGTCTTGGCTTGGTGGTGTAAACCAAGTGCCCTTCAGTTAAGTTGTGCTTGCGTTTGCCAATGTATTAATTGATTAAGCCCAGATCGTGTTTGTAAAAAAGAAAAAAACTTGCTGAAAATAAACTAAAATTAATAAGGGAAAATTAACATCAAAACAATTAACTAAACTCCGTCTAAATTGGGTTTGCGAACATTGTGCTGGTTGGTGGCTAAATTGATGGAAAATACACTGAAACAGTCAAGAGATCTAAATTTTGGTGTGACTGGGATCAAGTGACACTAAACTACTAGAAAGTGGTGCAACAACAACAAAAAACCCGAGAGGAAGATTACTGCAAAAAGATAGGGAGATGGGTGAAACACCCACGGAAATTGATAGGACCCTAAGGCAAATGACCAAACAAGTTTAAATGTGAAACTATGGATGGTAACAACCTATCTTAATAGATCTGATACAAAAGCATACAATTCTAGAAAATGTGGCTGAAAGCACTGTAGTAACTCAGACTACTCACTCAGCCAGACTCCTCCTACAAAGGTGGAAGCGTACTATAACCCCTAAGGGAGGCTAAATTCGACTTCAACGAGTAAATCAGATTGGATGAAGGCCTAAGAAGGATGAGATAGAGGTCAAACAACCAATCAGACAACTCTCTGCAAAACCCAAAAAAAAATCTGAGAAAAACCCTAAAACCGAGAAATCGAAGGTACTGACCTGTTTTCCAGTAGGGATCGCACTTTTTGGGCCAAAAATTGAGATTTATGCTCTGTGGATCTCGGTCAACAAATCTCAGAAAAATGTGTCGCCTTTGTCACGACTGGTTCTTGTGACTAGTGGAAAAGACCAAAAAGCTTGCGGAAGTCAGAAATTTAACAAGTCTAGGGTTAAAAAACCAGGAAACATTAAGAGAATTGGAAAAATAAGAAACCCTAAGTTGAAAACCGAAGGTCACCCAGGTTTCCGGATCTGAAGTATAAACCCAGTGGTGTCGCCAATTTTTTTGTAGTGTTTTCTTCGCAAAGATGTATGAAAAGAACCCACTTAAGATTGTGGATTGCAAACAATCTCAACAATATAAATGGCTTCTAAACATTCTAGATATATAACAACTGATAGAAACAAAACTCACCAAAGTCCGGATCTATGCCACAATGATAGTTAAATAGAAAAAAGAAAGAGTAATAACTCCAATAATCCAATGGAAACCAGATATGTAAAGAATAATTTTATTATAAGACTTGGGAAGTGAAAAAATAAATGTTACCAGTCCCCCTTTATGGGATGGATTCTTGGCTATCCTCAAATGTCTTCAACTTGTGTAGAGTCTCTCTACTCTATAATGTGTAAACCCAACAAAAATATGTTGTGTGAAAATGAAAATAATCATAGTTACAATAGTAAGTGCAATAATGAAAATAATCAAAAGTGAATAATGAATGGAAAACTCTTCTATTTATAACAAAATATTAAGTTATCCTAAAATAATGAACAATAATAAAATATTATTTATCATATTCTTGGAATAACCACCTGGAATATTTTATTGTATTTGTTTAGGAGGGAAAAAGTATTTAAACTTTTATTTAGAAATGATAAATAAATAAATGATTTATTTATCATCTCAAGGAATTAATTAAGGAATAATAAATAATTAAGGATTTATTTAATTATTCCTAAGGGATTTAGTCAAATTTGACAATGAATAATAATTAATTAGTGATTAATTAATTATTCTTAGGGAAAAATAAGATAATTAATGATTTATATGTTTATTTTTCATGATTGGTTCAAATATGACAAGGAATAATAATTGAACAACGGTTTAATTAATTATTCCTAGAAGAAAATCAAATAATAGTTATTTATTTAATTATTCTTCATGGGTTTAACTATAAATTACTTAACAAAGGTGATTTATTAAGTAATTTCTCACAATGAAGGCAATTTTACTATGGTAAAATTCACTTTACATGGTGTACTTCGATCCATCTAGTAAACTAGGCTAGATGATCAATTTTTTGGTGATAACATCTAGTGAGAAGAGAAAGTTTCTATCTCTAAAGAAAGACAAAGGAGGAAGTGTTACCTTTGGCAATAACACTCTAGCAAGAATAATGAGAAAAGGGAATGTTATTTAAGACAAGGGAAAGACAAAAGCTCAAAATACACTTTGTATTGATGGTTTTAAATATAATCTCTTAAGTGTTAGCCAAATGTGCGAACAAGGATATTAAATCTTATTTAATTCAGATGGTTGTGAAAAATAGAAGCAATATTCATATAAAACTATTGTGAAGGAAATTAAAACCTCAAGCAATGAATATGTATTAGATGGAGGGAAAGAAAATTGTCGCATGGGAAAAATGGATTGGTTATGGAATAGAAGACTATGTCATATCAGTTTTTATTAGCTTGTCAAGATAAGTAGAAAGGATGTTGTACAAGACATGACCATAATTTCTAAATTTAAGAATACTATTTGCAAGTCATGTCAATTTGGAAAACAATCATGAGTTGAGTTGAAGGAAAAGGAGAATTCAACATCAATGCCCTTACAACTCATTCATACAAATCTTTATGGACCACAAAAACTTAGTCTCCAAGAGGTAAAAGAAATTTCATGCTAATAATTGATGATTGTACTACAATGACACATGTTAGTTTGTTAAAATAAAATTTTGAAGCCTTTGATAGTTCAAGATCTTCAAAGAAAGAGTTGAAAATAAGTTGGACTTGTAAACTAAGTGCTTGATATTAGATAGACGAGGATAATTCACATATGATGGATTCTATATCCTTTGTGACAAACATGGGATTAAAATACAATTTTCAATAGATAGAACTCCTCAGCAAAATGGTGTGGTGGAAATACTAAAAGAGACTATTTAAGAAATGGCCAGATCATTACTTAATGAGTCAAAAGTGCCAAATACTTTTTGGAGAGAATTAGTTCAAACAATAGTCAACATTCTTAATAAGGCTCATATTATAGTAAACAACAACAAGACCCCCTAGGAAATATGGCATGCTATACCAACTTCAATAAAACATTTCAAAGTCTTTGGAAGTAAATGTTATATCAAAATAAATAGGACAACTTGGGAAAGCTTGATTCTAGAGTGGATGAAGGAATTATCCTTAGATATTCCTCAAGGAGTAAAAAGGGTATAAATGTTATAACAAAATAATTTGAAATATATTTGAAAACATTGAAGTGAGAATAGATGAGACACCTCTTCAGATAGGGATACAATAAAAACATGATAGATTATATGATCCAATCAACCATAAGCTCCAAGAGGATGACTTAGAATAGAAATAAGAACATGAGGAAGAGGAAGAAGAGATAGGAACACCACATCCATAGACTCCCTCAAGACATGTTCAAAAATTCCATCCATAAAACAAAATCCTTAGTAATATGGAGTCAAAGGTTCAAAGTAGAAATCAATTGATAAGCACACCTGTGCATGCCAAATTTTTCTTATTGTCCATGATAGAACCTAACAACTATCAAAGCCTATGAATATAAGCATTGGTTTAATGCTATGGAAGAAGAGATAAATTATATTAAGAAAAATCATACATGGAAAATTGTTCCTAAACCAAAATATAAGAATGTAATTGGTAGTAAGTTGGTCTTCAACAAAAAACTAAATGAGGATGGAAAGGTAGTAAGGAATAAGGCTAGATTAGTTTGCAAAAGATATGAACAAGTGGAAGGTTTTGATTTCAAAAAAACATTTTTTTCTCTTGTAACCATAAATGAAGCCATATGAATGTTTTTGGCATTCGGTTGTTTTAGAAAGACCGAAGTCTATTACATGGATGTCAAATAATCCTTTCTAAATCATGATTTAGAGGAAGAAGCATATGTTAAAAAAACAAAACTATTTTAGTTTTCCAATAATGAAAATGATGATTGTATATTAAAGAAAGAATTGTATGGTATAAAGAAATGTTTTAGGGCTTGGTAATTGACACTTGATAAAGATCTACAACAAAAAGGACTCAAAATAGGAACAACAAACATTAATATTTATATGAAAAAATATAATGAAATTTTGTTTATTATTGTGGTATATCTAGATGATATAATTTTTGGAAGTGATATTGATCTAATGATTCAAAAGTGTGCAATATAAATGCAAAAGGAATTTGATATGTCCATGCTCATAGAACTATAATTCTTCCTACTAAGGATTGAAAGTGACTGAATCAGAAAAGGGTATATTCATTTCTCAAACAAAGTAGCTAAAGGAAACATTAAAGAAATTTTGCATGGAAAATTGTTCTCCTGTTAGCACTCCCATGGTCACAAGATGCAAGATGAGTAAAGATGATGAATCCCCTAATGAAAATAAAAGTATGTATGGATCAATGATTGGAATTATACTCAATTTAAAAACATCCAGTTAAGACATAATGCAATCTATTGGTTTGGTTGGAAGGTTTAAATTTTCTCCAAAAGAGAGTCATGTTCTAGTTGTGAAAAGTGTCTTCAGATATTTGAAGAACACCCTAAACTTTGGCCTCTTGTATTCAAGAAGGAAAGAATTCACTTTAACAACATATACAGATCTTGAATAGGCAGGTAATGTGGATGATAAGAAAAGCATTAGTGGATGAGCATTATTCTTAGGAAATTGTCTAGTTTCATGGTTGAGCAAGAAACAAACTTCCATCTATCTATCCACACCTAAAGCAAAATACATTGAAACAACAACTTGTTGCAGTCAAGTTCTCTAGATAAAACAAAATTTGAAAGATATGAATGTAAATCATGATCAAACTATTCCCATTCTCTATGATAACTAAATTGTTATCAATATGTCCAACAACACCATTCTACACTCAAGGCTAAGTACATACCCATTTAATATGACTTTCCTAGAGAACAAGTACTTGATTAGAATGTAAAGTTAGAATGAATTTTTTCACAATAATAGTTTGCAAATATATTTACCAAACCACTAACTATAAAATATTTTGAATATCTTAGACAGATATTACGAGAGACCTCTCCTCCTTTTTCTTAGTAAAAGGAGCAGTATACAATTACATTTCACCATAACATTTATTTCTCACAAAGTGCATTGTAGAAGACGAAGTATAGTTCATATACAACACAATCATAGGGGGAGCAACTAGTTAATGTGAAAAGAGATAAGTTGTAGTCAAAAGGCCATATAAGCCTAAGGGGAGCAATCCCAAAAGAAAGAAGTAAAAGGAATCTCAAGCATAGCGGTAGTAGTCTCAAAAGTACAGTTATAGAAGAGGAAATGTTACATGTTGAAGGGCACAACCTTAATAGGGGAATCCAAGGTGTAGTCATAGATATAATTAAAATCCATCTTTGTTCATCAAAGGGGGAGAATATGAAAACATAAGGAAATATCACAGACATGGGGAGTCGTCATACCAAAGAATAACTCGCTATTTACAACATATTTAGTACTTTTCCATTGATGTCAAAGGGGGATAATTAAGCATACATAGTGAGAACTAACTAATTAATAGGACATGAAAAGAACCAGTAGATAGGGGGAGTTCACGAGTTCTCAACCGTAGTACATCATTGAATGGACTATGTCTAATGTTACCATCAATGAGAAAGGGGGTTATTATTGAAAAATATTTTGTCATTGATGTCAAAGCTAAGGATAACGATGAACAATATGTTGTCAATGATGTGAGGTGGATGCTTGCCCAAGCATGATCAAGAAGCAGAAGACCAAGCACAATGTAAGTTGTAGAGGAGGAAATTTGGTGCAAATATCAAATTTGCTAAAGCCTACGCAACTTTAGAAAGTGAATTTTGTAACAAGTCAAATCATTAGTCCAGATTGATTATAGACTCATTCCACTTGTTTTTTGTTTAACAGAAAGTGGGCATCCAAATTTCTAAATAATATCTAGGTATATGGGCATCTTGATATCCATTCAAACAACAAAGTGGCATGTTTTTAAATGACTTGAATTCAGTTTTAACATGATTTTCATGTAAAACCGAATTAGCGATATGCATGGGATTAACTAATATTCCTTTATTATACCATGACTATTTTAGCTAAAGCCTAATAAAAACGTATTAGATAGGTTCAACAATGGTAAGCATACTAAGCACCAGATGCTTTGTTGATCGAGTGTCCCAATACGATGTGATCATGGATCCAGTGTGATGTAGTAATAATGGGTCCCATACTGGGTACTGGGCACCAGATGATTTATTAACAATGTTCTTCATAAAATGGTTAATGATCCATTTTGACATGGTAGAGATATGATGTGGCATCACATGCATGTAGCTGAAATTTGTTTTTGGCCTTTTCTATGGCCAACTATACAATTTATGGATGAAAGGTGGCAGTAGAAGATCATGACACATGGAAGAGGCATGACATGGAAAGGATGGGTCCCTAATGGGTACCAAGATGAGAAACACTACATGATTTTATCTGGTATTTGGTAAGACAGAAAGTAGGCCCTCATTGCATATAATGGAAAATAATTTAAATAATTTGTTAGTTGATAGGAAAGGAGTATTGAGGTATTGAAGTGTTGAGGTATGGGGATGAATAATAGTGCATCGGATTCTAGTATGTGGAATTCCAGTATGAAGGTTGAGGTCACGACACATGGTCATGAGGACTTGATGGCTTAGCTGTGAAGCTGGTCAATGATTGAGTATATGGGAATCCATGTATTTTCAAGAGTATCCTCATTAAGAAGGGACATATATTATGGATTTGTTGGAGCAATTGTTTGCATTATGGTCGTGGCATTTGGTCACAGTACATGCTTCGTCGTTTATCCTATAGGGATAACTAGTTATGAAAATTTAGCATTCAAATAATCCTGATATCTCTTTGTCCCCTAGTATTTGGATTTGGGATGCCAAATTGATTAATTCATGGTTTTAGTCCAAGGTTTTTGTGTGTCTCATATTAGTAGCCCTAGATGGGGCTCGAAGACTTCCTGTAAGATCTAATCAAGTTACTTTAGTTTTTTGTCAACCTTAACTAAGTCATTGTTGGCCCTTATTGGATATGTGTTATAAATAACTCAAACATGAAACATATGGTGTGATGTATGGTGATCTAATGAACTAATCTAAAACATATTAAAAGGGTGGAGCATAATTATGTTCAAGGTTGAAGTTTGAGGAGGCTGTGTAGAGTAAAGATATCCTATCTGAAAATCCAAGCTCATACAAGGGTGAGTTTGGAGGCATGAAGTAGTCCATAGTGTCTAGTTAAAAGAGTATTGCAGTAAGTAAAGGGGAGAATTCTTCAATACGGGATCAATGTAATATACCAAAAATAGCCAGCACAATGTACAAATTTGTGTAGAACAAATTAAATACAATGTGTGCAGAATTGTGAAGATCAGAACAAAATAATTACAAAGCAACAGAGGGGATTGGTGTCTCTTGTAGGTAGGCACCTACATATTGATGTAACAATAGGTTGGATATTGCAATCTAATGCAACAAGTAGGTCGATGCCTAAAATATGTTTCATATAATGAAATTTTGTGGTTTTCTTCCATAATGGTTCCCACATATATCTTTTGTTACTTGGTGAGCTTATGATATTGATGCTTTACGATATTTGAATTCCTTTAAATAAGTAAATATTGTCACTATATTTTTTCACCACCCCCCCCCCCCAATCCTCCGCATCATAGTATAATTTTGAACATTAATGGAGGAAAGCAGGAAAGGATGGTGAGGAAAGGATGTATACATTCATCAAGTCCTACATTTGTCCTATATAAATTTCTAACTAGGAAGAGGAGTCCAATTAATCGTAATAAACACTCAATGTATGGCTACCACTCTAATCACAGTTATTAAAGGTTATCTCAACACCTATCACAATGTACAATTTGTGAACAATCCACCATTAGGGATGTTCTATCATTGCACACAAATAACAAATCTTGCATATCACCCACACACATAAAATTGCTTTCTTTGTGAAGTTAAGAGAATTGAAAATAAAAAACACTTTCTCTTAGAATGTCTTACATACAATCACATTACATCACAATTTGAAAATGTTTATTACAATGTCAAACTTCATAATATTTTAATTCATCAAAATTATTATAATTTAGATTTTTTTTTTTAATCTCAATATAAATATCAAAAAAACAGTAAATCAAAACATAATAATAAAAAATGGCTCAATTAAAAAAATACAAATAATAAATAGAAATGATAAGTCAAGTCAATTCAATTTATTATATTGTATTTTTGTTTTCATTAAAAAAATTACAAATAATTTTTTCTAGGAACAAATCATAATGTGCATATCACATTAATATAGTTTAAAATAATAATAATTCATATCATAACTACGATATGTCAGAATATATAATTAATAAACATATAAAAACTTAATTAACTTTATTAATAAATTTATAATTAAAAGTAAAAAAAATCTAGAAATGTTAAATATGGATAATGTAAATAATAGTTATAAATTATTTACCATATAAATTAAAACCATTATAGATCCATTTTAAGTATGGATCTAACATGAGCTGGGAGGTATCAAATATCAAATTTATTCACGTGTGCAAAATACAATGTGTTATTTTTCATTGTTTAAATTGTATTTTGGAATGCTAAATAGAGAATATATAAGGCCATATAAAAAAGTTTAACCATAAAAATCCTTTTTTTTCTATATATAGAAATATATGAAGTTGATATCTACATAGATTAGTTAACATAGATCTTCAAATAGTTTATTGAAATCTCTCCTTCAAATATTTTTGAAAAGTATAAAATTTAAACATTTTATTCAGACATTTTTTTTACTTCTAATTACTTTACAACATATTCATTTTTTGTAATTATAGTCGACATTATTTTTCTATTTAGAATATACTTTTTATTTTTATTTTTATTTTAAAGCGGTACATAAACGCATCTTCTCATACTGGATTGTAAGAGCCAAAATTCCATATAAAAAACATTTATGTTTACAATAAAAAAAATTTGCATCTTGAAAAATTGATCTTTCTAAACGCTAATAAATCTAAAATTAAAATAAATCTATATTAATTTTAATAAATCTTTACCACCCTATTATTATCATTCATAAAAATCTTTAAATAATATAAACTTGTTAGCATAATGTTAAAATTATTCAAAATGAAAATCAGTTGGAATGGTTAAGCTTACTCATACATTTAATCAATAATTTTTCGAGATAGATTCATGAATTATTTTCTTTTTGTCTCTGGATTGTTAAACTCTGGCAACAGATTGGTTGTAGAAGTTGACTATTTAACATTGGTCTATCGTTAGTTATGAGGTGTAGATTACTTGTTGGGTTTTGTTTTGAGTAGCAAATCAGTTTGAATGGTTAATCTTAATTATACTTTTTGCCAACAAAATGGATTCCATAGATTTTTGTTTAGTGTTGAATTTTAGTTGTATGTTAATTGTAAAAATTGAATATATAAGATAGGTTTATAAATAGTTATGAAGGGTAGATTACTTGATTTGAGTGAAATTTAATTTTTATAAAATTATAGAATAATAAATTCAAACTATCTCAACGAAAACATAAAAAACATTCAACTAAATTGAACTTTACACAATCCCAATAATAACATTGTATTAAAAAATAATAAATCATTTTTTAATCCAATAAATAAATTGAAGCACGTCTAAACTCAACCTAGACTCAGCTGTCGTCACACGTGTAACCTAGACTAAGTTGTCTTCAGAAGACGTTCAAGGAAAGTAATCCCAACTTGCTAACTCGTTAACACCTGTTCCGTTTGGGTCGTCACCATTCGTATAGTACAATGACTAAACTCCTCCCACGGACTGACTTTTCCCTCACCTGAAACCCTTGAACGCAACCGATGACTACCTTCGGCAACGCCGCCTGTGTAAGGCTCTCCATATAAATTTGACGACAACATAGGGAGGACTCACATATTTCTCAGTAGTGGCAGAGGACTCATATCAAACTAATAATGGGACGCAAGGTCTGCTGTAGCGATCACAAAGGGAACAGGAGAGGGCCCTGGACGGCCGAAGAGGACCAGAAGCTCATCAATTACATTCAGCGCCATGGCCCTTCCAATTGGCGCACTCTTCCCAAGCTTGCAGGTATTTTCTCGTTTCTATTGTATTGAATTTTGGTGTTTGGAATGGATTTACTCGTGTTATTAGAAATTTTTCAACCCTTTTAATTAGTAATTTTCCCAGTGCTACCCATGACCTGACCAGAGATGTTTTGTGTGTTACAGGATTATCCAGATGTGGAAAAAGCTGTAGGCTGAGATGGGCAAATTACTTGCGACCTGACATCAACTGTGGAGCGTTCTCCATGGATGAGGATCTCATCATCATTCGACTGCATGCAATGCTCGGAAACAAGTAATATCTTAATCTTATGTTGCCTGGTCTCTCATTAGATGCTTTTCATGGCACTATTTTAGGTAGTTAATAGTTTCTAAGTTTAACAGTTTAAACACGGCCCAAGACAAATAAGGGACGAGGTTCGTATAAACAGTTTTTAACCATATTTTTCAGAGGTCGGCTGAAACCGTGCAAGTGCATAAATAGCATAAAATGTTTTATCATGTTCAACATAAATCCAGGAAAGAAGTGATGATGTGCAGTTATATAAACCATATATATGCATTGGTTTGGGACATTGACTCTGCCATTTAGTACTTTGGCTTATTACTTTGTACATTGTAACTTAGGGTGAAGGTGGATAATTGTGCATTTGGTTGAATTGTGAAGTGAGTAATTTAATTATTTGCTATAGAAATCTATACCATTATAATTTGTTTTCGCTGCGTTTTTATTATGAAATAGTACTGTAGTTCTTTATCATTATGATTTGTTTTGTTGTATTTGATCATTATGATTTGTTTTGTTGTATGTGATCAAGAATAGGGATTGTAGGGTAGTTTAGTGTATGTTATTCAAGTTAGAAATTGTGTTAATAGAAAAATTGTGTAAATTAATTTAGAATCAGTTTGTCAAACTTGAGCTTGAGTTGTAATTATGCCAATTGGCATGTTTATTTCCAAATAGACTTTGTAGAATTTTAATCTAATTATCAATAATTAATAGGTGGCTAGTAAAGATTCAACTTCCATAAAATATTTAGAATATTCTTAATACTATATGTAAATTAAAGGTTGACATTGATTTATGTCTTTTAAATAAATTCATTAATTAAAAAAAATGCCATATGAAATGAGTTATGGTTCTTTGGGCATGTGGTATTCATAAACCACGGTATTGGCCCATGGTACTATAACAAAGTGTATTTACATATAAAGAAACTCCATGATAGAGTGGGTTGAATCTCCATGGTTAAGAATCTTGTTATATTTATCTTTAAAATGTGCCTATGTTTAACTTAGGTAATAATTATTTTGATCATTAACTATAATAATAATTATTTTATTATCATTAATTAATAGGTGGATTGTAAAGATTTAACTTCCATAAAATATTTAGAATATTCATAATACTATTCACAAATTAAAAGATGACATTTATTTATGTCTTTTAAATAAATTCATTAAGTAAAAAAAATGTCATGTGAACAAATACCATATGAAATGAGTTATGGTTTTTTGGGCATGTGGCATTCATAAACCATGGTAGTGGCCCATGGTATTATAACAAATTCTATTTACATATAAAGAAACTCCATGATAGAGCTGGGCTAAATCTCCATGGTTAAGAATCTTGTTATATATTTCTTTAAAATGTACCTACGTTTAACTTATGTAATAATTACTTTGATCATTAACAATAATAATTATTATTTTAAATAAAGTTGTAATTTAGTTAATTCTTATTATTTATTTATTTTAGCGTGTTTTGATGCTTATTATCAATTGATGCCTATGGGCATTTACCAACCATTATAGGAATTTTGAAAATATAGGAGGAAAAATAGAAATCTAAAATAGGTATCTATGAAAATTTGAAATAGGTATATGTTAATCACAAAGTTTCTTGTAGAGTATATTCCTATTTATTCTTCAAATGTAAACATTATAACTTGCATTATGTTGGGTATACGACCAAAGTCCCACATTGACTAGAAGTGGGGAGGATCATGGGTATATAAGGATGGACAAATATCTCCATTGGTATGAGGCCTTTTGGGGTAAAGCCCAAAAACAAATCCATGAGGGCTTAGGCCCAAAGTGGACAATATCATACCATTGTGGAGATATGTGGTGTCCACAAGTCCTTACAAGTGGTATCAGAGCCAAGTTCAAAGTTAGCCAAGTGGATGAATCCTCGGAATGCAGAACGAAGGTGGTGAGCCCCGGTAATATCACAATGGGATCCGTGGATGAGCTCAGTTAGAGCAAGCTCTCGAGGCAGGTGGTGTTCCATGTAAGGCGTGTGCTTCCAACGCATTGGAGTGGAGAATCCTGGTTGGTAGAGAGTGGATGGATGGATAATCGTTTGAGGGGAGGCTCGATGGTCCTTTGTTCGAGGGGAGGATTGTTGGGTATACGACCAAAGTCCCACATTGACTAGAAGTGGGGAGGATCATGGGTATATAAGGATGGACAAATATCTCCATTGGTATGAGGCCTTTTGGGGTAAAGCCCAAAAACAAATCCATGAGGGCTTAGGCCCAAAGTGGACAATATCATACCATTGTGGAGATATGTGGTGTCCACAGAGTCCTTACACATTAGTCAATGCTAAACTAATAGTGGTCAATAGGAAAATCAATTGCTATAGTTATACCATGGACTAATAAATTTATATATGAAGTGGAGAAATTAATAGCAGACTTAGGCACAAGGACTTGCATAAATTTTGGTGGGTATTAACGAGTTATTTCTATCAATTTTTTATGCAAAGACATACTTAAATTATTGTGGGTAATAACTAATTGTAAATATATTATTTAACATTCAAGGCTTCTAATTTTGTATGGTTTTCTTGTAAAGCCTACGAAAAATTATCACTAGACAAATATATAAAAATAATGGCATGAATATTGCAAATGTATCAAGAAATTATTCTAGGAAATATGAGAGAGTTATCCACATGGCATTGTATTGTACAAATACCACTATAATATTTTCAATTCATGGTTCAATCAAATGTTCGGAAAATATTTTTTTAATGATATTGAAAAATAAATATTTATTTTTTAACTTGTGTTGGTTAACGTTGAAATAATAAGGGATTATATATGTAGTGGGTGGTGAGGAAAATAAGGTTTCCACTTCGAAAGGAGCCTTTGAGAGGGATTAGAGATAGATTAGAGTGCTAGACATGTCTAAATTCTTATAGATAGATCAAAGCACTGCGAGGTCCACAAAATTAAGGTTCAATGGATTCCTTAATATTTCCATCCATCATTGGAGACTAGCTGACATGCACAAGCATACAATCATACTCCACAGTTCGAAACGAACTAACTTCACAATCTGATCCATTTGCAAGGATGTTGGAAGATATTGTTTCCGACATTAGGCTTGATGATTGGGTGATGTTCAGGACCACATGTGGCTATACTCTTCAGGTGTCTTTGAACAAATATGATTTCAGTGGAGGTTTTTCTTATAGGGATTTATTTGAATTTTATCCCTGTTATGAACCTTCCTTTGAAGGAGGGTTTTCAAAAGACTTCAAATTTTCTTCAGTAGGATAAAATTAGCCACTTCATGCCAAACTTAAGGGGTTTTAGGGCCAAAAGAGTTTGAGGTGAGATTTCCTTTCGGTGGTTTCATTAGCATCACTCAGTCTCTGGATCTGACCCTTTCATATGTTAGTGGTTCTTCCAAAAAACAAGTTGTGGGTCAAGACCCTTTTGGACCTACTGAAGCAGTTGCAGCTTCAACGTATCTCATGGAGTTGAGCCCTCGGGGGAAAACCCCAAAGAAGTTACTTGATCATTGTTTTACTGCGTGGGGCTCGAAGTGACATAAATATCATGCATCAAGGAAAAGAAAGGAAAGACCTCAATGTGTTTTGGTATTGATATCGAGATGAATAACTTTCTTCAGATGGAAGAATTGGTGTTGATAGGGCATGTGAGGGGAAGGACGTTTAGCACAAAACCCCTTTTGGAGTGGGTCTCAAATAAATTGGCGGGATTTATAAATCCCCTCCCAAAGTTCTACACTCTAATAAGGGGATGGTTCACTTTTTCTTTCTCTTTGGTTGAAGCGGTCTATTTTGTTATGTAGAATACATGGTCTATTGACTCTACTCTAATATTACTCAGAAATTGGTCCCCCCTTTTTTATACCAAAAATGAATGTTTGGATCAGGTCCCTATTTGGCTTCAAATTCCCAAGATTCCAATGCAGTATTGAAAGTGTGAAGCATTTAATATCATTGGTAACAAGTTGAGGGTGTTTTTGGATGTAGATATGTCATTTCAGGAGACCAAGGAGATGAGGATAGCTAGGGTTTTAGTAAATTTGGATGTCTGTGTTAGCCTATGGGGAGAGACTGAATTGAGGAACAAGGGTATCTCTTATGTTCAAAAACTAGACTAGTAAGGCATTCCCTTTAGATGTCGTGAGTGTTATAAACATGACCATAACGTCTCTGAATAGAATCTTCCTTTTCGGGGAAAGCAGGGAGACAATGGTTCTTCTCCTTTTAAGTAGAGGGTATTCAAAGGAGTACAGATCCCTTGGTGGGTTTGTTGGAGACTCAAAGTGTGGATGTGGGACAAGTTTATTTTGATAGAAAGATCACAACTCTATCTATTTCTTAGGGGGTGGAATTTTGGCAGCGTATGACAACGACAAGGGATTAGATGATAGTTTGAATATTTAAGTGCATCCTACTAAGACTTTGGCTCTAGGTACCTTCTTTCTGCCCTTATCCTTTCTCATATGGTAATTCATTTTCTATTTTTGGGAAGGATTGGGTCAAATCTGTGCAAGACCTACCTGTGACATCTCGAATTCTCACTTATTCTTGTTCTAAACTTGATCTAGTCATTTGTCCTTACGTTTTGGGAGGGAACTCGCTCCCCCTTCGATTATTTCTATCATTAAAGATCACTTTTTGGTTTCTATAGATATTTAATCCTAATATAATTTCCAACCATGGGCATCAACCTCATATTTGATTGGTTTAACAACCCTGGATTGATTTTCTATGTAAATAAATTAAACCAAGGTCATGGGACACACATTCTAAGATAAATGGAGGGGGGAACATTATAGTGGGCATCACTTGTGTTTTATTATTGGCTATGAAAATTGAAAATGTAATTGGCAAAGGAAAAATGCAATAAATGATAATTTAATATGTGAACTAAAGGAAAATAGGAGAAAAGGGAGATTAAGATACACAAATATGCATGCAAGGGAAAAATGAAGGAAAATGAAAGGAATAGGAAACAAAAAGGAAAGAGAGGACATTATATGCCTATCTTAGTTACTCTTGCTACTCTTAGTCACTCATGCACTCTTACAAAGTTCAAGCATTCTTGGAACATTATAGCATTCACTTGGACATTGAGGCATTCTCACTCAGACTTGGAGAGAGAAATCACTTGGACAAAAGCAAGCAAGCAAAGGAATTCATGGGAAGCGAAAGAGAAGGCTGGAAAAGTAGTTTCATTAAGAGAATATTTCTGGTAACAGGTTGCATGTGTGGTTTCATTACTAATATTTGAAATCATGGTACATGCATTTGGTTATTTGATTGCGTTTTTGTCATTGGCATGGGATTTTCCAAGATTGATAGTGGTTTCAGCCCTGTCTTGCCATTTCTTAGATAGCCATGGTGTAGTGGGTCCCCCATTGTGATTAAGATTTGGATGGTTGGTAGACTTTGGATTCTCGTCATATGGTATCACGAAAAATTCCCAAGGGTCAAGGGTGGAGATGGGCTTTCTCCTAGAACTCTTGACAAATGGGTGGAGACAGGGAAAATCCTCTAGGTATAGTGAAGAAATCGGAGGCATCCAAGTGATGGGCCCCATCAATAGGTATATTTTGAAGCCAACACTGATATCCTCCATCCCATAAACTCTTTATTTTCTCCACATTAATTTACATTTTTTCTATAATGTGCTTAGTAGGAAGACTAAAGGGTGTTTGTCATACTTCGTGACTTAATGTGGTTTATGTGCGGGCAAGAGAGCATTTTTTCAATAAACTTATGATGCAAAGGAACGTTGGAGATAGTTAGAGGGAATTGAGGAGCATTTTCCCCTGCATTTACTCTCCTATGACTCAAAGTGATCCCTAGAGTCACTCATCTGCACTCATCTTTAGCTCAACATCTATTGACATCTGAGGAACTCAAGTGCATGAGAGGATCTAAGGGAACTAGATCCACTAATTTCAAGATTTTGGAAGGAAGAAATCCTCCTCTGAAGGGAGCTGCCCCTTAGCCACTTTTTTATAAATAAACAGACCTAAGGGCTCATTAGGATTTGAACTTTTAGGAGTTAAGAAGAGCTATTGAAGGCCAAGAACTTGAGACTGTTATTTCCATATTAATATGATGTATTTGAACTCCATTTTCTTCCAATGAAAGGTTCATTGTTAATCTACATATGAGTAAACTTTGGAATTTTGAAAACCTTGGGTTTGGTCCCAATCCAGAGGCTTTAATCCCTCTCATGTACTTTTCCTTTATCCTTGTTTAAGTTGTTGTATTTCTTTCCCTTTTTAGGTAGAAATTAGAATGCAAACGTTGTGGTTATAGGCCTGATCACCACCTACCTTGTGGGAAGTGTGGTTGAATAGTCTACAACAATAAGCCAAAAATATTTGTTTGTGTTTCTTTGGAATTTTGGCTTTGGATGGTAATTATCTTGCATGCTTTGTTTATACATCTTATTAGTTAATATCATGTCTCAACAAATGGATTAGATGCATGTTGTAGGGTAGAATAGTTCTTGATGAAATAAAATTCAACTCATCCATTCCACTTTGGTTTATTTTTTTGTAGTTTGATCATTAGATGTATGTTCTTCCTAAGAGAAAAACAAGTTGATTGTTAGTCTGAAAGGACTGTTAGTGACTTGCAGAGGTTGGCAGATTCATCATACATCCACTTTTTTATTACCATCCTCCTCTTGGACATCTCATATTGCTTTCCATTTCTGCCACTGAGATCATCTTTTAAGGGTCAATGAAGGACAACATGGGTATGCATTTTTGTTCAATATGGGCCTCTAAGGGGTGCTCAGATTGGAAATAAGGTATCACACATCATTCATACACCCTCTTCCAACTTCCTCCACTTTCAAAACACCTTCCTTACCCTCAGAGAGCTCTCAGACCCAATCCTGTAGCAAAACACGACAATCCTATAACAAAATAGGGTATCTTGTAGCACTGCCTAAACTTGGCAAAATTTTCTCTAAGATATTGATTTTTACATTTTAGGATTGAACAATGACCTCCACGCTTTGAATCCATGATTGATAAGAGCCAAGGACCACTCAAGACCCATCCTTTCGTCACTGTAACAAAACAATAATTAGGATTAGGAGGCAAATTTTCACATTTGAATAACAATGAGTATTCTTTCATGAAATGAGTAAGGATCCTACTGCTAAAGCTAAAGCTATCTTACATTCAGTAATATGAAAGGAAACTCTTGAATGAAAATAGAATATACCTATTTTATAAAAGTTACACTCTTGGATTTCCTAGTTATGTGTTGTAGATTAAATTTCTAGTTCCAAAGCAATTTGCAAATATATTAATGATTTACATTTTGCAAGTAGAGTGTTGACTTGTTTGGTTTACAAGAAGCGTATCATGGTTCATTTCTAAAATGAGTGTAGTATTTTTCCTTCCTGCAGATACAATTAGTCTTTACATTTAGTGAATTGCAATTTTATTTCTGCAATTAGGATAATTTTCATTTCCTTGCAATTAGAGTATGCCTTTTTATTTTCAAACAAATTCTCTTTGTAGTTAGCTGAAGGAGTGGTATCTTCATACCTTTATTAGATTCAATGACTGAGGGTGAGATGAGTAGAGATTGACCTATTGTGCATATAGCATTGTCACCTTTAATTCTGTATGAACCCTGGGTTGATAATTGAAGTTGAGAGTCTTGGGAGTTGCAACATCCTTGTTGCAATACTAGGCTCATCGCTTTTTGGCATCGTTACCGGGCAGGTGTCCAAGTAGGTATTGTTTCTACTTAGGATTTGTTTCTTTTTCTTTTTATTGATCTGAAATCTTCAAAAAAAAACTAGTTCTTTCATGCCTTGTAGGAGTAGCAATAGTCAAGGGAAATTCCTACCAAAATCCCCAACCCCTTCAGGCAACCAACCATCATTATTTTTTGGTGACTATTACTTCCCTCTCTAACTACAGGGGAGTTAGAAAACCCTCTAGGTGAGCAACCTCAAAATTTTGAGGACCTCATAGGGGAGGAAGATCCTGTCTCACCTACCCAAATGATGACTGAAAACAAACAAAATGAGTTATTCCCTATCTGAGACACCAATGGGGAGGCCATAATGAATAATATAAACCCTTCTTCCCTTGCACACTTTGATGGTCTAACCTTTGAGAACCTTGACACCTTCATGTTTGTTAGGGTCCAAACCTAACCCATTTATCTATGTAGTAAGCCCAAGGGGACTAGTCAGATTCATAGTTATTTATTTGAGTCAATAAATCTCATAAGAAGTTATCCACATTAATAATAATTGTAGGTAGTTGACCCCCATTATAGAAAAGGGACCACAATTAGTTATAAATGGGTCATATTTAATAAATAAAGTGGTTAACCTGTATTATGCAAGGGACCACAAGTACTTAGGGTTTTGGATGTCATAAAGCTATAAATAGTCTTAGATAGCAAGGGAAGAATCATCAAGTTTTATTGTAATTGAGTTCTGCTCTATTGGAGGTTCCCCCCTCGAAGAGGCAAGTGAACATTGTATTATGCTCCTAAATAATAAAATATAATTGCAGCTTGTCTAATTTCATGTGATATTTTTGTGTTTCTGGAAATATTGTTTTGTATTTCTGGCATTTTGTTATTTTTGTAGGTCAATTGCATAACAAGTGGTATCATAGCACTTTACAAGGCTAACTGTACCTCCAATTTTGGGTAGATTTGTTTTTTCAGGCTACAGACATGTTTTTGCATCTGTAAACCACGAGATCTTTCGCTGAGCACATAAACATCCATATTTAAGGAGGCATGCATTCGAGAACTACAAGAGTGGGTCATGTTTGTTGGACTCCCTTGTAACCCCTGTGGGTACCCCTTCGAGTAGTAGTGCATTAGACAGAACAATGCATGGACTGCACTTCCACGTGCCCTTGGGTATATCAGAAGCTCGCCTAGGGTAACCTAAAACCTAACCTTAAATAAGTGAGTGGTCATATTTTTCCTACAATACACTAAGAACAACACTCGGGTATATTACTTGCATGTACAATAGGGTAGTCAGGTAGTAAGCTGAAGGGTACAGTCGATCCTCCTTAGTTGGCGCTCTGAAAGATTGGGTTGAGTTCTACTGTTTGACCCCTATGTATATTGCAATCTGTAGCACTTGACACTCCTTGTGACCATAGTTCCATCCATTATCTGAATTTCACCCGCATTTTTCATCCAAATTAACTCCACCGTCGTTGTTCATATTAGATCCAACAATTGGGGTTATGTTGCTACCGTATAGATCAAATTTCATGGTTGGAGTTTTCACCACACAAATCAAACTCTCCCTTATCATTCCAAATCAGATTGTCGGAACACATTTTGTAGGACCAATATCTTTGGGTTTCTACTACTATAGTCCAACCCCGATTTTCGTAGGATATTTCACAATATCAAGTATTTTAGAGTTAGTCCAAAGCAGTATTGATTAGCTAGGAATAAAACTCCATTAAGGGTTAAAAAAAATAAGTCTAGGTCTATCACGGGATGCTCGCAAGAGACCTAGTCCATCAGATTCAGGATGACAAGCTGATTGTAGTGGAGCCATACTCCTGTAAGCCCCCAATTTTCATGCAGTCCCACATCATTAAACTCCTCAACTTTCCATCTTTCCAACCATACTACTCTTAACTAAGGTAAAAAAAAATTCAGGGATATTGTGTTTATGGTAACTGATAAGAAGTTATGGCTTCGGAAAGAGTCTATGCCCTCGAGAAAAAATTCAATAACCTCGAAGAATTTGTTGAAGACAAATTCGACAAACTCACAAAAGCATTGCACACGCTGACTAACTCTCATGAAACCATGGGGGAGGAACATGACGTGGATGCACATGTAGAAGGAGAATCCAGCCATCACATTCATTTCCATGGAGGTCACCAATATTCAAGCCACCGAACACACAAGTTGGACATGTACAAATTTGATGGCTCTAACCTGACAGTGTGGGTAGCACAAATGCAAAAATATTTCCTCCTTAACAATATATAGTATGATGAAACTAAACTACAAGTTGGAGCTCTTGACTTAGACCAAGAGAGATGGCAGTGGTGGCAGTGGCATCAGAAATGTTATCTAGGGAGGCCAACTTGGACCATGTTCTCTAAAGCCATTTGTGACCTCTTTGATTATGGATTTCACTTTCTCGGTCATCTCACTAACCTAAGGCAAATAGGTACAGCATGAGATTACATTGCGCCCTTTAAACAATTGGCCATCCAGAGTAAGGGACTAAAGGAGATGCATTTTACATGGATTTTTTCATCAGTGGCCTAAAGGAAGCCATCCAAGACCATGTATGAATGCATAACCCAGCTACTTGGTTGGAATCATGTCGCAAGGCCTTAGATGTAGAAGTCACTTTAAATTCCCAATCCAATCATCCAAATTTCATTGCACGGGCATGTCCCAACCCCCCTACAAGCCCCACCCAAACACATAAGGTTCAAAAGGTGTCACCAGAATAAATGGCCGAAAGAAGGAAATAAAGACTCTGCTACTATTTTGATGAAAAATAATCCCCATGACATAAATGCAAGGAACCAAAACTATTTCAAATCGACGGTACTGGAAATAGCTTTGTCGATGAAGCTCCATCTACTGAAGTGTTTGGGGTGGAAGAGGATGAACCCATACCAACCTCAAACATTTATGCTACACTTACGTTGGTTATCTCACTCCATGCACTAGCCAAAATTTCTTCTCCCAAAATGCTCAAAATTCGAGGTTTTCTTAAACATCGGATGATAGTTGTTTTAATTGACAGTCGCAACACACCTAACTTTATCCATAAGGGAGTATAAGAATCCATTCATTATTTTTTCAGGGCAGTATCTAATTTCCAAGTCCTTTTCACTAATGGGGGGATCATGAAATGTGAAGGACGTTGTGAAAATATTGAGCTTCAAATGGGGGATTATCACCTCAAATCCCACATGTTTGCCATTTAAAACCAATGGTTGTGACATTGTAATAGCTGTTGAATGGCTCCACACACTGGGCCCTATCACAATAGAGTTTCAAGAGTTATCTATGAGCTTTAAGAAGAATGGAAACACTCATACAATGCGGGGACTCCAGGGATGTTCTCCTACTATCATCATCTCACATCGAATGGAGAATATTTTAAGGAAGGGTCATCATGGGATAGTAGCAAAATTTAATGCCATACATGAAATTAAATCCAATCCTCCACATATTCATCCTGATATGCGACAAGTATTAGATCACCACCAGCAGGCCTTTAACAAACCTAAGGAACTCCCATCCTCTAGGGGTGAACATGATCATAGAATCCCTTTTCTCCCAACTACCCAACCATCAAATGTCTACCCCTATCGATATCCTTTCACACAAAATAATGAAATTAAAAAAATCATCAAGGAACTCCTTGAAGCTGGTGTTATTCATCTTAGCACCAACCCTTACTCATCTCTAGTGGTCATGGTTCAAAAGAAAGACAATTAATGGTGCATGTGTCTAGAATTTATGGTCCTAATTAATGGTGCATGTGTCGAGACTTTATGGTCCTTAGCAAGCTCACTATAAAGGGAAAATTCCCTAACCCAGTAGTTGCTGATATGCTTAATGAACTACATGGTGCCAAGTATTTTACCAAGCTGGAACTTCACTTGGGCTATCACCAAATACGGATGAAGGAAGTTGACATTCCCAAGACAACTTTTTGAATTCATGAAGGCCATTGTGAATTCCTGATCATGCCATTTGGTCTTTCTAATTACCCATCCACTTTTCAAAGCCTCATGAATCACCTTCTAAAACCATATCTCAGAAAATGCGTCCTAGTATTTTTTGATGATATTCTCATTTACAGCATAACATGGGACACTCACTTTCATCATGTTAACTAGGTACTGCAACTTCTCCAATATCATAAACAATTTGTCAAATTATCCAAGTATTCCTTTGGCATGGAAGAACTAGAGTATTTGGGACACAGTGTGGGTCGTGAAGGAGTGAGGGTTGATCAAAAAAATATTTAGGAAATGCAAGATTGGCCCTAACCAAAAGCCTTGAAGAGTTTAAGAGGATTCTTGGTTCTCACGAGCTACTATCGCAATTTTTCTGCAATTATGGATGCATTCCCAACCCCTCACTAATATTCTCAAGAAAAGTTCATTTCTCTGGACTAACACTATTCATCAAGCCTTCTTGTCTCTCAAACAAGCCATGTGCTCCACTCTAGTATTGGCCCTACTAAAATTTACCAAACCTTATGTAATTGAATATGATGCTTCAAGTACGGGCATTGGTGCAGTATTAATGTAGGAAGGCATACCATTGTCTTTGACAAGTCAATGACTTAGTGGCAAGCATATGGATGATCTAGTGAGAAAGAAATGATGGTCATATTACATGCCGTAGACACTTGGAGACCATCCTTATTGGGGTGTCCTTTCCAAATCTGCACTAAACATCATAGTCTCAATTATTTTCTCAAGCAACATCTATCATCGCCACACCAAAATAAATGGATTGCAAATATGTTGGGATATGATTATGAGATAATTAACAATAAGGGGCATGATAATGTAGTGGTTGATGCCTTATCACACCAATTTGAATATGAGGGCACCCTTTTATCCCTCTCTCTACCCATACCAGATTGGATTGAAGAAGCCCGTCATGAATGGTTCTACCACCTGTCCCTTTCCCAACTCATTAATAGCTTACGAGCATATCTTAATTCCTCGAAGGACTACTCTTAGAAGGATGAGGTTCTTCACTACAAGGATTGGGTAGTGCTATTTCCCAACTCCAACTTCAAAACTTGCATCTTGCAAGAGATGCACTCCTCTCTAGTTGTAGGACATTCTGACTTTAAGAAGACTTATACACAAGCACAACGCTCTTTCTTTTGGACAAACATGAAGAACAAAATTCTTACTTCTGTAGTTGAATGTGACATACACCAGCATAAGAAGGGGCAAGTGATTAAGCTCCTATGAACCTTAAAACCTTTTCCACTCCCTGCTTCTATCTGGACAAATGTTTCCGTGGATTTCATTACAGGTATCCCAAAGTCAGGAAACAAATCAGTCATCGTGGTGGTTTTTGACAAAATTTCCAAATATGATCATTTTTGTGCTCTACCAAACCCATTTACTTCAACATTGGTGGCTCCAGTTTTCATGGACCAAATACTCAAATTGCATGGCGTGCAAGCTTCCATTGTGTCTAATAGGACCCAACTTTCACTAGCAAATTTTGGTAGGAAATTTTGAAGCTAAAGGGCATGCAACTCCAACTGAGTTGAACTTATCATCCCCAAACCGATGGTCAAACAAAATAATTCAAAAAATGTTTGGAGACCTATCTAATATGCTTCACTTCATATAAGAAACATCAATGGGTATATTGGTTTCCTTTACTTGAATGGTGGTATAATACTAATTATCATGAAGCCACCAAGATGACGCCATATGAGGCAGTGTATGGAAAACTCCCACCTTCACCAAATTCTTATATCCCAGAATCTTCCAAAGTACAGGTAGTTGATCAACTCCTATAGAACCGTGCCACCATGATTGCTCATATCAAAGATAATCTACATCAAGCTCAGAATAGAATGAAGTAAGAGGCCAACCAACGCTGTTCAAAGAGGTCATTTCAAGTAGGTGACTAGGTGTTCCTGTGAATCCAACCTCATAAGCAAAACTATCTCAAAGAAAAGGGCTTCCATAAACTAGTACCAAACTTTTATGGGCCTTATCAGGTACTTCATCGTATAGGAGCAGTAGCTTACAAACTAGCCCTATTGACTACTTCAAAAATCCACCCAGCATTCGATGTATCCTACATCAAGAAAGTTGTGGGGAATAATTGTAGGGTTCAAAGAAGTCTAACATAATTGTATGAGGAAGGTTCCCTTTGGCTCCAACTTGAACAGGTCCTCGATACCTGCAAAAGACATCTTCATGGCTACACGATCAAGGAAGTCCTCATCAAGTGGAAAGACAACTCTCTGGAAGATGCGACATGGGAACTAGCCACTATTCTTTAGCAGTTTCTGTAGCTTCATCCTTGTGGACACAGATGCTTTTGATGGGGGAAGGAATGTTAGGATCCAACCCTAACCCCTTTATCTATGTAATAATCCCAAGCGGCCTAGTCAGAGTAATAGTTAGTTAGTTGAGTCATAAAGCCCATAAGAGGTTATCCACATTAATAATAATTGTAAGCGGTTAACCCACATTATAGAAAAGGGATGAAAATTAGTTATAAACAGGCCATAGTTAATAAATAAAGTGGTTAACTTGTATTATGCAAGGGACCACTAGTAGTTATGGTTTTGGATGTCATTAAGTTATAAATAGTCTTAGATAGAAATGGAAGAGTCACCAATTTTTATTGTAATTGATCTCTGCTCTGTTGGAGGTTTCCCCCTCGAAGAGGCAAGTGAACATTGTATTCCTATCCTAAATAATAAAATATCATTGCATCTTGTCTCATTTCATGTGATATTTTTGTGTTTCTAGAAATATTGTTTTATATATTTGGCATTTTGTTATTTTCACAGGTTAAGTGCATAAAAATGTTTGACTTTTTTGTTGTTTGTAGGACCTATGTCTATACCTCTGATGAAAAAAATATGAAGTTGTTTCCATCCACTTTCAAGGATACAACCTTGTGTTGGTTTATGAGCTTACTTGGGGGCAACATCACTACCTAGGCACAAATGCAGTAAGCCTTTAATGAGAAGTACATGGATTATTATAGGTCTAAAGAAACAAATGAAGAAATATTTAGAATGACCCTAGGACCAGATGAATCTTTAGAGGACTATGAGGAAAGATTCCATCTCAACTATAGAAGGACTTACTGTACCCTTGACCCTAAGTCACTTAATCTAGCACTTCTCTGAGGGATCAGGGAAGATGTATTGAAGACCCTTAGCATGCTATCTGGAAGAGAAATTTACCAGCTTCCTGATGATGAGATCAAGACAATATTCAAGAATCATTATGGGGCTTCTAGGAAAAAGGGTAGGTATATTCAAGGCTTGGTCAGTTCATCTCCCTCTACATCAGCCATCAAACATGAGATAGATTGTATGTTGTAGGACTTCAAGAGTGAAATGTTGCATACCTTTTCCCTATAGATGGACACTATGCAGATTAAAAGGAAGAAAGAGAAAGAAGAAAGGGAACTACCTATCTTTTTCCCTAGATGCACTAAGAGATATCCTAGAAATGAATGCCCACTGAACATCATAGAATTTTTCTCTATCATAGAACTGAATGCCCATGCCTGAAAGTTGTATACCAAAGGGTAAAAAGTGGTTCAAATAAACTCTACTTCATTAACCAAAAGAGGCACCAAGGCCCTTGGCCATATCAACAAGGCATACAAGGTGCATATTATCCTCCTTATAGCCCAAATCAACATGCAACTTTCCAGCATTTCTACACTTCCTCTCATCTATCATGGTCCATACCTTCTGCTTGGCATTATACTTCTCAATATCCTCCTTAGATTATTAACCCTCCTTTCCATCCATATCCACCTCAAATTCCACAATGGGGAAACCCCTCACAAGGATGGAGGCCTCAAACAACCCAACTTACTGCTTTAATGCCTCCTCCTCAACATCAACCATTGTTCCCTCACCATAACCCACCAAATCAACCTCAAATTCCTGCCCAACCCAATTTTAACCTGAATAATAAGTAGGCACATCAGGTTTCCAGTGGGGAGACATCCTATCATTCTTATGCTATGGAAATCCAAGAGATCAGCCTTTAGTCTAGGAAGGTACATCCAGATTCTCACCTACCTTCTCCACCTAAGGAACTTGAGGAAGAGAAGGAATATAGTACCCCTTAACCAATGCACCTCCCTATTCTAAAATGTTGATCCAACCTAAACAACACGCCTTGAAAGAGGCAGAACTTCTAGGAGAATTGAATAACTTGTGTGTCAAAATACCCCTTCTCCAAGCCTTTAACGATGTCCCCATTTACAACAAGCTTATCAAGGAAGAGTGTTTTAAGAGGCATGGGAGAAGAAGCAGAAATACCCCCACTATCAATGTTTTTAGGTAGTTGTTTGATCTAATGCTTGGGAGGGTGATCTCTCCAAAGTACTTGGAACATGGTAGCCCATTAGTGGATGTGCACATTGATAGAATTATTGTCCCTAATACATTGATTGAACTTGTGGCTGCATCCTCAACCTCAACCTCCAAGGGGCCTTAAGGAAGACCACTATAGTTTTGTAGCTTGTAGATAGATCCACAATAGCTCCTGAAGGGGTTATTGAGAATGTGATGGTCTCTATTGACTCTTGGGAGTAACCCAATAATTTCCTTGTTCTCCAACCCAAAACCAAGTTTAATGTTTACCGTTTAATCTTAGGAAGACCTTGGTTGGCCACTGTTGATGCCTACATTAGTTGCAGGGTTGGGAACATGACCATCAAGAATGGGCATCTATCAAAAAAACTTGTGTTATACCTTCCTTCTCAACCTTCTATTGAGAATGATTTTCCCTTATGGTTAGAGGATGAGGAAGAAGAAGAGTTTTATCAAACATACCTCTACCCAATTTTTACACTATAAACTATTGTAGGAGTGATGAAGCTTCATGAAGATGAACTTATTGATCATATCTTATACAATCAACCTCCCATTGCCATGCTAATTGATGAACTGATGAAAGAATATGAGAGAAAACCATGGACTGATCTATACTCTATTGACCCTAATATAGATCATCCAAGGTTGTAGATATTATCCCATCCATAACTCTAAAGTTCAACCCCTCTCTCTGAGTCGAGCAAGAAGAACAATTATGCAATGTGGTAAGGCAACACCTTGATGCTTTTTCTTGGGACTATAAGGAAATAAAAGGTGTGAAATTATTATTTTTTACTCATCATATCCACATCAAAGAGGGATGCAAGCCTATGCACCAACCCCATAGAAGTATGAATTCATCCCTTAAGGACATTGTGAAAGAGGAATTACAAAATCTACTAGATTGAGGGTTCATATACCCCATTTTAGATAGTGAGTGGGTGTGCCCCCCTACCATAAGCCCTAATAAAAAAGGGAATTTTAGGATTTGTGTTGATTACCGAGAGCTTAAAAAGGCTACAAAGAAGGACCACTTCCCTTTTCCTTTCATTGACCAAGTCTTAAATGGCCTTGCAGTGAAGAGATTCCTTTACTTCCTAGATGGATTTAGTGGGTACAACCAAGTATAGATCAGCATTGAGGACCAAGAAAACACCACATTCACCGTCCTTGGGTTACCTTTGCTTCTAGAGTCCTTCCATTCAGTTTATGCAATGCCCTTTCCACCTTCCAAAGGGTAGTTCTGAGTATATTTGTTGAACTTGTTTATGGCAAGATTGAGATATACATGGATGACTTCACCCCTTATGGATGTGATTTTCAGGAAGCTCTTTTTAATTAGTGTAAGGTGTTAGAGAAATGAATTGAGATGAATATTTCATTAAGTCCCAAGAAATGTGAATTGTTGACGAATGCAAGGACTACTCTAGGCCATTCCATATCTAAGGAATGGATATAGGTTGACCCTAATAAAGTTTCCATCATTGAGGGGGTCCCTATCCCTAAATAAAATGATATGTTAGAATCTTCCTTGGATTGCCTAGGTATTATAGAAGGTTCACAAAGGACGTCAGTAAATTGGCTTCACCCTTATTTGGACTACTGGCTAAAGATTCTAACTTTTTTTGGATCGATAAATGTCAGGAGGCCTTCAAAGTACTAAAGGAGAAGTTGAACACTGCACCCATCCTTACGAGTCCTGATTGGACATTGCCCTTCCCTATTCACACAAATGCATCAGATAAAGGTATAGGAGAAGCCTTAGGACAAGTTGAAGACAAACTTCCCTATGATATATATTTCATCAGTAATAACCTTTCTAAGGTTGAAATTAACTATATAGTCACTCAAAGAAACTCTTGGTTGTGGTACACTCTCTAAACAAGTTTAGGCACTACATCACTAGGTATCGAACATTTATTCACACTGATCATGTAGCCATTAAGTACTTAGTGAATAAACTTGATGTTAATGGTAGGATAATTAGATAGTTTTTATTATTGCAACAATTTGATTTAAATATTGTTGAGAAACCGGGGAAAGAAAAAGTGGTTGCAATTTTTTTTTCATGATTGACCTTGCCTGCAAGGAATGAGGAGATGGTAGATGATCATGTTGGCATTATGACTAATGTGTTTTCCTTGATGTGTTGTCTTTTGCTGGCAACCTACTTGATGAATATGATAACAGGATGTGTTTACATGTGGCAGATCATTTGGTCAAAGGAATAGTAGTTCAAAGATAGAGGAATGATAAAGATGAAGTTTCAAGAAGTATACATGGGTTCTGTGAAGCAAATTCACATACTCATGCACGTATGAAGGAGGAAAGGAATGTGCAATTTCTGCACCATGGTATTCTAAATACGAAGGGTCTTTACCATAGTATTAACCCATGGTATTGAGCCCAACAATGAATATTTGATCCATTCCAAGAATACCATTGGCACTAGTATGTTTTTGACCTGTTGTATTATCTAAGGGCTAAGATATATAATGAGATGAAGATCAAAGTGTTTGGTGTGCAAGTGATGAATATTTCATGAATAGTTAGATCTGAAGCAAGTGTGCATGTAATGGGTTATTATTGATTTGTTTCATCTAAAACTAAATATGCACCCAGGAATTCGATGATAACTCATATCCAATAGATCTGAAATGACAGTATTGATTATGGGTCAATTTGATCTGTGATTATAATTTTTTAACTTGTGATTATTCTATGCATGTTGATATCTGGGTGTGTATGAATTTTTGTTATGCAGCGAAGGTTTGTGCCATAAATTAACAATCTATACACAGGTTTGTAACCTGAAAGGTGTGTAGACATGTGGATTTAACACTAGTAATTCACGTATCTATTTCAATATGTACACGGGTTTCATTCTTGAAAATCATGTATACACACGATAATGCTTTGTGGAAAGCACATATATAAGCCAGGGTGTTATAGACATTTTTGGGCACTGCAACCCCAATCATAAATGTCCATAAACCAAGGGCTCTTAAGTCCGTAAAAGTGTTGTTCCAACCTCTAAAAGAACAAGGCCAACTGATTACATCTTCTCCCAGAAGTTCTCCATGAAAAACTGCTCAGAATTGGTCAAAACTAGACCATCTCACCTGCTCCATGGTCAAACTGCGCTGCATCTCACCTAAATACACACAGTAGGTGTGATGCATCTTGGAAAGCCCTTCTATGGGGTGCGATGGGCGAGAGTGGACAAATGGCAGGGTCAATCTGCAAGGTGGAGGATCATGGAATCTTCTAGAAACTTCTCCTGTGACACTTGCCTCTCTGCATTCGCCCAGGGATGAGTAAGAGATCATCAATCTCCAAGTGGAATCAAGAACTATCAGAGAGAGGACATTAATCAACTCTCAAAAGCTGACTCACCCCCTTGCAAACATCTATATATGGATCCCTCATCCCAGAGATCCAGAGGCTGGAATTTTGTATCTTGTAAGGAAGTGCTGCTGGTTTCTTGGTGCAATATCATAGTGTTGGGTGATCTAAGCTTTTCATGAGGTGAAGAAGGGCTTTCTTGCTGAGAGGATGATGCTGGGTCAGAACAATTGGTTGTAATCCTCTTTTCTCTTTCTTGATTATCAATAAAGCTATTCAAGTTTTCCTCCACATTCTTGTACAATTGATGTTATATGCATTTGTGTGGTGAATATATATCTGGTCCTATATTGTTTATGATAAGAGATCTATGTTCTTGGATAGTGTTATGCTGCTTTGATTCTACAGGTGCTCTGTGAAGCTGGGTAGACAAGGAAGCGAGTAGCAAAGATCTATCAGAAGGGAGAGGAATCGAGAAAGGAACCAAGCGCAAGACAGAGGTTGGTCTCCTTATTCCCCTCTTATCTATTTATCATAAAGGAAAACGAAAGTAGTTTTAGTTTGTTTGTTTCTAAGGTAGCTACCAGCCTTAGTGGGACTAGCAGCTCTGCATAGACACTAGTTTTCCTGATAACAAAATGGTGACTCCACTAGGGAGCGAATAGATTGTTTGTTTATCTGCATTTGTTTACTTTATAAAATTACAGATGGAGCCTGAAGTTAAGCCAGCTAGCCTTCGAACTGCATTTGCTATGCAAGTGTAAAGTAGATCAATGTTGCTTCAATCTATCTCCGTGTTTTGTTTATGAAATGAACAATTGATTTACAAGCTCTCTAATTGCCCTTGTGGTGGCTCTAGTAACCTCTTTAGAGCTACCCCTGTGATTGATTTACTGATTACCATTTGCTCGGCCTAAATCCCTGAACTGAGCTGCAAAATGTGACCCAAAACCCAGTTAAAGTCTCGTCCCTGGTCCAGCGCACTGTCTCTTCTGTGAATTCCAGATGCATCGCACTTCCCGAGTGTAGTAGGTGCGCTGCATCTCCAGTTCACTGTGTTACAGGTGCGGTGATCAAACAAGGCCTTTCCTGCTCCTAGATTTGGTTTTTGTGTTCACTCTTTTGAGCTCTATTCAAGAGTTTTGCTACCTGTAGTCAGTACACCTCTATTGAAACCCCCTTCCTTGCCGTTATTCTGCCTCTATTGTGCAAAGGACTGTAAATGTTTTTATGTATTTTGAGCCATTTTCAGTTCTCTTTTACAAAGAAGTAGCGTAATTGTACTGTCGTCTCTTGATTTGAAAGTGTCACAAGTGTCGTTTTCAGTCATAGAAGAGAATCTGATTGTTCTTGATAGTCGATTACACTGTTACTCTTGTATTTAATTTGAATTAGTAGTTTTTCAAGTGTTGAAAACAAGTTTTCATTTCCAAATCGCAAAGTGTCATCATTGTCCTCATTTTGTCTTGAAAAGAAACTTGTTAGTAACGTCGCTTTGAAAAATAATTCAGATTTGCGCTTAGCTTTCTTTTTATCATTCACACATTAAGAAGGCTGAAAACAAATACATGCACATGCATTTGCATTTAGACTGTTTGTTGGTTTGATCTATGACAGTGCATATAGTGTGTGCTCTCTGCTCTATGTTGAAAGAACGCCATCTCTCTTTAGTTAGTAGCTAGGATTTTCATTGCAAAAAGAAGATTAAATGAATGTTTATCATCTTAGATTGCATTTTAGGAATTGTACATCTACATCATTCAGTGAACCTAAAAGGAAAATTTCTTAAGCAAGATCAACTGTAAAATAAATTTAATGAATCTAAAAATGCTTTGGAACCTAACACACAACATCTAGAAGTCTAGGCTAGAGACGTATTCTGGCGTCGTTAAGCCTGGTAACTATTGTTCTCATTGTTGGTTGGGTGATTCCTCCACCTTGAGACGATAAGTGCCAGTACGGACTTGTGCTCCCATGTACCGTCGATTATATATTGGGAGAGCACAATAGGCTTTATCCTTTATCCATAGGAAGCTGTGTCTGCCGCCCTATCGATCGCAATGCACTGAACACAGCATTCGGGAAGATTGACTGTCGTACCGTAAAAAGTATTCTGTAGTTTTGTGATTGGTTTGGTAATCCCTCTGTCTAGATTTCCAGAACATTCCCTTTCATTCATTTTTAGACTCCTTAAAGGAAAAGGTCCATCTGAGCACTTGTCACTTCATGCTCATTAAAAATCGAAGGCGACTAGAGTCATCTTTTGTTTTTTCTCGACTCTTAAAAATTGAAAAAACAAGTTGTGTCAAAGCGTCTAAAATTTATTTTAAACGGAATAAATATCACCTTTCCTACATTGGTCTTAGGTTGAGAAGAATGGAGCCCACCAACCAAGGAGTTCCCCTTGGGGGAAATCCTAGTGCCTTCTCCTCTTGGGTAGATGTTGGCGCACCCCATATGGCCACATTGTCGCTTCCAGAATTGACAATTGGTTTGCTCGTATGGCTCTTCTGAACTTCTGTCGTTCAGAACCCCGTGATTCCTAAACAATCAAGTCAGCAACTAAACGATACCAAAGTTACTCCCCAACCCTCTACTTCATCCAATTCTTCCTCTCCTCCTTCCTCTTCTCTTGATGAAGTTGGTAAGGCCAAAAATCAAGTAACCAAGAAGAAGAAGGAGAAGAAGAAGAAGGAGCCAAAGGCGAAAAGGGGCAACCAAGCATCGTCTAGCAAAAATCCACACACTGCACCGACTAGACCTAAATCGCCATGTGTCATTTGCAAAGGAGACCACTATCATCGAGATTGTCCTTGCATCCCTCGGATCTTAAGGGACTGGTCTCCCCGTTTGCACAATCCAGTGTCATCAACCTCTAATGATCATGTTGAAGGTACATCGTCAACTAGTGAAAGTGAAGCCCCTGGACAAAAAGGAAGATGTAAATTTCCTTGTAAATTGTGTGAAGGCGATCACACCATCCACTGTTGTCCCTTCTTAGACGAGGCTAAAAGAGTTTTGGACGATCGTCCGGTTTCACCGTTACGGCTTCCTCCTGGATATAATAAGCTCTTGCCGAGTCCGTCACTAGTTGAAAATCCAGTTGACATGCCCTTGTGGTCGGCTGAAACGTCTATCACTGAAGATAAACCATCTGAATCCACACTAGATGAAAGTCAAAAGGTCAAGGCAACAGTTGACCCGGTCTTGCCTTCAGAGGATCCATCTTCAGATGATACAGTCATCGAAGAGAAGAAGGATGACACCATCCAAATTCTTTTCGTAAGCACAGACTCCGATGAACATGGGGGCAGTCTACCAGTGCCTTTACCGCAGGAAGGAAGTTCGTCAGAGTCGTATCCGTTCGTCTATTCGGCCCCACCTCCAAGCAACCTAGTTGTTTCCTTCGATTGGAATCTACTAGGCAGACCCCGCTTATCAGCTAGTGTACCATTTCGAATCATTGCTCAAATATATAGAATGGTCATGGCCGGTACCATCATAGATGAAGGGGCTTCTGTGAGTATCCTTTCCTCAACTGCTTGTAAATTTCTTGGTTCACCATCACTTTTGCCTGATATGAGAAACCTAACAGGCTTTGACAAAGGAACCAGTCGACCGTTAGGGATCCTTCCCAATGTGCCGATAACGTTGAGAAGGAAAACCGTTCACATGAACGTAATGGTAGTCCAAGGACCCCTGGATTATAATCTACTCCTTGGAAGAGACTATATTTATTGCATGGGAGCCATTGTCTCCTCACTCTTTAGAGTAATGTGTTTTCTGCACGAAGGAAGAGTGGTCAAGCTCGTAGACCAACTTTCATTACCTGGTTCACACATAGCAAATAGTCATATACCAACCCTGAATGGTATTTTCACAAAAGGAATGTCTCATCAATCCCCAGTCCATCCTCCTGATGAACGCAAGTGATTCAGAGGATATGACTGAAACCCAAGGGGCATGCACCCTGGCCTATTTCGACAGGGAAACCTTGGGTATAGGGTGGGTTTCCGCGGAGAGTATATGACTGGCCTAACACACCCGTCCATTTTGGAAAATGGGATTAGACTGGAATAAGATACCTCTGTTAAGGTAGGCCTTTCCCGATAAAACAAATGTTTTGTCTGCAAATTGAGGGGTAACCTGAAAAGGTAGGCCTTTCCCGATAAAACAAACGTTTTGTCTGGAAATTGAGGGGTAACTTGGAAAGTCTACTTCGCTATACCTGGGGGCATGCAAACCTTTTGGCATGCAAGAAAAGAGCGACCATTTATTTTTTTAAATTTATAGGTCCTCTAACCCTTTAAACTCATAGGATTGGTCATTTCCTAACTTGCATAAAGAAAGGATGCGGGGCAAAGCTTTGAAATAATGTCGTTTTTATATATGAGACATCCTTATTATACGACTGGATTAATCGAGCAGTTTTAACGCGGAATTCAAGCTCGTTAAAAAATAAACATAAGCAATGAGCAAATGTTCCCCCAGAGTTTAAGCTCATTAAAAAATGAACCATTCTCCGGTAAATAACCATTGTGAATGTATTACCATCAGCCTTTGAAGCCTTGGTCGTGTTCTCATCATCACCTCCACTTTGTTTTGGCCGATCATTCACCTCCATTTGATTGTTTACCCTTTTTGAGGAACAACTGCAAAGAGTGATCCTGTTGGCCTTCCTTGTGACACTGCCATGATTAAAAAATTCCAAACCTTACGTGGAATCAGTTGCTACCCAAATTTATCACTCATTCCTCAAAAAACGAATCTCGTTTAAGCTCTTTTCAACTGACTCGTAAAATATGAAAAGATTGCCGAGCAATTGGCCTCTCCAGCTCGTTAATTGGGAAGAAAACTTGAAGAAACTTTATCGGTAGCAAGTCGCTCTTGAACATGACACTTTCACTCCGCATCCGACTTGGGTTGGGTTGTTCCATTCACTGGTCACATCACCATGGTTCCGTCACACCATCCATATTTGTGGTTAATGCTACCGATCCATCATGTCAGTGTTGCCGATATGTTCAAGAGAAGTCGCTCAGAGAATTCACCTGTTTCTCACCGACTTCAATACGTTCACGCTCCATTCTTTCATGATCGCCACCCTGAACCTTATATCACCAGATCATTTTCACCTCCATTAAAATCATTTTCTCCATTCTGTGTCATCGATGTGGGATTCATTAAGGCCCTCCTATGACGGATCGCTTCTTGTCGACATCAGCTCATTATCCAAGAAGTCGATCTAGGAACAACCCTTTCACTACTTTGAAGCTTCCATGCCTCAATGGCAAGTTTCTCACTTCCGGCGACAGGTTTACATCAATGGATTTTTTGCGTGGTGTTCGATGCCAAGTCCCTTATTCACACCACATGAATTATAGTGCAGTAGCTTGAGGGTCATCATCATTATCGGTGATTCCTCTCGCACCTGTTAACAGCTTACATCATTGGCTAGTAATCAGGCGATGTCTTTCCATGTTCGACTCCAGAACATCTCTCACATGGATCGACTTGTACTTTGGGTGAAGATCAAACGAGATTGAAGACCCCGAATCTAGTTTCATCCATCTAGGCTGCGATATATATTCAAGAAAATAAAGACATCAAATGTGCATCATTACTGCATAGATAATCATCCAATCTAAGGGATGATGGCTCTACCAGGATCATCAGTCTACACTCAGACGATTATCTGTCTTATGTATATGAAAATGAATTTATAAAGCTCAGCATGGGAATGCCCACCTCAGCTAGATCATGAAAATATTATGAAGATAATGTATTGTATTGTATCTTATTACAGGTCGCCTTCTAGCGTGAAAGAACGTCAGATCCTCATGATAAAGCATTTCACCCGACATCAATAGATTAACGACCTCATGCTTTAGGGGGCAACTGTTATAGACATTTTTGGGCACTACAACCCCAATCATAAATATCCATAAACCAAGGGCTCTTAAGTCCCTAAAAGTGTTGTTCCAACCTCTAAAAGAACAAGGCCAACTGATTACATCTTCTCCCAGAAGTTCTCCATGAAAAACTGCTCAAAACTAGTCAAAACTAGACCATCTCATTTGCTCCATGGTTAAATTGCGCTGCATCCCACCTAAATACACATAGTAGGTGTGATGCATCTTGGAAAGCCCTTCTATGGGGTGCGATGGGCGAGAGTGGACAAATGGCAGGGTCATTCTGCAAGGTGGAGGATCATGGAATCTTCTAGAAACTTCTCCTGTGACACTTGCCTCTCTGCATTCGTCTAGGGATTAGTAAGAGATCATCAATCTCCAAGTGGAATCAAGAACTATCAGAGAGAGGACACTAATCAACTCTCAAAAGCTGACTCACCCCCCTTGCAAACATCTATATATGGATCCCTCATCCCAGAGATCTAGAGGCTGGAATTTTGTATCTTGTAAGGAAGTGCTACTGGTTTCTTGGTGCAATATCATAGTGTTGGGTGATCTAAGATTTTCATGAGGTGAAGAAGGGCTTTCTTGCTGAGACGATGATGCTGGGTCAGAACAATTGGTTGTAATCCTCTTTTCTCCTTGTTGATTATCAAAAGCTATTCAAGTTTTCCTCCACATTCTTGTACAATTGATGTTATATGCATTTGTGTGGTCAATATATATCTGGTCCTATATTGTATATGATAATAGATCTATATTCTTGGATAGTGTTACACTGCTTTGATTCTACAGGTGCTCTATGAAGCTAGGTAGACAAGGAAGCGAGTAGCAAAGATCTATCAGAAGGGAGAGGAATCGAGCATGGAACCAAGTGCAAGACAGAGGTTGGTCTCCTTATTCCCCTCTTATCTATTTCTCATAAAGGAAAACAAAAGTAGTTTTAGTTTGTTTGTTTCTAAGGTAGCTACTAGCCTTAGTGGGCTAGCAGCTCTGCATAGACACTATTTTTCCTGATAACACAAGGTTTTATTGAAAAGGATGTTTTATTAGTCTAATCAGTCTTGCTATGTTTCTGTTGTCCGTCAATGAAGCCTTACCTGATAATATGAGTTTAACAATGATGTTTGAAGTTGAATTAATTGATTGAAGAAGTGATGATGCTGCTAGCTATATGTGATTGAAGACCTGTGATGGTTCTGTGATAGTTTCATAATGATTCAGTGTTTCATGGTTTGACACAGTGTGTGTTTTAGAAGAACAATGATTCAGTTTCAAGGTTCAGTTTTTTGAGTTATGTACACACGGTTATGCCTCATGGAAAGCATGTATGTATGTGGATATCCTAAAATAAAGTAGCGTATATATTCTGATATTATATTGAAAAATTCGGTTTCTGTGATGAATAATATGTGGATTCGTATTGTGGTGAATGGGTTTACAATGATCTAACTGCCTTGGTTTTTTGAGATTGATTAAGTGATTTTATGATTGGTTTTAGTTTTATTATTTGATGGTAGTGGGTCAAGTCTGAAATTTTATGAAACGTGGCCTACATATTTGATGATTTGTATCAGGTGGATCTAGTGTGAAAATTTATGAAACGCTTTCCACGGTAGTGCAAGGGGTTGGAGCTCCCTTACAGTGGGTGGTGGGAAAGGAGAGAAGGTTGTATCCTTCTACAGGTGGGTGCCTGTGTGCTGGTATTAGTCTACACCAATACAAAATTGTAAGAATTTTTTCTTAATAATAAAAGAAGTCAGAGACAACAACAACGATGGTTTTTTCCCACATTGGGTTTCCTCCTAACAATATTGTTGTTCATGTGTGTTTCTTATCTGTAATGGTTTATTTTGTTCTTAATACACATGATTATTTTTTTATTAATGCTTAATGAGGCACTGATCCACTGGTTCAAGTTAAATAGATGTTTAATTAACTGAAAATCATGTTTACTGGATATATGCTAATTGTTTGCACGACAGTCATGTACATACGTCGGTTTCTTTCAGTAAAGTCGTAGACATAAATACAAGTAAGAAAATAAATGTTTAAGTGAGTTATAAATATTGATTCATTGACCCCCACCCCTCTTAGTATTTTTCCCAAAAATTGGAATTAGAGTAGGTCCTTCGGAAGAAGCTTGATTGCTTGAAGGAAGATTCACCAAGATGAGCAATCAAAAGGTGACAACATCTATCACGGCACCATTGTTCTACATAACCAAACTAGTTTTCTAGAAGGTAAGAAAAAGAGCTTATTTGCAGTCACTTGGAGCAGATGTATGGGGAATCATTGAAGGAGGCTATCATTATCCATCCTCCATTCCCACAGATGAAGAAAAAAGAAGAAATATGAGACCAATGCAAAAGTTTTCAATGCTATGTTAGTAAGCTTGGCCGAATAAGAATTTATCAAAGTCATGCAGTTGAATATAGAGATGGCTATATGGGACAAGATCATCCAAAGCTATGGAGGTGACACCAAGGTAAAAAATGCCAAACTTCAAACTCTTATAATTCAATATGGAACTCTCCAGATGTGCAATGACAAAAGTATCACAAGTTTCTTTTTTAGGGTAGATGAGATCGTGAAGTCTATGAGAAATCTTGGTGAAGAAATAAAACAATCATCACTGGTTGAAACAATATTAAGATCCCTAACTCCCAAATTCAATTCAAAAGTTTTTGCAATAGAAGAAATGCAGGACTTGAAGAATCTTACTATTGAACAACTTCATGGGATTCTAACAACCTATGAAATGAGAAAATTTGGTGCTACAAATATCACAGAATTTGCATTCAAAACTACTGCAAAAGGAAAAGAAAAGGAAGAATCAGGTTATGTCTTAGAATAAGAAGAGGCAAACTGCGTAAAGAAACCCCAAGTGGGTAGTGGAAGATTTAGAGGTAAGCTTCCCTTCAAATGTTTTGCTTGTGGTAGAGTTGCTCATTATGTTGCTAAGTGTCCCTATAGAGAAAGTCATGAAAAAGGGAAAGAAGTCACAAAAATAAATAGGAGAAGGCTTGAAAACAAGAGAAGTTTTTATACACATGAAAATAGTGATGGTCTTTCAAATGAAGAAGGTGAGTCTGATGAAGAATATCAATTACTTATGGCATTTGAAGATAGAGGTAGTAATGAGTCTAATGACAATTTCATGGATGCCCTAGAAGAAAAAGATATATTTAATGAAGAAATAGCTTAGCTTGAGATTTGTTTAGAAGAAGCTAAATTAGTAGAAGAATTTTTGAAGAAACAAATCATAGAAAAGGAAAAGCATAATGAAAAGATAGAATGTCAAATAGTAAGTCTAAGGAGAGAACTTGAGACAGAAAAAAGTCTTAATCTTACATTTTCTAAAGGATTTGAAACCTTAGATGAAATCATCAAAGTTCAACGCTCTCTTATAAATACATTTTTTGGATACAGTGAAGAAACATCAAAGGCTGTAAATTCCTCTACAGACATTGAAAGTTACCTAAATGTAGTAAAAAGAAGCAGTTAACAAAACTCTAGCCTACTTCAAAAGAATAAATGACCAAATACTTCACAAGTAAATTATTTACGATTCAATCAAAAGGAAAAAAAACACTAGAAGGTACTATACCTCCATAAACTTCTACTTTAATGGACAATGTTTCACTTGTCAGAATTTTGGTCATAAGGCTACTCAATGTGTTGCTTACAAAACTATCATGACTAGAGAAGCAAGAAAACAAAAGAATGAGTTTGGGGTAAGGAAATACTCTCACAATTCTTTCTCTCCTTTTCAATATGAAACTGAATGCTCTTTTTGAAATAACTTTGGGCATAAGGAATCTGAATGCATGAGAAAAGGACGATTAACACCTGAGAATGAGAAAATGGAAATAACATCTAAGGTATGGAAGAATAAGACCATTGAATCTTAGAATTGTGGTGTAGATTTATATGCAAGAGATCAAGGAAAATTGTATTACAATGACAGTGGATGCTCAAAACACATGATAGGTGATAAAGATAGGTTTATGTCTTATAATGAGATAAATAAAGAAAAGACTGTAACCTTTGGAAATAATTCACCTACTGCTATTAAAAGGAAAAGGAACCGTTTTGCTAAAAGAAAAGGTTAAGCTATAAATGTTTTATTTGTTTATGGGTTGAAGCATAACTTGTTAAGTGTTATCCAAATGTGTGACCAAGGGAATGAAATTGTTTTCAGATCAAATAATTGCGTGGTTCGAAATCTCGATACAGGAAAAATCGTAATAAAAGGAACAAGAACTCCAGGTAATGTCTATGTCTTGGAAGGAGTTCTAAAACAATTTTATTTAAGCAAAGTAGAAGAAATCTAGTTGTGGAACAAAATATTGGGACATCTAAGCTTTAATCAAGTACATATGACAAGCAAGCTAGGATCAGTTCGTGATTTTCCCAAAATCTCTCTACCGGAAAATACTATATGCAAATCATGTCAATTTGGTAAGCAAACCAAGGTACAATTCAATGCCAAATGAGGTTCCGCAAGTAAGCCACTTGAATTTATTCATACTGATTTGTGTGGGCCAATGAAGAAAAGGTCACCTAGAGGTGAACAATATTTCATCTTATTTATTGATAACTTTACTAGAATGTATTGGATTGGTTTATTAAAACATAAAGGTAAAGAATTTGATAAATTTAAGGTCTTCAAAGCTTTAGTAGAGAATGACTTAGATTTAAAATCAAATGTCTTAGATATTATAGCGGAGGAGAATTCATATCAGATGAATTTTTTAATTTTTGTGAACAACGTGGCATTAAGAGACAGTTCTCTAGAGCTAAGTCTCCTCAACAAAATGGGGTAGCATAAAGAATAAAAAAATCAGTAAATGGCACGTGCTATGATTGATGAGTCTGGGACACCTCATACCTTTTGGGGTGAAGCAACATGTACAATGGTAACTATTCTCAACAAAGCTCATATTCGTGTAAACAATGATAAAATGCCTTACGAACTTTGGTTCGGTAAGCCTCCAACTATCAATCATTTTAGAGTCTTTAGGAGTAAATTCTACATACATAATAATAATGATAAGCTTGGAAAGTTTGAATCTAGAGAAGATGAAGGAATTCTACTTGGCTACTCCTATAGAAGCAAATGATACAAATGCTACAATACAAAACTTCGAAATATAGTTGAATGCATTGACATTGTGATTGATGAAGCATCCACAGGTACCAAAAGAGAAGCACCAGTAGATGACGAAGATGCTCCTACAACAAGCCAAAAGAATGTTGAAGAAAGAATCAATGAAGCATCAAAATAAGGAAGTGATAGTACAAAAGAATAAAAAAAGACTCCATCAAGGTATGTTCATAAAAATCATCCAAAATCTCAAATCCTAGGTGATAAGGAAACTGGAGTACAAACTAGAACAAATCTTATTGTAACTCCTAGTTATCTAGCCTTACTATCCACACTTGAACCACAAAATGTAAATCAATCTAGCAAATATGAATGTCGGGTTAAGGCTATGAATGAAGAACTTGACCAAATAGAAAATAATCATACATGGGAATTAATACCTATACCTCATGATAAGAATGTTATTGGGACAAAATGGGTATTCAAACATAAATTGAATGAGAATGGAGAAGTAATTAGAAATAAAGAAAGACTTGTTTGAAAAGGTTATGCTCATCAAGAAGGAATATAATTTGAAGAAAAATTTGCACCTGTAGCAAGACTAGAAGCCATAAGAATGTTTCTTTCTTTTTCAAGCTTTCATCATTTCAAATTCTATCAAATGGATGTTAAATATGCTTTTTTAAATGGGGACCTAGAAGAAGAAGTCTTTATTGAACGAACTAAAGGGTTCATTCTAGGAAATGATGAAAGACTTGTTTGCAAAATCAAAAAGGCATTATATGGGCTAAAACAAGCCTGTTGTGCATGGTATTATCAACTTGACAGGTATCTTCAACAACAACACTTCACTAAGGGGTCTGTTGACAAAAACCTATATATAAAGGTGGATGATGGTAAAGTTTTAATTGTTGTTTTTTACGTGATGACATCATCTTTGGTAGTAATGAAGAATCCATGAATCAAAGGTTTTCCTCTGTCATGCAATGAGAATTTGAAATGCTTATACTTGGTGAACTAACATACTCTCTTGGTTTACAAGTACAAAAGAAAAGAATGGAATTTTTCTCTCACAAACAAAGTACCTCAAGAAGATTCTATAGAAATATGGAATGGAAGATTGAAAACTAGTATGCACACCAATGGTGACAGGATGTAGTCTCAGTTTACATGATTATTCTCCCACAGTTAACCAACCAGAATGCGTACCCATGATCGAAAGTCTACTTTATCTTACAGGAACAAGACCAGATATCATGCATGTAGATGGGATTGTTGGATGATTCCAAGCTAATCCAAAAGAAATTCATCTTTAGGTAGTTAAAAGAATATTCAAATATCTACAAGGAACTCAAGACTCTAGATTATGGTATCCCAAAGATGCAGATCTTACTCTTCATGCCTATACAGATGCAGATTGGGAAAAAAATGTTGATGATAGAAAAATCACTAATGGAGGAGAATTATATATGGGGCCCCGCTTGGTACCTTGTTTAAAAAAAAAACAAATCTCAATTTTGCTTTATCTATTGCAGAAGAAGAATATATTGTTGCTACCTCTTGTCACACACAACTTCTCTGGATGGTGCAAACATTGCAAGATATTCAAATCAATTGTTCTCCAACCATTTCCATTATATGTGATAATACAAGTGCCATTAGTATTTCAAAAAATCCTGTTAGGCACTCCAAGCAAGCATATTCCAATTAAATATCATTTTCTAAGACAACAGGTGCTTGAACAAAAGGTCAAATTGGAATATGTTCCCTCAAAAGAACAAGTTGTTGATATATTTACAAAACCTCTTCCATGTGATGCATTTGAATATCTCATACATAAATTAGGAATGGTACCTTCTTCATCACACTGGTAATATTTCAAGATCAGAGGGATTAATACATATGTGTCTTGATGATGACTCCCATGGTTCTTTTAAAATTCATTTCTTACATTACTGACAGTGCATCCGATGTCATAAGAGTGAACTGGTACAGACAATACAGGCTTAGGGGGAGTTGAAGTTAAGAAGTTTCAGTATTTTACTTTCTGTATGTGGATCGTATGAATACTAGTGTATATTTTTCTATGACGAAGAAAGAAGCTCCAATTTTGCTTGCTAGTTCTGGAATTGGTTGAGTACAGTTTGCAAATATGCCATAGGCTTAGGGGAGTATTTGATATGCTTCTAATAATGCATTGTAGGCATTATGTTTTCTTTAGAATTCCTTGGTACATAATGATTCTTATCAATGGTGATGTTGTTTATGTTGCTGAAGTTCTTGATTAATGATGAAAAAGTGCACGTCGTTATTCATGTTGCTGCTAACAAATGATTATGGTGCAAATACTATATGATATATGATAGTTGTTGACGACTATCATGGTATTGTCGAGGTATTTTTTCTTGATTATAAATTTCATATATGCCATTTGATGTAAAGGTCATGTAAAGCCCTATGATGTAATAATTGCAAAAATCAATCATATATGGACTATTGTGGACAAGTCATGTAGTCCCATATTTTTGGGCATATGATGTAGTTTGTAAACCCATTGTGATTGGGTGATTGATGTAAGTTTGAGTCCTTGGTGATAGGAAAATTCATATTCATTTGAGTCATGTACTTCATCTCACATCCTTCTGAAATTTAAGCATGTGCTTAGAGGGAGCATGGTAAGTATTCATTGTTCATACTCAATAGTTCAAATCTACAACACTCAAGAGAGAAGCCTTCATTTAGCATTAGTCATCCATTTTCGCTTGATGTCAAAGGGGGAGAGTAACTTGGTGGTTGAAAATTGTGGTGCTTAGCTTGATGTGTTTTATAGGTACTTACAGGTTGTGGTGACCAAACACAAAAGTGGTTCCCATGAAGTCCAAATGGGGATATTGTTGGCATTATGACTAATGTGTTTTCCTTGATGGAAACCTACTTTATATGTTGTCTTCTGCTGGAAACCTACTTGATGAATATGTCAACAGGATGTGTCTACACATGACAGAGTGTTTGGTCAAAGGCACAACAGTTTAGAGACAGAGGAATGATAAATATGAAGTTTCAAGAAGTAACAGGGGTTCTGTGAAGAAAAGTCACGGACACACACACATATGAAGAAGGAAGGGCGTGTACAGTTTCCTCACCATGGTGTTCTAAATACCAAGGGTATTTACCATAGTATCAACCCATGGTATTGAGCCCAACAATGGATATTTGATCTCGTCCAAGAATACCATTGACACTAGTATGGTTTTGACCTATGATATTGTCTAAGGGCTAAGCTACATAAGGAGATGAACGTCAAAGTGTTTGGTGTGTAAGTGATGAATATTTAATGAATAGTTAGATATTAAGCAAGTGTGCAAGCCCCAAGGGTTAGCCCAACTGGTCAAGTCGTGCCTCACCAAAACGGGAGGTCACAGGGTCGATTCTACTCGAAGCCCTTGGGGTTAGGTCTGTGATGGCCGAGGGGTGTGATCCTAGAGTGTCGTGGCGGAAAAAGTCGTTTGTGCGGACACAACTGACCTCCCTAGGAGTCTAAACTCTCTAGCGACAAACAAGACAAAATGGAGTGATCTTTCTCTAAATACACCTTTTAAAACATGAAAACTACAAGTGTTTAGGCTTACCTTATTCCAAAACGCTGTTGTTGTAGTCCGTCCTTGCCGATCTGGATGAGCTCCTCCGTCACATCAATTCCTGCAACCACAAACAATCAAACAATTACCAAGCACTTGCATTTCATATAATAAAACATATATCCAACATGCAGACCAAGGAACACATGAAATAACTCATTAACACAAGCTATTGAGAAAAATAAACCAGTTTGTATTAATAACGAAACAAAGAAACTCTTACAACCTGGCCTTGGTGTTGTGCAAGTTCCTCCCAGGGTCCATCAAGGGTTTTCCTCTACTTTGACAAAGCTCACCCACTTCCAAGTAGAATCAAGCAAAGACAATCTCTCCTCACAAGGTTCTAAATGGGAGTCCTAATTCCTGCAGCATTTACCCAAAGAAAATGTATAGCTCCAACCTCTCCTCCTTCTGGCTCAATGCCTTTATTTATAGTGCTGTAAAGAGGTTATTCAGGTCCACCATCAATGGGATAATCCCCCTCTTTGGGTGGGATAGCTCCCTTATTGATGGGATAAGTTCCTCCTTAATAGGGATACATGAACCAACTGGAGGCGCATCCATTTCATCAAACCGACCTCTAGAAAGTTCTAGAAGTAACCACAAGTAACATTTTTAAGATGAAACTTGCGCATTTTGCCTTTTACAGAAGGACGCACCTGTCCCTTAACATACAGAGCGTCCAAGGACGCAGCCTTTGTGAACATTGTGAGCGTCCCCGCAGGTAAGGCTTGAGAGAACCTGCGTCCCCAGAGATAAATGCATTTTTTACAAGACTTTCTCTCTTCTTTGAGTTTGAGATGGATAGCAGAGGCATAAGACTTGCCTAAGAGGGTAGCATGACTGTTGATTGAGCCATACTAACTGTAAATAGTCATGGTGACATTTTTTAGTGTAATAGATTGCCCCCTAAAGTGCGAAGCCTGGAATAGATTAGGGTTTTGTAATTCTAGGAAGGGTGAAGCGCTTTATCATTTCAAGGATTGTCTTGTGGATGACCTGGTTGGAACCTGCAATTTTCAATACAAAATACATGTATAAGATTATATCATCACTGAGGTAGGCATTCCCATACTCAGATTCAAAACTTTAACTAATGGACTAACTACTCTGATACAGGAATGATCTTGCAGTACATCATTTTATAGACTTTTGTAGACACAGTATGGACGCAGCCATCTGTTTATGATTAGTCTACATAGATAATGAATACAAAACTCCTCGCAGCCTGGATGGTAGAAACTAGATCCAGGGTCTTCACTTCTACTTCCCGAATTGGTACGATTCTAGCCATGTGATTAAATGATTTGATGTCGAACATGTTAGAAACCACTTGATTACCAGTCGATGATGTAAACTGTTAACAAGCGTGAGAGAGACCACCAGTAATGTCAATGTTTCTCAAAGTACCAAGCACAACCCGTGAAATGTGAATAGATGTTTTGATGTCGAACACTTCACGGAATCCTTTGATCGAAAGTCAATGATGTAAACTGACGTCAAAGGCGAGAAACCTGCCATTGATGCATGCAGACTTCAAGGTACTGTCGATTCCTAAGTCATCTTTCTAGATAATGTGTCGATGTCGATAGAAAGCGACCCGTTGCAGGCAAGCCCGCAACACGAAATCATTGTTCAAGTTGAAGAAATGTTGCTGTAAGGACTGACTCAGGGATGGTCAAATGGATGACAAGTATTTTGCAGATGAATGTTTTGCTTGCAGACCTCTTGAACACATAACGACACGACAGATGGCTTGGTGACGAATAACTCAAAGTTAATCCCCGGAACCCGGTTAAAGACTTTCAAAGTGGTTTGATCAACTGTGAGGTAAAAGATTTCCCAACCCAGGTGAATGAAAAAGTGTCGTGTTCAAGAGTGGTAATAAAGTTTCTTTTGAGACAAAAGGTAACAAACAGGTTCATTCTTCTCTCTTTTCCCCCACCATTTCTGGCAAGTACCTCTTTATTTTTAACAAGCTTGAGGAGGATAACATATGCTTGATTGTAAGCTCATCCTTCGGACGAGTCCAACCTAGTTTAAATTCGAACCCTAGGAAGGAGTGGTTCATTCCTGTTTGTAATTGAACAGGTCCTCTACTGTAAAAGTTTAACGAGCCCAGTATAGGAGAAACTCGGCGTTTTTCAATTTTAGAGAGTCTGAAAAAACTAAAGGAGACTCCACGTTGAACTTTTTCGTACATTTGTGTCCCTCAAGCCCGAAAAAGTATAAAATAATACCTGGGGGAACCGCTTGATCTTGCGACCAAGGAGTACTTTCATAATAGTGTCTTTGACCTGAAAAGTAAAAAGCGATCAAAGACACGTCGTTTTATTTCCAATATCGAGTTCGAAACGACAAAAACCCGGCAATCTTTTCGCGTTTTTGCGGTCGGAAAAGGGCTATAAGAAGACCGTCTTTTAATTCCATTTTAACGAGTGTAAAAGAAACGCTCGGCAATCTTTTCATATTTTAGGAGTCAGAAAAGGGCTTAAAAGATGACTCTGAGGTTTCACTTTTTCATAAGTTTTAACGAGTTTGAAAAAATGATAAAAATGTACTCATGGTTTTCACTTTTTCGTAAGTTTTAACGAGTTCGAAAAAATGATAAAAATGTACTCATATGGCCGACTTTCAATTTAATTTACGAGTAGGAAAAGACGGAAAGAACTCGGCATTTTCATTTGTTTTACGAGAATGAAAGATAGCAAAATAATCTCGGTATTTTCATGAGTTTAACGAGTCTTGAAAATAACTGAAATTGACTCGAGATAGGTTTCATTTTTACAAAAGCTTGAAACAAAGAAAAACTATGCTTCAGAGTAGTTTCATTTTTTCACAAGCTCGAAACAGAGAGAAAACTGTGCTTGATGCCCCCTAAGCATGATTGCTAGAGCGCATGCCCCCCAGCTTCATTTCATTCAACCAGTTGGATGAAATGAAGGTTCATGAACGAGATCATTTGAAAAACTCGACCTAAAACTGTAAGAAAATTATGCAAAAACTGAAATAACTAACCTAAACGTACAACCTAACATCTATGAGGTCTAGTCAAACCCTCGACTCAATTAGTGGAGGATTTGTTTCATTTTTTAACGAGCTTGACACAGGAAAAGAACTATGCTCGGATTCAGTTTCATGTTTATGCAAGCTTGAAACGAAAAACTATGCTTGTTATAAGTTCACATGCCCCCAGCATAAAGATGCAAACCAAGGTACATGCCCCCCAAGCTTCATTGCACTCAATGAGGTGGATGGAATGAAGCTTTACTTTCAAGATCTTGGAAAGAATTGTGGGAGTTGTTTCATTTTTTAGTGAGCTTGACACAAGACAAGGAACTATGCTCATAACTACTCTCTACAATCTACCTAACAAAAACTATACTCTAAAAATCCTTGATTCATTTTTTAACGAGCTTGACACAAGACAAGGAACTGTGCTCTAAAAACCTTGATTCATTTTTTAATGAGCTTGACACAAGACAAGGAACTATGCTCTAAAATCCTTGTTTCATTTTTTAACGAGCTTGACACAAGACAAAGAACTATGCTCATGACTACTCTCTACAATCTACCTACTTAACCTACCCTTGTTTCATTTTTTAACGAGCTTGACACAAGACAAGGAACTATGCTCAAAAAGTTCGCATGCCCCCAGCATAATGATGCGAAATGAGGTACATGCCCCCCAGGCTTCATTGCATTCAACCGGCTGGATGAAATGAAGGTTTACTTTCAATATTCAACTTGAAAAGGGAGTTGTTTCATTTTTAAAGAGGTTGACACAAGAAAAGAACTATCCTCATACCTGATTCATTTTTTAACGAGGTTGACTCAGTAACAGGAACTATCCTCAAACCTGATTCATTTTTTAATGAGGTTGACACAAGAAAAGAACTATCCTCATACCTGATTCATTTTTTAACGAGGTTGATTCAGTAATAGGAACTGTCCTCAAACTTGATTCATTTTTTAACGAGGTTGACTCAGTAACAGGAACTGTCCTCAAAAACTCTACTTGCTACAATCTATCTACATATCCTAAAATCTAGCTGATTCATTTTTTAATGAGGTTGACTCAGTAAAAGAACTTTCCTCATAACTCCTTGTTTCATTTTTTAATGAGCTTGACACAAGACAAGGAACTATGCTCATGACTTCCAGTTTCATTTTTTAATGAGGTTGATACTAGAAGAAACTATCCTCACAATCCTACTTTCTAACTATCTATATAACCTACTATCTACCTGATTCATTTTTTAATGAGGTTGACTCAGTAACAGGAACTTTCCTCATTCTCACTAATTCATTTTTTAACGAGGTTGACACAGTAAAAGGAACTTTCCTCGGACTCCTTGTTTCATTTTTTAACGAGGTTGATACAAGAAAAAACTATCCTCGCCCCCCCTATTTCATTTTTTAACGAGGTTGACTCAGTAAAAGAACTGTCCTCATGCTAGCCTATTTCATTTTTTAACGAGGTTGATACAGGAAAAAACTATCCTCGTAACATTGATCATGGCTTCCAACTGGAGGAAAGACATGTCAATGGACACACCTTGATCATGGCTTCCAAGAGGTCTTGATCCGAAGGAAGAATACTTCTTGGGAAGGAACACATGTCAAGGGACTCAAAAGGGATAAGAACATCGTGTTCAAGTAATCCCATAGAGTTTTCCATGTCAATTACCGGAGCTAAATCAAAGGAAGATGAGCAAACAGTGAGAGGCTCACTTACATCGGTAACTGAAATCATGGGACCGGTTGCCACATAATTAACCCGTGGCAGGGTAGATACCACTTTAGAATCAGGAACATTTAGGGGTGTCATATTATTGGTAGTTGAGACAAGACTAGGGAATGAAAGCTGGTCTACAGTCACAATACTGCCATTGTGAGGGAAAGACATCACGCGAAAGAGTGTCGATACGACAGCTTTCATTGCATAAACATAGTCTCGCCCAAGGAGTAAATTGAAATCCAAGGGACCTCGAACTACCATAAGATCAATACAGACAGTTTTACCTTCCAAGGTAATAGAAAACTTAGGAAGGTTCACTAATGGTTCTGTTAAAAGCTTTCAGATTCTGCGTAATAGGCGCAAGCTGAGGGGAACCCAAAGCTTTCCAAACAGCTGAGGATAAAATACTAACAGAAGCACCTTCATCTACCTGAGTACGATGTATGTCCCTACCACCAGCCTTGACAATGATTTGGAAAGGGATGGAGGAAGGAAGACGAGGTTCTGTCAGTCTATTCCAATCAAAGGAAAAGACCTCAGTACTTGGAGGGGGTTCTGGAGAAACAGGTGAAATTCCCCCCGGCATAGAAGAATCCGATGTAACAAGAAGAACATCAGCGGTATGAAATTTACTCTCGAAAAGGAGAGTGTGATCGACCGAATGTGAAATTGAATCGACCACTTGATCAACTAATGGATCATCAACCTCAGTGACATGAGTTTCACTCTCCAATGGGAGAGTGTGATCGACTGTACTTGAATTTAGATCAATCACTCCGTCAGTTGACGGTAGGTTGGGAGAAAGTTTACGGTAACCAGTTGGAAATTCTTGCTGTGGAACAGTAAGGTTTTCCAACAATGTTGAGGCTTCATCCATGTGAGGGCAAATGTGAGTTTGATGACTCCCTTTGCATAACTTACAAGGAAACCTAACTTTACCCTTTTTCCCAGGAACCTGACTATCACTGGTTGATGGATCAATGGAAAGTTGATGAGATTTTTCTGACCATACTTCCAAGACCTTTGGAATACCAGGACAATTGACAAGGAAGTGGTCACCCTTACAAAGCCTGCAAGGGTATTTGGGTTTACGATGCATGTCGGAATTTTCCTCAACACAACTAACACTTACAGCCATGGTTGGTTGGTTGACTTCTTTCTTATCTTGCTTCTTCTTCTTCTTCTTCTTCTTCTTCCCTTTCTTCTTCTTCTTAGCCTCCTGGTTACTAACATCAAGGCTTCTACCAGGCGAAGAGGAAGAAATGGAGGAAGAAATATTAGGCGAAGAAGGTAAAGGGTCAACAGAAGGTTGGTGATGTTGAGATGGTGAACTCTGTTGAGGTGAAGCATCCGGTTGAGGTGGAACAATTGGAGTATTTTGGGCCAACGAAGTTGAAAATAACCATATCGGTAAACCTATTGTAAATCCAGGTAATGACAAAGTAGCCATATAAGGAGGACCAACATTTCCAAAGTAAGGAAAAGTACTAGGATTCTCATTAGGAGGGGTTCCTAGGTTGATAAATTCCGGAACATTTGCCATTATATTCAACTTCAGTGAATTTTATTAACAATTTAAAACTAAAATTAACAATTCCCAATTCACACTTAACAACTAAAATTCACAATTCACACCTATGGTCTCTAAAAGTAAAAACAAACAAATTAACACGCGCTATCAAATCTAGGAGTCAAACCACACACAAACAGTAAGCTCTCCGGACCGAAAACACTAGTTGGTGATGAAGCCCAACCTCGCAGAATTCAGTACAGAAATGGCGGGTGGAACAGTTACCCCGGCAACCTGCTTAATGAATAGACCGGCACAAGTTCCTCCACTTTAACCGTCTCGAAGTGAAGTGAACCCCCCGGAAAATCCAAGTGAGTATAACCGACGTCTGCTCCAGGTACAGTGGGACCTTCCCTCCACCGTCACCTCGGTAGAACCCTAAAGATTATGGTCACTAAGGTCACCAACAGTAACAAATACACCTGGGGGAACAGTCTAAACTCCGACAGCACGCAAGGGCAGAGTAGCAAGCTCAATCCCCTTACCGGCTCCTTGACAACAATCCAAGGTTTACCGATAAGTGACCCCTGGCTCCTCGACAATGGTTAATCCGAGGTTTACCGTTTGTAATACGTACTATCTGGTGTCGTTCCCAACGAGGGGGGAATGATCCCCTCACTGGTTCGGACACGAGCTCGTGCTTCTCCTTTAAGAGGAGCTTTCCCAGAGTGCAATTGAAACAATTGGATTTATTCTACTCAATATAAACTATCTGTTTGGTTTTGTAGTCTTGGAGAGTTAAGTACTCACCTACTCCCAACAATCGATATTTGATCTCGTCCAAGAATACCATTGACACTAGTATGGTTTTGACCTATGATATTGTCTAAGGGCTAAGCTACATAAGGAGATGAGCGTCAAAGTGTTTGGTGTGTAGGTGATGAATATTTAATGAATAGTTAGATATGAAGCAAGTGTGCAAGCCCCAAGGGTTAGCCCAACTGGTCAAGTCGTGCCTCGCCAAAACGAGAGGTCACAGGGTCGATTCTACTTGAAGCCCTTGGGGTTAGGTCTGTGATGGCCGAGGGGTGTGATCCTAGAGTGTCGTGGCGGAAAAAGTCGTTTGTGCGGACACAACTGACCTCCCTAGGAGTCTAAACTCTCTAGCGACAAACAAGACAAAATGGAGTGATCTTTCTCTAAATACACCTTTTAAAACATGAAAACTACAAGTGTTTAGGCTTACCTTATTCCAAAACGCTGTTGTTGTAGTCCGTCCTTGCCGATCTGGATGAGCTCCTCCGTCACATCAATTCCTGCAACCACAAACAATCAAACAATTACCAAGCACTTGCATTTCATATAATAAAAGATATATCCAACATGCAGACCAAGGAACACATGAAATAACTCATTAACACAAGCTATTGAGAAAAATAAACCAGTTTGTATTAATAACGAAACAAAGAAACTCTTACAACCTGGCCTTGGTGTTGTGCAAGTTCCTCCCAGGGTCCATCAAGGGTTTTCCTCTACTTTGACAAAGCTCACCCACTTCCAAGTAGAATCAAGCAAAGACAATCTCTCCTCACAAGGTTCTAAATGGGAGTCCTAATTCCTGCAGCATTTACCCAAAGAAAATGTATAGCTCCAACCTCTCCTCCTTCTGGCTCAATGCCTTTATTTATAGTGCTGTAAAGAGGTTATTCAGGTCCACCATCAATGGGATAATCCCCCTCTTTGGGTGGGATAGCTCCCTTATTGATGGGATAAGTTCCTCCTTAATAGGGATACATGAACCAACTGGAGGCGCATCCATTTCATCAAACCGACCTCTAGAAAGTTCTAGAAGTAACCAAAAGTAACTTTTTTAAGATGAAACTTGCGCATTTTGCCTTTTACAGAAGGACACACCTGTCCCTTAACATACAGAGCGTCCAAGGACGCAGCCTTTGTGAACATTGTGAGCGTCCCCGCAGGTAAGGCTTGAGAGAACCTGCGTCCCCAGAGATAAACACATTTTTTACAAGACTTTCTCTCTTCTTTGAGTTTGAGATGGATAGCAGAGGCATAAGACTTGCCTAAGAGGGTAGCATGACTGTTGATTGAGCCATACTAACTGTAAATAGTCATGGTGACATTTTTTAGTGTAATAGATTGCCCCCTAAAGTGCGAAGCCTGGAATAGATTAGGGTTTTGTAATTCTAGGAAGGGTGAAGCGCTTTATCATTTCAAGGATTGTCTTGTGGATGACCTGGTTGGAACCTGCAATTTTCAACACAAAATACATGTATAAGATTATATCATCACTGAGGTAGGCATTCCCATACTCAGATTCAAAACTTTAACTAATGGACTAACTACTCTGATACAGGAATGATCTTGCAGTACATCATTTTATAGACTTTTGTAGACACAGTATGGACGCAGCCATCTGTTTATGATTAGTCTACATAGATAATGAATACAAAACTCCTCGCAGCCTGGATGGTAGAAACTAGATCCAGGGTCTTCACTTCTACTTCCCGAATTGGTACGATTCTAGCCATGTGATTAAATGATTTGATGTCGAACATGTTAGAAACCACTTGATTACCAGTCGATGATGTAAACTGTTAACAAGCGTGAGAGAGACCACCAGTAATGTCAATGTTTCTCAAAGTACCAAGCACAACCCGTGAAATGTGAATAGATGTTTTGATGTCGAACACTTCACGGAATCCTTTGATCGAAAGTCAATGATGTAAACTGACGTCAAAGGCGAGAAACCTGCCATTGATGCATGCAGACTTCAAGGTACTGTCGATTCCTAAGTCATCTTTCTAGATAATGTGTCGATGTCGATAGAAAGCGACCCGTTGCAGGCAAGCCCGCAACACGAAATCATTGTTCAAGTTGAAGAAATGTTGCTGTAAGGACTGACTCAGGGATGGTCAAATGGATGACAAGTATTTTGCAGATGAAAGTTTTGCTTGCAGACCTCTTGAACACATAACGACACGACAGATGGCTTGGTGACGAATAACTCAAAGTTAATCCCCGGAACCTGGTTAAAGACTTTCAAAGTGGTTTGATCAACTGTGAGGTAAAAGATTTCCCAACCCAGGTGAATGAAAAAGTGTCGTGTTCAAGAGTGGTAATAAAGTTTCTTTTGAGACAAAAGGTAACAAACAGGTTCATTCTTCTCTCTTTTCCCCCACCATTTCTGGCAAGTACCTCTTTATTTTTAACAAGCTTGAGGAGGATAACATATGCTTGATTGTAAGCTCATCCTTCGGACGAGTCCAACCTAGTTTAAATTCGAACCCTAGGAAGGAGTGGTTCGTTCCTGTTTGTAATTGAACAGGTCCTCTACTGTAAAAGTTTAACGAGCCCAGTATAGGAGAAACTCGGCGTTTTTCAATTTTAGAGAGTCTGAAAAAACTAAAGGAGACTCCACGTTGAACTTTTTCGTACATTTGTGTCCCTCAAGCCCGAAAAAGTATAAAATAATACCTGGGGGAACCGCTTGATCTTGCGACCAAGGAGTACTTTCATAATAGTGTCGTTGACCTGAAAAGTAAAAAGCGATCAAAGACACGTCGTTTTATTTCCAATATCGAGTTCGAAACGACAAAAACCCGGCAATCTTTTCGCGTTTTTGCGGTCGGAAAAGGGCTATAAGAAGACCGTCTTTTAATTCCATTTTAACGAGTGTAAAAGAAACGCTCGGCAATCTTTTCATATTTTAGGAGTCAGAAAAGGGCTTAAAAGATGACTCTGAGGTTTCACTTTTTCGTAAGTTTTAACGAGTTTGAAAAAATGATAAAAATGTACTCATGGTTTTCACTTTTTCATAAGTTTTAACGAGTTCGAAAAAATGATAAAAATGTACTCATATGGCCGACTTTCAATTTAATTTACGAGTAGGAAAAGACGGAAAGAACTCGGCATTTTCATTTGTTTTACGAGAATGAAAGATAGCAAAATAATCTCGGTATTTTCATGAGTTTAAGGAGTCTTGAAAATAACTGAAATTGACTCGAGATAGGTTTCATTTTTACAAAAGCTTGAAACAAAGAAAAACTATGCTTCAGAGTAGTTTCATTTTTTCACAAGCTCGAAACAGAGAGAAAACTGTGCTTGATGCCCCCTAAGCATGATTGCTAGAGCGCATGCCCCCCAGCTTCATTTCATTCAACCAGTTGGATGAAATGAAGGTTCATGAACGAGATCATTTGAAAAACTCGACCTAAAACTGTAAGAAAATTATGCAAAAACTGAAACAACTAACCTAAACGTACAACCTAACATCTATGAGGTCTAGTCAAACCCTCGACTCAATTAGAGGAGGATTTGTTTCATTTTTTAACGAGCTTGACACAGGAAAAGAACTATGCTCGGATTCAGTTTCATGTTTATGCAAGCTTGAAACGAAAAACTATGCTTGTTATAAGTTCACATGCCCCCAGCATAAAGATGCAAACCAAGGTACATGCCCCCCAAGCTTCATTGCACTCAATGAGGTGGATGGAATGAAGCTTTACTTTCAAGATCTTGGAAAGAATTGTGGGAGTTGTTTCATTTTTTAGTGAGCTTGACACAAGACAAGGAACTATGCTCATAACTACTCTCTACAATCTACCTAACAAAAACTATACTCTAAAAATCCTTGATTCATTTTTTAACGAGCTTGACACAAGACAAGGAACTGTGCTCTAAAAACCTTGATTCATTTTTTAATGAGCTTGACACAAGACAAGGAACTATGCTCTAAAATCCTTGTTTCATTTTTTAACGAGCTTGACACAAGACAAAGAACTATGCTCATGACTACTCTCTACAATCTACCTACTTAACCTACCCTTGTTTCATTTTTTAACGAGCTTGACACAAGACAAGGAACTATGCTCAAAAAGTTCGCATGCCCCCAGCATAATGATGCGAAATGAGGTACATGCCCCCCAGGCTTCATTGCATTCAACCGGCTGGATGAAATGAAGGTTTACTTTCAATATTCAACTTGAAAAGGGAGTTGTTTCATTTTTAAAGAGGTTGACACAAGAAAATAACTATCCTCATACCTGATTCATTTTTTAACGAGGTTGACTCAGTAACAGGAACTATCCTCAAACCTGATTCATTTTTTAATGAGGTTGACACAAGAAAAGAACTATCCTCATACCTGATTCATTTTTTAACGAGGTTGACTCAGTAATAGGAACTGTCCTCAAACCTGATTCATTTTTTAACGAGGTTGACTCAGTAACAAGAACTGTCCTCAAAAACTCTACTTGCTACAATCTATCTACATATCCTAAAATCTAGCTGATTCATTTTTTAATGAGGTTGACTCAGTAAAAGAACTTTCCTCATAACTCCTTGTTTCATTTTTTAATGAGCTTGACACAAGACAAGGAACTATGCTCATGACTTCCAGTTTCATTTTTTAATGAGGTTGAGACTAGAAGAAACTATCCTCACAATCCTACTTTCTAACTATCTATATAACCTACTATCTACCTGATTAATTTTTTAATGAGGTTGACTCAGTAACAGGAACTTTCCTCATTCTCACTAATTCATTTTTTAACGAGGTTGACACAGTAAAAGGAACTTTCCTCGGACTCCTTGTTTCATTTTTTAACGAGGTTGATACAAGAAAAAACTATCCTCGCCCTCCCTATTTCATTTTTTAACGAGGTTGACTCAGTAAAAGAACTGTCCTCATGCTAGCCTATTTCATTTTTTAACGAGGTTGATACAGGAAAAAACTATCCTCGTAACATTGATCATGGCTTCCAACTGGAGGAAAGACATGTCAATGGACACACCTTGATCATGGCTTCCAAGAGGTCTTCATCCGAAGGAAGAATACTTCTTGGGAAGGAACACATGTCAAGGGACTCAAAAGGGATAAGAACATCGTGTTCAAGTAATCCCATAGAGTTTTCCATGTCAATTACCGGAGCTAAATCAAAGGAAGATGAGCAAACAGTGAGAGGCTCACTTACATCGGTAACTGAAATCATGGGACCGGTTGCCACATAATTAACCCGTGGCAGGGTAGATACCACTTTAGAATCAGGAACATTTAGGGGTGTCATATTATTGGTAGTTGAGACAAGACTAGGGAATGAAAGCTGGTCTACAGTCACAATACTGCCATTGTGAGGGAAAGACATCACGCGAAAGAGTGTCGATACGACAGCTTTCATTGCATAAACATAGTCTCGCCCAAGGAGTAAATTGAAATCCAAGGGACCTCGAACGACCATAAGATCAATACAGACAGTTTTACCTTCCAAGGTAATAGAAAACTTAGGAAGGATCCCTAAAGGTTCACTAATGGTTCTGTTAAAAGCTTTCAGATTCTGCGTAATAGCCGCAAGCTGAGGGGAACCCAAAGCTTTCCAAACAGCTGAGGATAAAATACTAACAGAAGCACCTTCATCTACCTGAGTACGATGTATGTCCCTACCACCAGCCTTGACAATGATTTGGAAAGGGATGGAGGAAGGAAGACGAGGTTCTGTCAGTCTATTCCAATCAAAGGAAAAGACCTCAGTACTTGGAGGGGGTTATGGAGAAACAGGTGAAATGCCCCCCGGCATAGAAGAATCCAATGTAACAAGAAGAACATCAGCGGTATGAAATTTACTCTCGAAAAGGAGAGTGTGATCGACCGAATGTGAAATTGAATCGACCACTTGATCAACTAATGGATCATCAACCTGAGTGACATGAGTTTCACTCTCCAATGGGAGAGTGTGATCGACTGTACTTGAATTTAGATCAATCACTCCGTCAGTTGACGGTAGGTTGGGAGAAAGTTTACGGTAACCAGTTGGAAATTCTTGCTGTGGAACAGTAAGGTTTTCCAACAATGTTGAGGCTTCATCCATGTGAGGGCAAATGTGAGTTTGATGACTCCCTTTGCATAACTTACAAGGAAACCTAACTTTACCCTTTTTCCCAGGAACCTGACTATCACTGGTTGATGGATCAATGGAAAGTTGATGAGATTTTTCTGACCATACTTCCAAGACCTTTGGAATACCAGGACAATTGACAAGGAAGTGGTCACCCTTACAAAGCCTGCAAGGGTATTTGGGTTTACGATGCATGTCGGAATTTTCCTCAACACAACTAACACTTACAGCCATGGTTGGTTGGTTGACTTCTTTCTTATCTTGCTTCTTCTTCTTCTTCTTCTTCTTCCCTTTCTTCTTCTTCTTAGCCTCCTGGTTACTAACATCAAGGCTTTTACCAGGAGAAGAGGAAGAAATGGAGGAAGAAAGATTAGGTGAAGAAGGTAAAGGGTCAACAGAAGGTTGGTGATGTTGAGATGGTGAACTCTGTTGAGGTGAAGCATCCGGTTGAGGTGGAACAATTGGAGTATTTTGGGCCAACGAAGTTGAAAATAACCATATCGGTAAACCTATTGTAAATCCAGGTAATGACAAAGTAGCCATATAAGGAGGACCAACATTTCCAAAGTAAGGAAAAGTACTAGGATTCTCATTAGGAGGGGTTCCTAGGTTGATAAATTCTGGAACATTTGCCATTATATTCAACTTCAGTGAATTTTATTAACAATTTAAAACTAAAATTAACAATTCCCAATTCACACTTAACAACTAAAATTCACAATTCACACCTATGGTCTCTAAAAGTAAAAACAAACAAATTAACACGCGTTATCAAATCTAGGAGTCAAACCACACACAAACAGTAAGCTCTCCGGACCGAAAACACTAGTTGGTGATGAAGCCCAACCTCGCAGAATTCAGTACAGAAATGGCGGGTGGAACAGTTACCCTGGCAACCTGCTTAATGAGTAGACCGGCACAAGTTCCTCCACTTTAACCGTCTCGAAGTGAAGTGAACCCCCCGGAAAATCCAAGTGAGTATAACCGACGTCTGCTCCAGGTACAGTGGGACCTTCCCTCCACCGTCACCTCGGTAGAACCCTAAAGATTATGGTCACTAAGGTCACCAACAGTAACAAATACACCTGGGGGAACAGTCTAAACTCCGACAGCACGCAAGGGCAGAGTAGCAAGCTCAATCCCCTTACCGGCTCCTTGACAACAATCCAAGGTTTACCGATAAGTGACCCCTGGCTCCTCGACAATGGTTAATCCGAGGTTTACCATTTGTAATACGTACTGTCTGGCGTCGTTCCCAACGAGGGGGGAATGATCCCCTCACTGGTTCGGACACGAGCTCGTGCTTCTCCTTTAAGAGGAGCTTTCCCAGAGTGCAATTGAAACAATTGGATTTATTGTACTCAAGATAAACTATCTGTTTGGTTTTGTAGTCTTGGAGAGTTAAGTACTCGCCTACTCCCAACAATCGATATTTGATCTCATCCAAGAATACCATTGACACTAGTATGGTTTTGACCTATGATATTGTCTAAGGGCTAAGCTACATAAGGAGATGAACGTCAAAGTGTTTGGTGTGTAGGTGATGAATATTTAATGAATAGTTAGATATGAAGCAAGTGTGCAAGCCCCAAGGGTTAGCCCAACTGGTCAAGTCGTGCCTCACCAAAACGGGAGGTCACAGGGTCGATTCTACTCGAAGCCCTTGGGGTTAGGTCTGTGATGGCCGAGGGGTGTGATCCTAGAGTGTTGTGGCGGAAAAAGTCGTTTGTGCGGACACAACTGACCTCCCTAGGAGTCTAAACTCTCTAGCGACAAACAAGACAAAATGGAGTGATCTTTCTCTAAATACACCTTTTAAAACATGAAAACTACAAGTGTTTAGGCTTACCTTATTCCAAAACGCTGTTGTTGTAGTCCGTCCTTACCGATCTGGATGAGCTCCTCCGTCACATCAATTCCTGCAACCACAAACAATCAAACAATTACCAAGCACTTGCATTTCATATAATAAAACATATATCCAACATGCAGACCAAGGAACACATGAAATAACTCATTAACACAAGCTATTGAGAAAAATAAACCAGTTTGTATTAATAACGAAACAAAAAAACTCTTACAACCTGGCCTTGGTGTTGTGCAAGTTCCTCCCAGGGTCCATCAAGGGTTTTCCTCTACTTTGACAAAGCTCACCCACTTCCAAGTAGAATCAAGCAAAGACAATCTCTCCTCATAAGGTTTTAAATGGGAGTCCTAATTCCTGCAGCATTTACCCAAAGAAAATGTATAGCTCCAACCTCTCCTCCTTCTGGCTCAATGCCTTTATTTATAGTGCTGTAAAGAGGTTATTCAGGTCCACCATCAATGGGATAATCCCCCTCTTTGGGTGGGATAGCTCCCTTATTGATGGGATAAGTTCCTCCTTAATAGGGATACATGAACCAACTGGAGGCGCATCCATTTCATCAAACCGACCTCTAGAAAGTTCTAGAAGTAACCACAAGTAACTTTTTTAAGATGAAACTTGCGCATTTTGCCTTTTACAGAAGGACGCACCTGTCCCTTAACATACAGAGCGTCCAAGGACGCAGCCTTTGTGAACATTGTGAGCGTCCCCGCAGGTAAGGCTTGAGAGAACCTGCGTCCCCAGAGATAAACACATTTTTTACAAGACTTTCTCTCTTCTTTGAGTTTGAGATGGATAGCAGAGGCATAAGACTTGCCTAAGAGGGTAGCATGACTGTTGATTGAGCCATACTAACTGTAAATAGTCATGGTGACATTTTTTAGTGTAACATAGAGGTCAGCCCTAGTTATTTCGTGGACGTAGCCTGCACCCCCTGACCACGGGTGTACGTGAACCACCGGGGCAAAAAAAAAATAAAAAAAAAAAATGAAGCAAGTGTGCATGTAATAGGTTATTATTGATTTGTTTGATCTAAAACTAAGTATGCACCTGGGAATTCGATGATGGATCAGATCCAATAGATATGAAATGAAAATATTGATTATGAGTTGATTTGGTCTGTGAAGATAATGTTTTAATGTGTGATTATTTTGTGTATGTTGAGATCTGGACATGTTTGAAGTTCTGTTATGCAATGAAGATTTGTTCTAGTAATTGTAGATCTGTAAGAAGGTTTGATAACCTGAAAGGTGCATACACGCGTAGATTTAACACTGGTAAGTCATGTATATATTATGATTTTTTCTTGGGTTTCATTCCTAAAAAGCATGTATACACATGACAATGCTTTGTGGAAAGCACATATATAAGCTAGTGTTTTGTTGAAAAGGATGTCTGATCAGTTTAATCAATCTTGCTATGTTTCTGTTGTCTGTCAATGAAGTCTTACCTGATAATCTAAGTTTAACAATGATGTTTGAAGCTGAATTGATTGATTAAAGAAGTGATGATACTTCTAGGTATATGTGATTGAAGACCTGTGATGGTTTTGTGATAGTTTGAGAATGATTCAGTGTTTCAAGGTTTAACTTAGTGTGTGTTTCAGAATAGTAGTGAATCTGTTTTAGGGTTCAACGTTTTGAGATATGTACGTGGGTATGCCTCATGGAAAGCACGTATGTACGCGAATATGCTAAGCCAAAGTAGCATATATATTCTAATATTCTATTGATCAAGGTTTGCAATGACATAATCTAGTTTTTGTGATGAACAATATGTGGATTGGTATTCTGGTGAATGGGTTTATAGTGATCTAACTGCTTTTGTTGTTTGATATTGATTAAGTGATTTTATGATTGGTTTTAGTTTTGTTACTTGATGGTAGTGGGTCCAGTCTCAAAATTTGATGAAAAGTGGCCTACAAATTTGATGATTTGTATTAGGTGGATCTAGTGTGAAAAATTATGAAACGTGGTCCACAGTACTGCAGGGGGTTGGAACTCCCTTCCAGTAGGTACTAGAAAACGAGATAAGGTTGTATCCTTCTGCAGGTGGGTGCTTGCTTGTTGGTATGAGTTTGCACCAGTACAAGATTGTAAGAAGTTTTTATTAATAATAAAATAAGAAAGAGACGACATCATCGGTGTTTTTTTCCCACATTGTGTTTCCACCTAAAATATTGGTGTTCATGTGTGTTGCTTATGTGTAATGGTTTATTTTTTTCTTATTGCACATGGTTACTATTTTATTAATGATTAATGTGGCACTGATACAGTGGTTCAAGTTAAATAGATGTTGAAGTAACTGAAAAGTAAGTTTACTAGATATACAATAGTTGTCTACATGACAGTCACGTACATACGTGGGTTTGTTTCAGAAAAGTCGTGTACATAAATATAAGTAAGAAAAAAAAATTAAGTGTGTTTTAAATACTGATTCAACCCCCTCGGCCAAGTATTTTTCCCAACAGATCAACTTCTAGATGAATACCTCTATGCCATCTCCGTGTTATCTCCTTGGTTTATTGATATTGCAAACTACTTGGCTACTAGGAGGTTCCATCATAATCTATCCTCCAAGGAAAAGAGAAAGATTTTTAAGAAGAACATCCCTTTCACGTGGATTGGTGGAAATATTTTCAAGTTGGGACCAAATCATATTTTGAGAAGATGTGTGAAGGAAGATGAGGTCTTTTACATCCTCTCAATATGCCATGATGGACCTTTTGGGGGCCACTTTGCTGCTAAGAGGACAAACTTCAAATTTGTACAAGACAGTTACTACTATGCCACTCTACATCAAGATGCAAGAAGGTACACCACCATGTGTGATCAATGCCAAAGGATGGGAAAGCCCACACCTAAGGGTAGAATTCTCGTACAAACTCAAGTGACTCTCGAGCCATTTGATAAATGGGGCATGGACTTCATTGGGTCTATTGAGCCTCCATCAAGATAGAAGAAGTACATCATTGTGTGCACTAGTTATCCGACTAAATTAGCTAAAGTAAAGGCAGTGAAGAAACAAATGAGAAGAAGGTGGCAAAATTTTTGAGGGAGAACATCTTCTATAAGTTTGGTTTTCCAAGGGACCAAATTCACCTCAAATTGGGAATTGTAGCCAAGGGGGGATTGCTCATAATCCTATGAGTGTGAATGATGGTAAAGGTCATGTTGTAGCTGCTACAATAGCCCCCCAAAATTTTTGACATCTAAAGTTTTGAAGCCCTCGTCAATCTTTCAAAAGATCAAGCTTCCCAAAATATTCTAATTTTCTTTTCTTAGAATTATTTCAATATTCCTCAACCAAACACAGTCACATCTCTTGTCCCTAGTGGGATTTTGAGAACTAGCATAGACACATCCTTGAGTGATAATATTGGACTAGAGTCTGTCACACTTTCTTGCACCTTATCGCACTCTAGAATGCAATTTTCCATTCATTTCATATTCCTTCACATGTGTAAACTAAAACTATAAAAAGGATTTTACCCTATAATCATTTCATGGTTTTATTGGTCTCCAAGAGCTCCATTCATGTTTATTTTAAACATCTCATATCTATTCTTGTTGATTGTGATTGTTCCCACCCGACTGGATTAAGGTAGGCATCAACCCTTCTCATTTTTGGCATTCACAATTTGTATGTTTTCTTTTGAATGTTACAATTTTGTTGTTTTGCATGTGGATTTTAATATTTCCATGATGTTTGGCATTCTTATGATGGGATTAATGCATATATATACCTAAGAATTTCATTTTAACTATTTTTCTTGCACTCCCTAAGCTAAACATGATCACGTTCATCCAAATATGAGTCGTATAATCGCACCCCAAAAGCCAAAGTTCATGTCTATGAATGATTATTTTGATTTCCCTTAGTCAATTATTTTCCCAAGCAATCCCATAACCATCTCTATTGACCTAATTACATGGATTAAAACCTACCTTGTCCCAAGTTTGTGAATTGACTTGGCAAAACTCTTAATAAGCCTTACTTATCTATCACATTTGCACATCCTAGACCTAAAATGAAACCCTAACACAAGTCTTTCTTATCACACTAATGCATTGTAGCCATCTAGCCTTGAAACCCTTGTCAAATAGATGCAAAGGAATATGTCAACCATATGCTTGTTACTTTCCCTTACACAAAGCCTCCTTTCCATTTAGTTTCAAATACAATTGGATAGGATTGTCAGTGACAAGGAGAAGATCTCTTGGTGGCATGGTTTGAATTGTGTTCTATTCAAGGGGTAAAATCCTTCAATGTGGTGCCTCTGTTAATTTGTTAGGGTATATGGCATGCTAGGAATAAAACCATTTTTAATGATCTTTGAATGCCTCCAGAGATCATCACAACTCAATCACTTGCTATATTATGTTTTTTCCCTAAGCATCAAATAGTTCACGCTAGCAAGAATTTTACTCAAGATCGAATTGGTAAGTCTAGGTTGTGAGCTTTTTGGATGGGGTAGCCCAAGGTGAACCAAGAGTTTGTGAGAGAGGTGCAATTTTGTTTTTGATAGAATAACATTTTTTCCATATCAAAATGGGACTGTGTGAAGGTTCAAACAACTTTTTAGAACTAATGGCTTTGGAGCTCCTACTTATTTTTTCCCTTGAAAATGATGTTCACTCTTCGCAATCTTTTGGAGACTCAATATTGGTTATTAATTGGGTCATTGGAGCTAGAAAATGCCACAATTTGGGGATTTTTCCTCACGCCAATGAGATAGTTTGTTTAAAATATTCATTTAACATGTTCACTATTACTCATGTCTACAAGGAGGGAAATACCCAGGAAGACTCCCTCTCTAAGGATAGCATTAGGATGGTTCATGGGGATTGGATGACTTTGGAGTCTCAAAATGACAGATTATGAGTATTATCATAGACCTTTGATGGACAGTGGTCTAGAAGCACTTGATGCACCAAATGTTTAGACTTTCTGATATGGACTTTTAAAATTATTATATATATGTCAAATGAAAGCAACACTTATATGTTTTTTTTTTGTATGAACACATTATATGTGATTCTACCTTTTCGACAGAATACACATTAAACCTTGATATCTATTTTTGTAACATTTTTTCCTATGGCTTATTGCCAATTTTTTGACAAAACTATGAAATCTACATATATAAATACATGCTAAACATATATCTACAAAATATAATTTTATTTCCAAATCATTAAATTATATTTTTTTTCATGAAGAAAAAAATTAATTAATTAATAATGATAAAAATAAACATATATCTACAAAATATAATTTTATTTCCAAATAATTAAATTATATTTTTTTCCATGAAGAAAAATAAATAAATTAATAATAATAACAATAAACTTATATCTACAAAATATGATTTTATTTCTAAATAATTAAATTATATTTTTTCCCACGAAGAAAAACAAAAATTTAAATTAATAATAATAATAAAAATACCTATTACTATAGCCTTCACTGTCCCTTGATAAGGACTAATAAAAATAAGAAAAAAATGAGGAAAATAATAAAAATAAGAAAAAAATGAGGAAAACAATATATTTGTGTGTATATCTTCACCACTCGTCTAAGTGATGACTAAAGTATATATATATATATATATTTGGTGTGCATGTATGTGGCATCTGTAACAACACACAAGTTTTGTGAACACCTTCATTTCTGGAGCATGACATTTTTGATGGACACCATTGGACACAGTTTGTATAACGAAGATGGTGTTGATGTGTGCTTTGACAGATCCTCCTTCAACCCATCCTCCACCTCCATTCCTTGCCCACGCTATCACCCACTCACCATCACCCAGCCTTCTAGAAGTTTACATTTATATACTTCAAAAATCCATTTGTTTCTGGTGGAATTTTGCTTAAAGACTTTGAAACTTAGACATAGTTGTTTGTATAGTATGCAGACATCATATGTTCCATGTCAAGGTTCCAAATTAATGTAGCTTGCTCGGATTGTCTTCCTTCCTGCATGATGCCAAACAGTCCCGATAATAAAGAATTTCATGTATATAATATAGGTAATCAATACACTATGGTTTCTAATCTTGGGCAGGATTATGTATTCTCAGTAATCAATACAGTATGGTCTCTAATCTTGGGCAGGAGAATTATTGTAGACATATTTTTTTCAGTTGAATATATATATATATATATATAATCACCACTACCGGTTATGGATTGTGTTCTGAATCTTCTCTCCACGATTATTCATTACCCTCTGAATATTGAAGTTCAGTTACCTGTACTTTGTTGATTTGTAGATGGTCAGCTATAGCCTCTCATCTTCCAGGAAGAACGGATAACCAGATAAAGAATCGCTGGAATACTAAACTGGAGAAGAAACTTCTCTTAATGGGAATTGATCCAGTCACTCACAGGTCACTTCCTACGCCAGATGATATGTATTCATTCATATCATCCTCTTCAACTGTTGAATCTTCCATAGCTGTGAGATGCAATACTGCGTTGGTTGGATCTGAAGAAGGACGAATGGCCGGAGGCTATGTGAATAACATGTGCAGTCGGCAACCATCCCAAATTCGGAATCTCTTGAGCCCGATTAACAACACTGTCAAACCTCCGGTGTGGGCTCAGGTACCAGGAGCACGCCCATTCTGTGAAAACTCGTTGCCTTCTATTTCAATGGATCGATTACTCCGCCCTAGTACATCGGGATGGCTGTATGGCTTCCAGAACGAGATCAATCAGAATTTCAATTCAGGCCTGAACAATCCTATTGAGTATAATACAAATTTACAAGAAGCTTTACAATTCTCCAACCTGGAAAGGAAATCAGAAGCTGTGGCTGACACGAAAAACTCTTCAGGAATACCCAACACTCCTAAAAACAAGACGGTTGTGCTATCCGATGAGGAAATCATGTACGACGAGTCCAGGCCTTCTTACAAGGGTGGAACATCAGAAATTCTTGAAGACGCCATTCAATATTACCCGGATGACCCGATGGGATCATCAATAAGTACTGCAGATATACCAACAGCAACAGCAGATCTACTCAATAAGGGGTACGAAAATAACTACTGGTATAACTTGTTAAATTTAATTGAGAACAATATGCCAGAATCTAATTTGATCATGTAAGCACGCTCTTGATCAGATCATTGTTCCAACATCCTTCCCTATTATAATTATTAGATTATAGGATGAAAGCTATATTTATTGCTTTTGTTATACCTTATTTTTAAGGTGCACGAAATTGACTAGAAGACAGGTGACGGAATTTTTACATGAAATAATTCAGTTAATAACAACTTATGTTCTCGAATTGTTTCGGAATGTATCTGTTGCACCAGAGAGTTGAACGGCCTGCAAGCAATCTTCCCTGTCGTTTGACATTAATTCGGACACATAAAAAGCTTGAGTGCATTACTCCATTACTCTGCATTTTTTGTTTAATTAATCTTCTATTGACGAGCATCTGAGCATGGAGGTTCTTGAGTCTTGTGGCTGTTTGTAAGAACAGTTGGAGAATGAGTTAGGGGGAATTCTTTGGATTTTAATATTTCGATCACTTGAATATTTTAAAGCCATCATCCAATGAATATGTAATTTTTTCTTTACATTGTACCAATTTGATATTAGCTAAATCCACTAATAACATTTACTCGCTATGATATTAATTAAATTCACTAACAACATTTACTTGTTATTGATTTTTTAGTTGCTATGACTGGTTATTGATTCTTTTAGTTGCTATGATATTAGCTAAATCCATTAACAATATTTATTTGTCATTATGAGGAATTGAAGTAAATAATAATGTTACATAGACAAATATGTCATACATAAAATTGTAACCCGACATGCGATAGCAATCCAGGTAGGGAGGAAGAAAACAAATTGTCCTACGCTCCTTGACTAAACTGTAGATACCCTGAAGAACAAGAAATACTTCCGGTCTTTAGGAACGTCTTACCAAGTTTAAAGAGCTGGTGGCATTTTCAAGCAAGGAGGATTGTTTGGGTTAATACTTGCTACGCATTGTGATAGCCATGTCTTCAGCCCGAACCTCATATCCACAGGCCTGAATGATTTGCATGCATACTATTGTCAAGATTTTGGAGAGCGTGCTATGTGGCAATGATGGGGTTATTTTCGAGTTTATTCCGGTTCGTGTTGTCAAAAGTAGGTGGTGTTTGAAGGTCCTGCCAATGCAGAGAATGTCTTTTCATTTACCTCAATCTCTACTTAATTCCCACTCAATTTTTTCCTCGTATGTTGTGTTTTTCATTCTTCTTTTACTTGTGTTATGGTTAATTGGCTTTGTCAAAAGGTGAGGTGGGTTTGTTAGAAATCTGCAGTTTCTAAAACCTTAATGTGACCCGGTTAAAAGCATTAAAGCATTAAAGCGTTAAAAGCATTAAAACATTAAAACACTAAAGCTGTTTCTAATCTAAAGCATTAGATCTTAAGCGTTGAATTGGTATATGATGGACGTACCATATTAAAGTTAAATATTATATAAAGGATTGGGTCCTCTCTCTCCCACACACAAGAGTTGCATTCTATTCCATCAAGAAGCACATAAAGGAAGTGAAGGCAAGAGGAGAGAAACTGAATTCTGAAGAAGAGGAGCAGAAGACAGAAGACAGAAGATGGCAGCCATTACTTCTTCCGCTGTTAACCAAGGTATGTCATCTTAAACAAAGATCATATTAAGTTTGTCAGTGAAATATTTGGTATTGATGATCTTTGGGCTGCTAAAGGAAAATTTTACATCTGGTATCGGAGCCACAATCAATAACTGAATATTTCCTATGATTGCATTTGATCTGTTCTGTGCTTTACTCATGTGATTGAGCCTTCGGGAAATTGTGGGGGTTTCATGAAATGATCACGAATCGTAATTTTTCTATTTTCAAAACATTTGTTTATATTAAATATCAAGATGCCATGATCACAAAAATTTGACTCGGCTTAACCGGGGTTAGCCCCTGTCTCTGCCTGCCTTCTCGGATTCTCAAGTTCGAACCCGGGACCTCTCGTTAAACGTGACCATCGCCATTGCAGCCTTCTTTCCTTTCACTAAATGTGAAGAACCGCAATTTTTCCTGTCATTGGGAAGGCAAAACTGAAAGGTTACGCCGCCGTTAGGTGAAGACCATTAGGATTCCGTCTTGATAAACGGCTAATTATTCATTAAAGTGATGGAAACGATGCCCTTTCTTTAAATTAATGAATATTCGGTTTGTTATTCCGTCACTGGAAAATACAATATATCTGCTTGAGCAGACTGATGATCCACCATAAAATAACAGAGAACTCCTGAATATACACGAGAATACCGAATCCCCTAATGCGGCCTACACAGGCAGTGTAGATGCAAATGTAGTTCATGGCAGCATGCACCACTGCTGTGTGAAATTGGGCCAACAGTGAGTCTTCTACTCGTTAAGGGGAAGTGCGACCTTCGAAGTACTCCATAAAAGGTTTTGAAAATTCCTCGGGTTTGGAGACGAGACACCGACTTTAAAGATTTATTAACTCCCCATTAAACTAATGAATGAAATCGTGGCAGAATGTTCATTGGAAAGTGTCAAGCATGCTTGCCAAATTTCTTTGCCACCGTCGCAGATGGTAGTGCTTCGTATTCACTGACTATTGCATGTCACATAATCATACCGTCAGAGCCTTTAGCTTCCATACATTGCACAAATTCTTCCTTGGACTAGAACTCTGAATTATGCTCCGCGGTGATCCTTGGGTTTCGATGCTCTTTGCATTTCATAAAACAACTGCAAAGCCTCTTCGGCATAACCATCCCTAGCATAAGCTGCAATCCGCGTAGTACATGACACTACATTTCGTTGCGGAATTTTGTCAAACACATTGCATGCATCGTCTATGCTTCCGCATTTGCAACACATGTTTAAAAGGATGTTGTTGAGACATGAGATCAACGCGTAAGTGTTTGATGGGAAGATTAAGATTTTAGTGTAAATCTTTGTTAAACGAAATAGATTTACATTTTAATGTGTAAATAAAGCTATTAATAAAGTTTCAATGTACCACATAAATAACGTAACACAGCATGTAAAGAAACCCGTGATGTAGCTTTATCACATATACTCTGTGTATATATATTTTGATATGTTATAGAAAATCAATTTACACATTAAGAAGGGTGTGTATATATTTTGATCAATAATCAGAGTTTTTAGGGTCTTTTCGTGCATCATTTATTGTTTTGGCTTTGCACGATTAAAGGTTACTGGTACAAAATAATTGTTTGAAATTTGGGCATAAAAGTAATTGCTCTATGAATGATTGTTTTGCATACATTAATGATTGTTTATGCACATGAAATTTATGATTTTGTTAATCACCAAGTTGGTCAAAATCAGAATGTTGTTTTGCATAAGGTATGCGTTATAAGTTATTTGTGCACATGAGATTTATGATTTTGTTAATCACCAAAGTGGTCAAAATCAGAATAATCATTTAGTGCATAAGTGACATAATGATTATTGATGGAAATTGCCAGTTATAATAATACCAATTAAGAACTGGCGTCACTAATGATAGAACCTGAGAACTTACCCAAAGGAAAGTCTCGTTCTATAACTAGTTGACATGATGAGGGTTGATAGATATTTTGATTAAATAAGTATTGATCATCCAAAGATGTCAGTTCTATTTAATTGAATATATTTATTACCTACTTATGTTTTGGTATTTAATTATGTTAAGTATAAGATAGTATCTACCCAAAGGAGTGCTATATTATATTATTATGTCTGCATCTGAATCGCGTTAGTTATGAGCTTATAGCTATTTTTTAATTTGAAGGAGTTCCCTTCGTATGTTTTGAAACAAATTTAGTTGAAGTTCCCATTAATACATGGTGGCTTGATACTGGTGCTACAACTCATGTTTCCAATAATATGCAGGGATTTCTTAGACTTATACAGTACCCTTTATGTACCTTCATTATCTAGAAACCTTATTTCCGCAAGCAAATTGGATATTTCTGGTTTTAGATGTATGATTGGATCTGGTTGTGTTGATTTATATGAGAATACTGATAATGTTGGTTCTGGTATTCTAATTGATGGTTTATATAAATTGAAACTGAATGACACTTATGCGAATTCCTTGTTGAATGTAGTAAATAATGTTGGATGTAAACGTAGCAGGTTGAATGAAAATTCTGCTTTCTTGTGACATAAACGACTAGGTCATATATCCAAAGAAAGAATGATGAGATTAGTAAGTAATGAAATTTTGTCAAATTTGGACTTTAGTGATCTAGAATTATGTGTGGATTGTATTAAAGGCAAACAAACCAAACATAATAAGAAAGGAGCCACTAGAAGCAGCCAGCTTCTTGAAATAATACACACTGATATTTGCGGACCTATGGACACTCCAGCCTTTAATGGAGAAAAGTATTTCATCACTTTTATTGACGATTTTTCCCGTTATGGTTATATCTATTTGCTTCATGAAAAATCTCAATCTGTGAATGTCCTTGAGACGTTTGTAAAGGAAGTTGAGAGGCAATTAGATAAAAAGGTGAAAATCATAAGGTCTGATAGAGGTGGTGAATATTATGGTAAATATAATGAGTCAGGCCAGTGTCCAGGTCCATTTGCAAAATTCCTCGAAAGTCATGGCATATGTGCGCAATACACAATGCCAGGTACACCACAGCAAAATGGTGTAGCAGAAAGGCGCAATAGGACTTTAATGGATATGATTAGGAGTATGAAGTCAGATTCTACACTACCTAAGAATTTGTGGTCGTATGCTCTCAAAACCGCTAATTATTTGTTGAATAGGGTTCCTAGTAAAGCTGTTCAAAAGACTCCTTTTGAGTTATGGACTAACAGGAAACCTAGCTTAAGACACCTTCATGTTTGGGGTTGTCCAGCGGAAGCGAGAATTTATAATCCACATGAAAAGAAATTAGATTCTCGAACGATCAGTGGGTATTTTTTAGGTTACCCTGAGAAATCTAAAGGGTACGTGTTTTACTGTCCTAATCATAGTCCAAGAATTGTAGAAACTGGTAATGCAAGATTCATTGAGAATGGTGAAGTCAGTGGGAGTACTAGAAGAGAAATAGTAGAAATAAAGGAAACAAGGGTAAATGTTACATTGCCTAGAATAGTTCCTCCATCTACTATTACTCCAAATGATGTTCCAGCTGTTGTAGAACAGCATGATGATAATGAACAACATATAAATGAAGAAGTACTTCCTGAAGGAAATGACTTACATAATGCTGATATGCATAATGCTGATATGCATGAACCACAACAACTGATGATTATCTGGTTTATATGCAAGAATCAGATTATGATATTGGAATCAATAAGGATCCAGTTTCGTTTTCACATGCTGTAGAAGGTAAAGAGTCAAAGGAATGGATTAATGCCATTGAAAGAAGAAATGAAATCCATGCAACATAATGAAGTTTGGGATCTCGTTGAGTTACCACATGGCTGTAAAAGAGTCGGATGCAAATGGGTTTTTAAAACCATACATGACTCTAGTGGTAATATCGAACGGTATAAAGCTAGACTTGTTGCTAAGGGTTACACTCAGAAAGATGGTGTTGATTACAAGGAGACATTTTCTCCTGTTTCGAAAAAGGACTCACTAAGAATAATAATGGCATTAGTAGCTCATTATGATTTGGAGTTGCATCAAATGGATGTGAAAACAGCCTTTCTGAATGGAGATCTTGATGAGGATGTTTATATGGATCAACCTGAGGGTTTTTCTGTAGAAGGTAAAGAACAATTGGTGTGTAAAGTTAAGAAGTCAATATATGGGCTTAAACAAGCATCCCGGCAATGGTATATTAAGTTCAATACCATTATTACGTCTTTTGGTTTTAAGGAAAATACGGTTGATCACTGTATATACCGAAAGATCAGTGGGAGCAAGTTTATTTATCTGGTCCTTTATGTTGATGACGTCTTGCTTGCTGCAAATAATTTAAGTATATTGCATGAGACTAAGGAATTTCTCTCAACGAAAGATTACATGCTCATCCAATGAATCGGAAGTGATTGGATATAGCGATTCAGATTTTGCTGGATGCATCGATACTAGAAAATCGACTTTTGGTTACCTGTTTATGTTTGCTCAAGGTGCCATATCATGGAAAAGTGCGAAACAGACTATCGTTGCTTCATCCACTATGGAGGCAGAATTTGTGGCATGTTTTGAAGCCACAATTCATGCATTATGGTTGCGGAACTTTATTTCAGGACTTGCGGTTGTCGACACCATTAGCAAGTCGCTGAAAATTTATTGTGATAACTCTGCAGCAGTATTTTTCTCAAAGAACGACAAGTACTCTAAAGGTGCCAAACATATAGAACTGAAGTATCTTGTTGTGAAAGATGAGGTTCAGAAACAAAGAGTGTCAATTATGCACATCAGGACAGAACTTATGATTCCCTTTGACGAAAGGGTTACAACCAAGACAATTTAAGGAACATGTTCAAAAAATGGGTCTTGGTTGTATTAATGATAATTGATGTGTGACATTCTGAGCTCTTTTATGTGTTTCTGATATACAATTATGTGTCTCTTGTTTTAATGAAGTAGTACGTATTTTATGTAATTTTAAACAAGAGAGAGTCTTATAAAGATATTATGTTTAATCATTATGATATAAGATATTATGTGGACCATTATGCTGTTTTATATAAATTATGAGTATGAATTGATGGATTGCTGGTATTGTAGTATATGGAAGGGAATGCATTGAATTAATAGTGCACAACCGCCATAACTCTCAGCAATTTATCATAGTATGATGTTCAACGCTTAATATTATGAATAATCGGGTCAAGTGGGAGAATGTTAGAAATCTGCAGTTTCTAAAATTTTAATGTGACCCGGTTAAAAGCATTAAAGCATTAAAGCGTTAAAAGCATTAAAGCATTAAAGCACTAAAGCTGTTTCTAATCTAAAGCATTAGATCTTAAGCGTTGAATTGGTATATGATGGACGTACCAGATTAAAGTTAAATATTATTGGGTCCTCTCTCTCCCACACACAAGAGTTGCATTCTATTCCATCAAGAAGCACATAAAGGAAGTGAAGGCAAGAGGAGAGAAACCGAATTCTGAAGAAGAGGAGCAGAAGACAGAAGACAGAAGATGGCAGCCA